>CAXAJV010000671.1:0-449680 GCA_963969225.1 Xylocopa violacea
ACGCGCTATCTCAGAGTGTAGAGGGGCCAACTCGCCATGAATGTTTCAAATATTACCGCCGAGATGTTAGGTTGGGTTAGGTTAGGTTATATTACGTTATGGATGTATATAAAGGTCCACGGAGACGTAGAGGCCAACTCGCCATGTATGTTTTCTAATATTACGCCGAGATGTTAGGTTGGGTTAGGTTAGGTTATATTACGTTATTGATGTATAAAAAGATCCCTCGGAGACGGAGAAACCAACTCGCCAGGAATGTTGTCAAATATTACCGCCGCGACGTTAGGCTGGGTTAGGTTCGGTATATAACGTTATTGATGTATATAAGGTCCCACGGAGACGTAGAGGCCAAGAAGCCACGAAGGTGTTTCAAAATATTACCGCCGAGATGTTAGATTGGGTTAGGTTAGGTTATATTACGTTATTGATGTATATAAAGATCCCACGGAGACGTAGAGGCCAACAAGCCAGAATGTCTTCAATATTACCGCAGAGATGTTAGGTTGGGTTAAGGTTAGGTTATATTACGTTATTGATGTATATAAAGATCCACGGATACGTAGAGGCCCAACTCGCCAGGAATGTTGTCAAATATTACCGCCGAGATGATAGGTTGGGTTAGGTTAGGTTATATTACGTTATTGATATATATAAATGTACGCACGGAGTGGTAGAGGCAACTCGCCATGAATGTTTTCAAATATTACCGCCGAGATGTTAGTTGGGTTAGGTTAGGTTATATACGTTATAGATGTATATAAGGTCCCGCGGAGACGTAGAGGCCAAAAAGCCAGGAATGTGTTCAAGTATTACCTAGGTTGGGTTAGGATAGGTTATATTACGTTATTGATGTATATAAATGTACGACGAGAGGTAGAGGCCAACTCGCCATGAATGTTTCAAATATTACCGCCGTGATGTTAGTTGCGGTTAGGTTAGGTTATATTACGTTATAGATGTATATAAAGGTCCCACGGAGACGTAGAGGCCAACAAGACAGGAATGTGTTCAAATATTACCGCCGAGATGTTAGATTGGGTTAGGTTAAGTTATATTACGTTATTGAATGTATATAAAGATCCCACGGAGACGTAGAGGCCAACAAGCCAGGAATGTCTTCAAATATTACCGCCGAGATGTTAGGCTGGGTAGGTTACGTTATATAACGTTATTGATGTATATAAAGGTCCCACGGAGATCGTAGAGGCCAACTCGCCAGGAATGTAGTCAAATATTACCGCCGAGATGATAGGTTTGTGTTATGTTAGGTTATATTTCGTTATTGATGTTTATGAAGGTCAAACGGAGACGTAGAGGCGCAACTCGCCTAGTAATGTTGGTCAAATATTACCGCCGAGATGATAGGTTGGGTTAGGGTTAGGTTATATTACGTTATTGATGTATATAAAGATCCCACGGATAACGTAGAGGCCAACTCGCCAGGAATGTTGTCAAATATTACCGCCGAGATGATAGGTTGGGTTAGGTTAGGTTATATTACGTTATTGATATATATAAATTGTACCACGGAGTGGTAGAGGCCAACTCGCCATGAATGTTTTCAAATATTACCGCCGAGATGTTAGGTTGGGTTAGGTTAGGTTATATTACGTTATAGATGTATATAAAGGTCCCGCGGAGACGTAGAGGCCAACAAGCCAGGAATGTGTTCAAATACTACCTAGGTTGGGTTAGGTTAGGTTATATTACGTTATTGATGTATATAAATGTACGACGGAGAGGTAGAGGCCAACTCGCCATGAATGTTTTCAAATATTACCGCCGAGATGTTAGGTTGGGTTAGGTTAGGTTATATTACGTTATAGATGTATATAAAGGTCCCACGGAGACGTAGAGGCCAACAAGACAGGAATGTGTTCAAATATTACCGCCGAGATGTTAGATTGGGTTAGGTTAGGTTATATTACGTTATTGATGTATATAAAGATCCCACGGAGACGTAGAGGCCAACAAGCCAGGAATGTCTTCAAATATTACCGCCGAGATGTTAGGCTGGGTTAGGTTACGTTATATAACGTTATTGATGTATATAAAGGTCCCACGGAGACGTAGAGGCCAACTCGCCAGGAATGTTGTCAAATATTACCGCCGAGATGATAGGTTGTGTTATGTTAGGTTATATTTCGTTATTGATGTTTATGAAGGTCAAACGGAGACGTAGAGGCCAACTCGCCAGTAATGTTGTCAAATATTACCGCCGAGATGATAGGTTGGGTTAGGTTAGGTTATATTACGTTATTGATGTATATAAAGCTCCCACGGAGACGTAGAGGCCAACTCGCCAGGAATGTTGTCAAATATTACCGCCGAAATGATAGGTTGGGTTAGGTTAGGTTATATTACGTTATTGATATATATAAATGTACCACGGTGTGGTAGAGGCCAACTCGCCATGAATGTTTTCAAATATTACTGCCGAGATGTTAGGTTGGGTTAGGTTAGGTTATATTACGTTATAGATGTATATAAAGGTTCCACGGAGACGTAGAGGCCAACAAGCCAGGAATGTGTTCAAATATTACCGCCGAGATGTTAGATTGGGTTAGGTTAGGTTATATTACGTTATTGATGTATATAAAGATCCCACGGAGACGTAGAGGCCAACAAGCCAGGAATGTCTTCAAATATTACCGCAGAGATGTTAGGTTGGGTTAGGTTCTGTTATATAACGTTATTGATGTATATAAAGGTCCCACGGAGACGTAGAGGCCAACAAGCCAGGAATGCTGTCAAATATTACCGCCGAGATGATAGGTTGTGTTATGTTAGGTTATATTTCGTTATTGACGTTTATGAAGGTCAAACGGAGACGTAGAGGCTAACTCGCCAGTAATGTTGTCAAATATTACCGCCGAGATGATAGGTTGGGTTAGGTTAGGTTATATTTCGTTATTGATGTATATGAAGGTCCCACGGAGACGTAGAGGCCAACTCGCCATGAATGTTTTCAAATATTACCGCCGAGATGTTAGGTTGGGTTAGGTTAGGTTATATTACGTTATGGATGTATATAAAGGTCCCACGGAGACGTAGAGGCCAACAAGCCAGGAATGTCTTCAAATATTACCGCAGAGATGTTAGGTTGGGTTAGGTTAGGTTATATTACGTTATTGATGTATATAAAGATCCCACGGATACGTAGAGGCCAACTCGCCAGGAATGTTGTCAAATATTACCGCCGAGATGATAGGTTGGGTTAGGTTAGGTTATATTACGTTATTGATATATATAAATGTACCACGGAGTGGTAGAGGCCAACTCGCCATGAATGTTTTCAAATATTACCGCCGAGATGTTAGGTTGGGTTAGGTTAGGTTATATTACGTTATAGATGTATATAAAGGTCCCGCGGAGACGTAGAGGCCAACAAGCCAGGAATGTGTTCAAATATTACCTAGGTTGGGTTAGGTTAGGTTATATTACGTTATTGATGTATATAAATGTACGACGGAGAGGTAGAGGCCAACTCGCCATGAATGTTTTCAAATATTACCGCCGAGATGTTAGGTTGGGTTAGGTTAGGTTATATTACGTTATAGATGTATATAAAGGTCCCACGGAGACGTAGAGGCCAACAAGACAGGAATGTGTTCAAATATTACCGCCGAGATGTTAGATTGGGTTAGGGTAGGTTATATTACGTTATTGATGTATATAAAGATCCCACGGAGACGTAGAGGCCAACTCGCCAGGAATGTTGTCAAATATTACCGCCGAAATGATAGGTTGGGTTAGGTTAGGTTATATTACGTTATTGATATATATAAATGTACCACGGAGTGGTAGAGGCCAACTCGCCATGAATGTTTTCAAATATTACCGCCGAGATGTTAGGTTGGGTTAGGTTAGGTTATATTACGTTATAGATGTATATAAAGGTTCCACGGAGACGTAGAGGCCAACAAGCCAGGAATGTGTTCAAATATTACCGCCGAGATGTTAGATTGGGTTAGGTTAGGTTATATTACGTTATTGATGTATATAAAGATCCCACGGAGACGTAGAGGCCAACAAGCCAGGAATGTCTTCAAATATTACCGCAGAGATGTTAGGTTGGGTTAGGTTCTGTTATATAACGTTATTGATGTATATAAAGGTCCCACGGAGACGTAGAGGCCAACAAGCCAGGTATGTGTTCAAATATTACCGCCGAGATGTTAGATTGGGTTAGGTTAGGTTATATTACGTTATTGATGTATATAAAGGTCCCACGGATACGTAGAGGCCAACTCGCCAGGAATGTTGTCAAATATTACCGCCGAGATGATAGGTTGGGTTAGGTTAGGTTATATTACGTTATTGATATATATAAATGTACCACGGAGTGGTAGAGGCCAACTCGCCATGAATGTTTTCAAATATTACCGCCGAGATGTTAGGTTGGGTTAGGTTAGGTTATATTACGTTATAGATGTATATAAAGGTCCCGCGGAGACGTAGAGGCCAACAAGCCAGGAATGTGTTCAAATATTACCTAGGTTGGGTTAGGTTAGGTTATATTACGTTATTGATGTATATAAATGTACGACGGAGAGGTAGAGGCCAACTCGCCATGAATGTTTTCAAATATTACCGCCGAGATGTTAGGTTGGGTTAGGTTAGGTTATTTTACGTTATAGATGTATATAAAGGTCCCACGGTGACGTAGAGGCCAACAAGACAGGAATGTGTTCAAATATTACCGCCGAGATGTTAGATTGGGTTAGGTTAGGTTATATTACGTTATTGATGTATATAAAGATCCCACGGAGACGTAGAGGCCAACTCGCCATGAATGTTTTCAAATATTACCGCCGAGATGTTAGGTTGGGTTAGGTTAGGTTATATTACGTTATGGATGTATATAAAGGTCCCACGGAGACGTAGAGGCCAACTCGCCATGTATGTTTTCTAATATTACCGCCGAGATGTTAGGTTGGGTTAGGTTAGGTTATATTACGTTATTGATGTATAAAAAGATCCCTCGGAGACGGAGAAACCAACTCGCCAGGAATGTTGTCAAATATTACCGCCGCGACGTTAGGCTGGGTTAGGTTCGGTTATATAACGTTATTGATGTATATAAAGGTCCCACGGAGACGTAGAGGCCAAGAAGCCACGAAGGTGTTCAAATATTACCGCCGAGATGTTAGATTGGGTTAGGTTAGGTTATATTACGTTATTGATGTATATAAAGATCCCACGGAGACGTAGAGGCCAACAAGCCAGGAATGTCTTCAAATATTACCGCAGAGATGTTAGGTTGGGTTAGGTTAGGTTATATTACGTTATTGATGTATATAAAGGTCCCACGGATACGTAGAGGCCAACTCGCCAGGAATGTTGTCAAATATTACCGCCGAGATGATAGGTTGGGTTAGGTTAGGTTATATTACGTTATTGATATATATAAATGTACCACGGAGTGGTAGAGGCCAACTCGCCATGAATGTTTTCAAATATTACCGCCGAGATGTTAGGTTGGGTTAGGTTAGGTTATATTACGTTATAGATGTATATAAAGGTCCCGCGGAGACGTAGAGGCCAACAAGACAGGAATGTGTTCAAATATTACCGCCGAGATGTTAGATTGGGTTAGGTTAGGTTATATTACGTTATTGATGTATATAAAGATCCCACGGAGACGTAGAGGCCAACTCGCCATGAATGTTTTCAAATATTACCGCCGAGATGTTAGGTTGGGTTAGGTTAGGTTATATTACGTTATGGATGTATATAAAGGTCCCACGGAGACGTAGAGGCCAACTCGCCATGTATGTTTTCTAATATTACCGCCGAGATGTTAGGTTGGGTTAGGTTAGGTTATATTACGTTATTGATGTATAAAAAGATCCCTCGGAGACGGAGAAACCAACTCGCCAGGAATGTTGTCAAATATTACCGCCGCGACGTTAGGCTGGGTTAGGTTCGGTTATATAACGTTATTGATGTATATAAAGGTCCCACGGAGACGTAGAGGCCAAGAAGCCACGAAGGTGTTCAAATATTACCGCCGAGATGTTAGATTGGGTTAGGTTAGGTTATATTACGTTATTGATGTATATAAAGATCCCACGGAGACGTAGAGGCCAACAAGCCAGGAATGTCTTCAAATATTACCGCAGAGATGTTAGGTTGGGTTAGGTTAGGTTATATTACGTTATTGATGTATATAAAGATCCCACGGATACGTAGAGGCCAACTCGCCAGGAATGTTGTCAAATATTACCGCCGAGATGATAGGTTGGGTTAGGTTAGGTTATATTACGTTATTGATATATATAAATGTACCACGGAGTGGTAGAGGCCAACTCGCCATGAATGTTTTCAAATATTACCGCCGAGATGTTAGGTTGGGTTAGGTTAGGTTATATTACGTTATAGATGTATATAAAGGTCCCGCGGAGACGTAGAGGCCAACAAGCCAGGAATGTGTTCAAGTATTACCTAGGTTGGGTTAGGATAGGTTATATTACGTTATTGATGTATATAAATGTACGACGGAGAGGTAGAGGCCAACTCGCCATGAATGTTTTCAAATATTACCGCCGTGATGTTAGGTTGGGTTAGGTTAGGTTATATTACGTTATAGATGTATATAAAGGTCCCACGGAGACGTAGAGGCCAACAAGACAGGAATGTGTTCAAATATTACCGCCGAGATGTTAGATTGGGTTAGGTTAAGTTATATTACGTTATTGATGTATATAAAGATCCCACGGAGACGTAGAGGCCAACAAGCCAGGAATGTCTTCAAATATTACCGCCGAGATGTTAGGCTGGGTTAGGTTACGTTATATAACGTTATTGATGTATATAAAGGTCCCACGGAGACGTAGAGGCCAACTCGCCAGGAATGTAGTCAAATATTACCGCCGAGATGATAGGTTGTGTTATGTTAGGTTATATTTCGTTATTGATGTTTATGAAGGTCAAACGGAGACGTAGAGGCCAACTCGCCAGTAATGTTGTCAAATATTACCGCCGAGATGATAGGTTGGGTTAGGTTAGGTTATATTTCGTTATTGATGTATATGAAGGTCCCACGGAGACGTAGAGGCCAACTCGCCATGAATGTTTTCAAATATTACCGCCGAGATGTTAGATTGGGTTAGGTTAGGTTATATTACGTTTTAGATGTATATAAAGGTCCCACGGAGACGTAGAGGCCAACAAGGAAGGAATGTCTTCAAATATTACCGCAGAGATGTTAGGTTGGGTTAGGTTGGGTTATATAACGTTATTGATGTATATAAAGGTCCCACGGAGACGTAGAGGCCAACAAGCCAGGAATGTGTTCAAATATTACCGCCGAGATGTTAGATTGGGTTAGGTTAGGTTATATTACGTTATTGATGTATATAAAGATCCCACGGAGACGTAGAGGCCAACTCGCCAGGAATGCTGTCAAATATTACCGCCGAGATGATAGGTTGTGTCATGTTAGGTTATATTTCGTTATTGACGTTTATGAAGGTCAAACGGAGACGTAGAGGCTAACTCGCCAGTAATGTTGTCAAATATTACCGCCGAGATGATAGGTTGGGTTAGGTTAGGTTATATTTCGTTATTGATGTATATGAAGGTCCCACGGAGACGTAGAGGCCAACTCGCCATGAATGTTTTCAAATATTACCGCCGAGATGTTAGGTTGGGTTAGGTTAGGTTATATTACGTTATAGATGTATATAAAGGTCCCACGGAGACGTAGAGGCCAACAAGCAAGGAATGTGTTCAAATATTACCGCCGAGATGTTAGGTTGGGTTAGGTTAGGTTATATTACGTTATAGATGTATATAAAGTTCCCACGGAGACGTAGAGGCCAAGAAGCCAGGAATGTGTTCAAATATTACCGCCGAGATGTTAGGTTGGGTTAGGTTCGGTTATATTACGTTATTGATGTATATAAATGTACCACGGAGAGGTAGAGGCCAACTCGCCATGAATGTTTTCAAATATTACCGCCGAGATGTTAGGTTGGGTTAGGTTAGGTTATATTACGTTATAGATGTATATAAAGGTCCCACGGAGACGTAGAGGCCAACAAGCCAGGAATGTGTTCAAATATTACCGCCGAGATGTTAGATTGGGTTAGGTTAGGTTATATTACGTTATTGATGTATGTAAAGATCCCACGGGGACGTAGAGGCCAACTCGCCAGGAATGCTGTCAAATATTACCGCCGAGATGATAGGTTGTGTTATGTTAGGTTATATTTCGTTATTGATGTTTATGAAGGTCAAACGGAGACGTAGAGGCCAACTCGCCAGTAATGTTGTCAAATATTACCGCCGAGATGATAGGTTGGGTTAGGTTAGGTTATATTACGTTATTGATGTATATAAAGCTCCCACGGAGACGTAGAGGCCAACTCGCCAGGAATGTTGTCAAATATTACCGCCGAAATGATAGGTTGGGTTAGGTTAGGTTATATTACGTTATTGATATATATAAATGTACCACGGAGTGGTAGAGGCCAACTCGCCATGAATGTTTTCAAATATTACTGCCGAGATGTTAGTTTGGGTTAGGTTAGGTTATATTACGTTATAGATGTATATAAAGGTTCCACGGAGACGTAGAGGCCAACAAGCCAGGAATGTGTTCAAATATTACCGCCGAGATGTTAGATTGGGTTAGGTTAGGTTATATTACGTTATTGATGTATATAAAGATCCCACGGAGACGTAGAGGCCAACAAGCCAGGAATGTCTTCAAATATTACCGCCGAGATGATAGGTTGTGTTATGTTAGGTTATATTTCGTTATTGACGTTTATGAAGGTCAAACGGAGACGTAGAGGCTAACTCGCCAGTAATGTTGTCAAATATTACCGCCGAGATGATAGGTTGGGTTAGGTTAGGTTATATTTCGTTATTGATGTATATGAAGGTCCCACGGAGACGTAGAGGCCAACTCGCCATGAATGTTTTCAAATATTACCGCCGAGATGTTAGATTGGGTTAGGTTAGGTTATATTACGTTATTGATGTATATAAAGATCCCACGGAGACGTAGAGGCCAACAAGCCAGGAATGTCTTCAAATATTACCGCAGAGATGTTAGGTTGGTTTAGGTTCTGTTATATAACGTTATTGATGTATATAAAGGTCCCACGGAGACGTAGAGGCCAACAAGCCAGGTATGTGTTCAAATATTACCGCCGAGATGTTAGATTGGGTTAGGTTAGGTTATATTACGTTATTGATGTATATAAAGGTCCCACGGAGACGTAGAGGCCAACAAGACAGGAATGTGTTCAAATATTACCGCCGAGATGTTAGATTGGGTTAGGTTAGGTTATATTACGTTATTGATGTATATAAAGATCCCACGGAGACGTAGAGGCCAACTCGCCAGGAATGTTGTCAAATATTACCGCCGAGATGATAGGTTCGGTTAGATTAGGTTATATTACGTTACTGATGTATATAAATGTACCACGGAGAGGTAGAGGCCAACTCGCCATGAATGTTTTCAAATATTACCGCCGAGATGTTAGGTTGGGTTAGGTTAGGTTATATTACGTTTTAGATGTATATAAAGGTCCCACGGAGACGTAGAGGCCAACAAGGAAGGAATGTCTTCAAATATTACCGCAGAGAAGTTAGGTTGGGTTAGGTTGGGTTATATAACGTTATTGATGTATATAAAGGTCCCACGGAGACGTAGAGGCCAACAAGCCAGGAATGTGTTCAAATATTACCGCCGAGATGTTAGATTGGGTTAGGTTAGGTTATATTACGTTATTGATGTATATAAAGATCCCACGGAGACGTAGAGGCCAACTCGCCAGGAATGCTGTCAAATATTACCGCCGAGATGATAGGTTGTGTCATGTTAGGTTATATTTCGTTATTGACGTTTATGAAGGTCAAACGGAGACGTAGAGGCTAACTCGCCAGTAATGTTGTCAAATATTACCGCCGAGATGATAGGTTGGGTTAGGTTAGGTTATATTTCGTTATTGATGTATATGAAGGTCCCACGGAGACGTAGAGGCCAACTCGCCATGAATGTTTTCAAATATTACCGCCGAGATGTTAGGTTGGGTTAGGTTAGGTTATATTACGTTATAGATGTATATAAAGGTCCCACGGAGACGTAGAGGCCAACAAGCAAGGAATGTGTTCAAATATTACCGCCGAGATGTTAGGTTGGGTTAGGTTAGGTTATATTACGTTATAGATGTATATAAAGTTCCCACGGAGACGTAGAGGCCAAGAAGCCAGGAATGTGTTCAAATATTACCGCCGAGATGTTAGGTTGGGTTAGGTTCGGTTATATTACGTTATTGATGTATATAAATGTACCACGGAGAGGTAGAGGCCAACTCGCCATGAATGTTTTCAAATATTACCGCCGAGATGTTAGGTTGGGTTAGGTTAGGTTATATTACGTTATAGATGTATATAAAGGTCCCACGGAGACGTAGAGGCCAACAAGCCAGGAATGTCTTCAAATATTACCGCAGAGATGTTAGGTTGGGTTAGGTTGGGTTATATAACGTTATTGATGTATATAAAGGTTCCACGGAGACGTAGACGCCAACAAGCCAGGAATGTGTTCAAATATTACCACCGAGATGTTAGATTGGGTTAGGTTAGGTTATATTACGTTATTGATGTATATAAAGATCCCACGGGGACGTAGAGGCCAACTCGCCAGGAATGCTGTCAAATATTACCGCCGAGATGATAGGTTGTGTTATGTTAGGTTATATTTCGTTATTGACGTTTATGAAGGTCAAACGGAGACGTAGAGGCTAACTCGCCAGTAATGTTGTCAAATATTACCGCCGAGATGATAGGTTGGGTTAGGTTAGGTTATATTTCGTTATTGATGTATATGAAGGTCCCACGGAGACGTAGAGGCCAACTCGCCATGAATGTTTTCAAATATTACCGCCGAGATGTTAGGTTGGGTTAGGTTAGGTTATATTACGTTATGGATGTATATAAAGGTCCCACGGAGACGTAGAGGCCAACTCGCCAGGTATGTTTTCTAATATTACCGCCGAGATGTTAGGTTGGGTTAGGTTAGGTTATATTACGTTATTGATGTATAAAAAGATCCCACGGAGACGGAGAAACCAACTCGCCAGGAATGTTGTCAAATATTACCGCCGAGACGTTAGGCTGGGTTAGGTTCGGTTATATAACGTTATTGATGTATATAAAGGTCCCACGGAGACGTAGAGGCCAACAAGCCAGGAATGTGTTCAAATATTACCGCCGAGATGTTAGATTGGGTTAGGTTAGGTTATATTACGTTATTGATGTATATAAAGATCCCACGGATACGTAGAGGCCAACTCGCCAGGAATGTTGTCAAATATTACCGCCGAGATGATAGGTTGGGTTAGGTTAGGTTATATTACGTTATTGATATATATAAATGTACCACGGAGTGGTAGAGGCCAACTCGCCATGAATGTTTTCAAATATTACCGCCGAGATGTTAGGTTGGGTTAGGTTGGGTTATATAACGTTATTGATGTATATAAAGGTCCCACGGAGACGTAGAGGCCAACAAGCCAGGAATGTGTTCAAATATTACCGCCGAGATGTTAGATTGGGTTAGGTTAGGTTATATTACGTTATTGATGTATATAAAGATCCCACGGAGACGTAGAGGCCAACAAGCCAGGAATGTCTTCAAATATTACCGCCGAGACGTTAGGCTGGGTTAGGTTCGGTTATATAACGTTATTGATGTATATAAAGGTCCCACGGAGACGTAGAGGCCAACAAGCCAGGAAGGTGTTCAAATATTACCGCCGAGATGTTAGATTGGGTTAGGTTAGGTTATATTACGTTATTGATGTATATAAAGATCCCACGGAGACGTAGAGGCCAACAAGCCAGGAATGTCTTCAAATATTACCGCAGAGATGTTAGGTTGGGTTAGGTTAGGTTATATTACGTTATTGATGTATATAAAGATCCCACGGATACGTAGAGGCCAACTCGCCAGGAATGTTGACAAATATTACCGCCGAGATGATAGTTTGGGTTAGGTTAGGTTATATTACGTTATTGATATATATAAATGTACCACGGAGTGGTAGAGGCCAACTCGCCATGAATGTTTTCAAATATTACCGCCGAGATGTTAGGTTGGTTTAGGTTAGGTTATATTACGTTATAGATGTATATAAAGGTTCCACGGAGACGTAGAGGCCAACAAGCCAGGAATGTGTTCAAATATTACCGCCGAGATGTTAGATTGGGTTAGGTTAGGTTATATTACGTTATTGATGTATATAAATGTACGACGGAGAGGTAGAGGCCAACTCGCCATGAATGTTTTCAAATATTACCGCCGAGATGTTAGGTTGGGTTAGGTTAGGTTATATTACGTTATTGATGTATATAAAGGTCCCACGGAGACGTAGAGGCCAACAAGACAGGAATGTGTTCAAATATTACCGCCGAGATGTTAGATTGGGTTAGGTTAGGTTATATTACGTTATTGATGTATATAAAGATCCCACGGAGACGTAGAGGCCAACTCGCCAGGAATGTTGTCAAATATTACCGCCGAGATGATAGGTTCGGTTAGATTAGGTTATATTACGTTACTGATGTATATAAATGTACCACGGAGAGGTAGAGGCCAACTCGCCATGAATGTTTTCAAATATTACCGCCGAGATGTTAGGTTGGGTTAGGTTAGGTTATATTACGTTTTAGATGTATATAAAGGTCCCACGGAGACGTAGAGGCCAACAAGGAAGGAATGTCTTCAAATATTACCGCAGAGATGTTAGGTTGGGTTAGGTTGGGTTATATAACGTTATTGATGTATATAAAGGTCCCACGGAGACGTAGAGGCCAACAAGCCAGGAATGTGTTCAAATATTACCGCCGAGATGTTAGATTGGGTTAGGTTAGGTTATATTACGTTATTGATGTATATAAAGATCCCACGGAGACGTAGAGGCCAACTCGCCAGGAATGCTGTCAAATATTACCGCCGAGATGATAGGTTGTGTCATGTTAGGTTATATTTCGTTATTGACGTTTATGAAGGTCAAACGGAGACGTAGAGGCTAACTCGCCAGTAATGTTGTCAAATATTACCGCCGAGATGATAGGTTGGGTTAGGTTAGGTTATATTTCGTTATTGATGTATATGAAGGTCCCACGGAGACGTAGAGGCCAACTCGCCATGAATGTTTTCAAATATTACCGCCGAGATGTTAGGTTGGGTTAGGTTAGGTTATATTACGTTATAGATGTATATAAAGGTCCCACGGAGACGTAGAGGCCAACAAGCAAGGAATGTGTTCAAATATTACCGCCGAGATGTTAGGTTGGGTTAGGTTAGGTTATATTACGTTATAGATGTATATAAAGTTCCCACGGAGACGTAGAGGCCAAGAAGCCAGGAATGTGTTCAAATATTACCGCCGAGATGTTAGGTTGGGTTAGGTTCGGTTATATTACGTTATTGATGTATATAAATGTACCACGGAGAGGTAGAGGCCAACTCGCCATGAATGTTTTCAAATATTACCGCCGAGATGTTAGGTTGGGTTAGGTTAGGTTATATTACGTTATAGATGTATATAAAGGTCCCACGGAGACGTAGAGGCCAACAAGCCAGGAATGTCTTCAAATATTACCGCAGAGATGTTAGGTTGGGTTAGGTTGGGTTATATAACGTTATTGATGTATATAAAGGTTCCACGGAGACGTAGACGCCAACAAGCCAGGAATGTGTTCAAATATTACCACCGAGATGTTAGATTGGGTTAGGTTAGGTTATATTACGTTATTGATGTATATAAAGATCCCACGGGGACGTAGAGGCCAACTCGCCAGGAATGCTGTCAAATATTACCGCCGAAATGATAGGTTGGGTTAGGTTAGGTTATATTACGTTATTGATATATATAAATGTACCACGGAGTGGTAGAGGCCAACTCGCCATGAATGTTTTCAAATATTACTGCCGAGATGTTAGTTTGGGTTAGGTTAGGTTATATTACGTTATAGATGTATATAAAGGTTCCACGGAGACGTAGAGGCCAACAAGCCAGGAATGTGTTCAAATATTACCGCCGAGATGTTAGATTGGGTTAGGTTAGGTTATATTACGTTATTGATGTATATAAAGATCCCACGGAGACGTAGAGGCCAACAAGCCAGGAATGTCTTCAAATATTACCGCCGAGATGTTAGGCTGGGTTAGGTTACGTTATATAACGTTATTGATGTATATAAAGGTCCCACGGAGACGTAGAGGCCAACTCGCCAGGAATGTTGTCAAATATTACCGCCGAGATGATAGGTTGTGTTATGTTAGGTTATATTTCGTTATTGATGTTTATGAAGGTCAAACGGAGACGTAGAGGCCAACTCGCCAGTAATGTTGTCAAATATTACCGCCGAGATGATAGGTTGGGTTAGGTTAGGTTATATTACGTTATTGATGTATATAAAGCTCCCACGGAGACGTAGAGGCCAACTCGCCAGGAATGTTGTCAAATATTACCGCCGAAATGATAGGTTGGGTTAGGTTAGGTTATATTACGTTATTGATATATATAAATGTACCACGGTGTGGTAGAGGCCAACTCGCCATGAATGTTTTCAAATATTACTGCCGAGATGTTAGGTTGGGTTAGGTTAGGTTATATTACGTTATAGATGTATATAAAGGTTCCACGGAGACGTAGAGGCCAACAAGCCAGGAATGTGTTCAAATATTACCGCCGAGATGTTAGATTGGGTTAGGTTAGGTTATATTACGTTATTGATGTATATAAAGATCCCACGGAGACGTAGAGGCCAACAAGCCAGGAATGTCTTCAAATATTACCGCAGAGATGTTAGGTTGGGTTAGGTTCTGTTATATAACGTTATTGATGTATATAAAGGTCCCACGGAGACGTAGAGGCCAACAAGCCAGGAATGCTGTCAAATATTACCGCCGAGATGATAGGTTGTGTTATGTTAGGTTATATTTCGTTATTGACGTTTATGAAGGTCAAACGGAGACGTAGAGGCTAACTCGCCAGTAATGTTGTCAAATATTACCGCCGAGATGATAGGTTGGGTTAGGTTAGGTTATATTTCGTTATTGATGTATATGAAGGTCCCACGGAGACGTAGAGGCCAACTCGCCATGAATGTTTTCAAATATTACCGCCGAGATGTTAGGTTGGGTTAGGTTAGGTTATATTACGTTATGGATGTATATAAAGGTCCCACGGAGACGTAGAGGCCAACAAGCCAGGAATGTCTTCAAATATTACCGCAGAGATGTTAGGTTGGGTTAGGTTAGGTTATATTACGTTATTGATGTATATAAAGATCCCACGGATACGTAGAGGCCAACTCGCCAGGAATGTTGTCAAATATTACCGCCGAGATGATAGGTTGGGTTAGGTTAGGTTATATTACGTTATTGATATATATAAATGTACCACGGAGTGGTAGAGGCCAACTCGCCATGAATGTTTTCAAATATTACCGCCGAGATGTTAGGTTGGGTTAGGTTAGGTTATATTACGTTATAGATGTATATAAAGGTCCCGCGGAGACGTAGAGGCCAACAAGCCAGGAATGTGTTCAAATATTACCTAGGTTGGGTTAGGTTAGGTTATATTACGTTATTGATGTATATAAATGTACGACGGAGAGGTAGAGGCCAACTCGCCATGAATGTTTTCAAATATTACCGCCGAGATGTTAGGTTGGGTTAGGTTAGGTTATATTACGTTATAGATGTATATAAAGGTCCCACGGAGGCGTAGAGGCCAACAAGACAGGAATGTGTTCAAATATTACCGCCGAGATGTTAGATTGGGTTAGGGTAGGTTATATTACGTTATTGATGTATATAAAGATCCCACGGAGACGTAGAGGCCAACTCGCCAGGAATGTTGTCAAATATTACCGCCGAAATGATAGGTTGGGTTAGGTTAGGTTATATTACGTTATTGATATATATAAATGTACCACGGAGTGGTAGAGGCCAACTCGCCATGAATGTTTTCAAATATTACCGCCGAGATGTTAGGTTGGGTTAGGTTAGGTTATATTACGTTATAGATGTATATAAAGGTTCCACGGAGACGTACTCTGAGATAGCGCGTGAATGTGTTCAAATATTACCGCCGAGATGTTAGATTGGGTTAGGTTAGGTTATATTACGTTATTGATGTATATAAAGATCCCACGGAGACGTAGAGGCCAACAAGCCAG
This sequence comes from Xylocopa violacea, assembly GCA_963969225.1. Lineage (NCBI taxonomy): Eukaryota > Metazoa > Arthropoda > Insecta > Hymenoptera > Apidae > Xylocopa > Xylocopa violacea. Next base: position 16,219 of record CAXAJV010000671.1, read on the forward strand.
GAATGTCTTCAAATATTACCGCAGAGATGTTAGGTTGGGTTAGGTTCTGTTATATAACGTTATTGATGTATATAAAGGTCCCACGGAGACGTAGAGGCCAACAAGCCAGGTATGTGTTCAAATATTACCGCCGAGATGTTAGATTGGGTTAGGTTAGGTTATATTACGTTATTGATGTATATAAAGGTCCCACGGATACGTAGAGGCCAACTCGCCAGGAATGTTGTCAAATATTACCGCCGAGATGACAGGTTGGGTTAGGTTAGGTTATATTACGTTATTGATATATATAAATGTACCACGGAGTGGTAGAGGCCAACTCGCCATGAATGTTTTCAAATATTACCGCCGAGATGTTAGGTTGGGTTAGGTTAGGTTATATTACGTTATAGATGTATATAAAGGTCCCGCGGAGACGTAGAGGCCAACAAGCCAGGAATGTGTTCAAATATTACCTAGGTTGGGTTAGGTTAGGTTATATTACGTTATTGATGTATATAAATGTACGACGGAGAGGTAGAGGCCAACTCGCCATGAATGTTTTCAAATATTACCGCCGAGATGTTAGGTTGGGTTAGGTTAGGTTATTTTACGTTATAGATGTATATAAAGGTCCCACGGTGACGTAGAGGCCAACAAGACAGGAATGTGTTCAAATATTACCGCCGAGATGTTAGATTGGGTTAGGTTAGGTTATATTACGTTATTGATGTATATAAAGATCCCACGGAGACGTAGAGGCCAACTCGCCATGAATGTTTTCAAATATTACCGCCGAGATGTTAGGTTGGGTTAGGTTAGGTTATATTACGTTATGGATGTATATAAAGGTCCCACGGAGACGTAGAGGCCAACTCGCCAGGTATGTTTTCTAATATTACCGCCGAGATGTTAGGTTGGGTTAGGTTAGGTTATATTACGTTATTGATGTATAAAAAGATCCCACGGAGACGGAGAAACCAACTCGCCAGGAATGTTGTCAAATATTACCGCCGAGACGTTAGGCTGGGTTAGGTTCGGTTATATAACGTTATTGATGTATATAAAGGTCCCACGGAGACGTAGAGGCCAAGATGCCACGAAGGTGTTCAAATATTACCGCCGAGATGTTAGATTGGGTTAGGTTAGGTTATATTACGTTATTGATGTATATAAAGATCCCACGGAGACGTAGAGGCCAACAAGCCAGGAATGTCTTCAAATATTACCGCAGAGATGTTAGGTTGGGTTAGGTTAGGTTATATTACGTTATTGATGTATATAAAGATCCCACGGATACGTAGAGGCCAACTCGCCAGGAATGTTGTCAAATATTACCGCCGAGATGATAGGTTGGGTTAGGTTAGGTTATATTACGTTATTGATATATATAAATGTACCACGGAGTGGTAGAGGCCAACTCGCCATGAATGTTTTCAAATATTACCGCCGAGATGTTAGGTTGGGTTAGGTTAGGTTATATTACGTTATAGATGTATATAAAGGTCCCGCGGAGACGTAGAGGCCAACAAGCCAGGAATGTGTTCAAATATTACCTAGGTTGGGTTAGGTTAGGTTATATTACGTTATTGATGTATATAAATGTACGACGGAGAGGTAGAGGCCAACTCGCCATGAATGTTTTCAAATATTACCGCCGAGATGTTAGGTTGGGTTAGGTTAGGTTATATTACGTTATAGATGTATATAAAGGTCCCACGGAGACGTAGAGGCCAACAAGACAGGAATGTGTTCAAATATTACCGCCGAGATGTTAGATTGGGTTAGGTTAGGTTATATTACGTTATTGATGTATATAAAGATCCCACGGAGACGTAGAGGCCAACAAGCCAGGAATGTCTTCAAATATTACCGCCGAGATGTTAGGCTGGGTTAGGTTACGTTATATAACGTTATTGATGTATATAAAGGTCCCACGGAGACGTAGAGGCCAACTCGCCAGGAATGTAGTCAAATATTACCGCCGAGATGATAGGTTGTGTTATGTTAGGTTATATTTCGTTATTGATGTTTATGAAGGTCAAACGGAGACGTAGAGGCCAACTCGCCAGTAATGTTGTCAAATATTACCGCCGAGATGATAGGTTGGGTTAGGTTAGGTTATATTACGTTATTGATGTATATAAAGCTCCCACGGAGACGTAGAGGCCAACTCGCCAGGAATGTTGTCAAATATTACCGCCGAAATGATAGGTTGGGTTAGGTTAGGTTATATTACGTTATTGATATATATAAATGTACCACGGAGTGGTAGAGGCCAACTCGCCATGAATGTTTTCAAATATTACTGCCGAGATGTTAGTTTGGGTTAGGTTAGGTTATATTACGTTATAGATGTATATAAAGGTTCCACGGAGACGTAGAGGCCAACAAGCCAGGAATGTGTTCAAATATTACCGCCGAGATGTTAGATTGGGTTAGGTTAGGTTATATTACGTTATTGATGTATATAAAGATCCCACGGAGACGTAGAGGCCAACAAGCCAGGAATGTCTTCAAATATTACCGCCGAGATGATAGGTTGTGTTATGTTAGGTTATATTTCGTTATTGACGTTTATGAAGGTCAAACGGAGACGTAGAGGCTAACTCGCCAGTAATGTTGTCAAATATTACCGCCGAGATGATAGGTTGGGTTAGGTTAGGTTATATTTCGTTATTGATGTATATGAAGGTCCCACGGAGACGTAGAGGCCAACTCGCCATGAATGTTTTCAAATATTACCGCCGAGATGTTAGGTTGGGTTAGGTTAGGTTATATAACGTTATTGATGTATATAAAGGTCCCACGGAGACGTAGAGGCCAACTCGCCAGGAATGTAGTCAAATATTACCGCCGAGATGATAGGTTGTGTTATGTTAGGTTATATTTCGTTATTGATGTTTATGAAGGTCAAACGGAGACGTAGAGGCCAACTCGCCAGTAATGTTGTCAAATATTACCGCCGAGATGATAGGTTGGGTTAGGTTAGGTTATATTACGTTATTGATGTATATAAAGGTCCCACGGAGACGTAGAGGCCAACTCGCCAGGAATGTAGTCAAATATTACCGCCGAGATGATAGGTTGTGTTATGTTAGGTTATATTTCGTTATTGATGTTTATGAAGGTCAAACGGAGACGTAGAGGCCAACTCGCCAGTAATGTTGTCAAATATTACCGCCGAGATGATAGGTTGGGTTAGGTTAGGTTATATTACGTTATTGATGTATATAAAGCTCCCACGGAGACGTAGAGGCCAACTCGCCAGGAATGTTGTCAAATATTACCGCCGAAATGATAGGTTGGGTTAGGTTAGGTTATATTACGTTATTGATATATATAAATGTACCACGGAGTGGTAGAGGCCAACTCGCCATGAATGTTTTCAAATATTACTGCCGAGATGTTAGTTTGGGTTAGGTTAGGTTATATTACGTTATAGATGTATATAAAGGTTCCACGGAGACGTAGAGGCCAACAAGCCAGGAATGTGTTCAAATATTACCGCCGAGATGTTAGATTGGGTTAGGTTAGGTTATATTACGTTATTGATGTATATAAAGATCCCACGGAGACGTAGAGGCCAACAAGCCAGGAATGTCTTCAAATATTACCGCCGAGATGATAGGTTGTGTTATGTTAGGTTATATTTCGTTATTGACGTTTATGAAGGTCAAACGGAGACGTAGAGGCTAACTCGCCAGTAATGTTGTCAAATATTACCGCCGAGATGATAGGTTGGGTTAGGTTAGGTTATATTTCGTTATTGATGTATATGAAGGTCCCACGGAGACGTAGAGGCCAACTCGCCATGAATGTTTTCAAATATTACCGCCGAGATGTTAGGTTGGGTTAGGTTAGGTTATACTACGTTATGGATGTATATAAAGGTCCCACGGAGACGTAGAGGCCAACAAGCCAGGAATGTCTTCAAATATTACCGCAGAGATGTTAGGTTGGGTTAGGTTAGGTTATATTACGTTATTGATGTATATAAAGATCCCACGGATACGTAGAGGCCAACTCGCCAGGAATGTTGTCAAATATTACCGCCGAGATGATAGGTTGGGTTAGGTTAGGTTATATTACGTTATTGATATATATAAATGTACCACGGAGTGGTAGAGGCCAACTCGCCATGAATGTTTTCAAATATTACCGCCGAGATGTTAGGTTGGGTTAGGTTAGGTTATATTACGTTATAGATGTATATAAAGGTCCCGCGGAGACGTAGAGGCCAACAAGCCAGGAATGTGTTCAAATATTACCTAGGTTGGGTTAGGTTAGGTTATATTACGTTATTGATGTATATAAATGTACGACGGAGAGGTAGAGGCCAACTCGCCATGAATGTTTTCAAATATTACCGCCGAGATGTTAGGTTGGGTTAGGTTAGGTTATATTACGTTATAGATGTATATAAAGGTCCCACGGAGACGTAGAGGCCAACAAGACAGGAATGTGTTCAAATATTACCGCCGAGATGTTAGATTGGGTTAGGTTAGGTTATATTACGTTATTGATGTATATAAAGATCCCACGGAGACGTAGAGGCCAACTCGCCAGGAATGTTGTCAAATATTACCGCCGAAATGATAGGTTGGGTTAGGTTAGGTTATATTACGTTATTGATATATATAAATGTACCACGGAGTGGTAGAGGCCAACTCGCCATGAATGTTTTCAAATATTACCGCCAAGATGTTAGGTTGGGTTAGGTTAGGTTATATTACGTTATAGATGTATATAAAGGTTCCACGGAGACGTAGAGGCCAACAAGCCAGGAATGTGTTCAAATATTACCGCCGAGATGTTAGATTGGGTTAGGTTAGGTTATATTACGTTATTGATGTATATAAAGATCCCACGGAGACGTAGAGGCCAACAAGCCAGGAATGTCTTCAAATATCACCGCAGAGATGTTAGGTTGGGTTAGGTTCTGTTATATAACGTTATTGATGTATATAAAGGTCCCACGGAGACGTAGAGGCCAACAAGCCAGGTATGTGTTCAAATATTACCGCCGAGATGTTAGATTGGGTTAGGTTAGGTTATATTACGTTATTGATGTATATAAAGGTCCCACGGATACGTAGAGGCCAACTCGCCAGGAATGTTGTCAAATATTACCGCCGAGATGATAGGTTGGGTTAGGTTAGGTTATATTACGTTATTGATATATATAAATGTACCACGGAGTGGTAGAGGCCAACTCGCCATGAATGTTTTCAAATATTACCGCCGAGATGTTCGGTTGGGTTAGGTTAGGTTATATTACGTTATAGATGTATATAAAGGTCCCGCGGAGACGTAGAGGCCAACAAGCCAGGAATGTGTTCAAATATTACCTAGGTTGGGTTAGGTTAGGTTATATTACGTTATTGATGTATATAAATGTACGACGGAGAGGTAGAGGCCAACTCGCCATGAATGTTTTCAAATATTACCGCCGAGATGTTAGGTTGGGTTAGGTTAGGTTATATTACGTTATAGATGTATATAAAGGTCCCACGGAGACGTAGAGGCCAACAAGACAGGAATGTTGTCAAATATTACCGCCGAAATGATAGGTTGGGTTAGGTTAGGTTATATTACGTTATTGATATATATAAATGTACCACGGAGTGGTAGAGGCCAACTCGCCATGAATGTTTTCAAATATTACCGCCGAGATGTTAGGTTGGGTTAGGTTAGGTTATATTACGTTATAGATGTATATAAAGGTTCCACGGAGACGTAGAGGCCAACAAGCCAGGAATGTGTTCAAATATTACCGCCGAGATGTTAGATTGGGTTAGGTTAGGTTATATTACGTTATTGATGTATATAAAGATCCCACGGAGACGTAGAGGCCAACAAGCCAGGAATGTCTTCAAATATTACCGCAGAGATGTTAGGTTGGGTTAGGTTCTGTTATATAACGTTATTGATGTATATAAAGGTCCCACGGAGACGTAGAGGCCAACAAGCCAGGAAGGTGTTCAAATATTACCGCCGAGATGTTAGATTGGGTTAGGTTAGGTTATATTACGTTATTGATGTATATAAAGATCCCACGGAGACGTAGAGGCCAACAAGCCAGGAATGTTGTCAAATATTACCGCCGAGATGATAGGTTGGGTTAGGTTAGGTTATATTACGTTATAGATGTATATAAAGGTCTCACGGAGACGTAGAGGCCAACAAGACAGGAATGTGTTCAAATATTACCGCCGAGATGTTAGATTGGGTTAGGTTAGGTTATATTACGTTATTGATGTATATAAAGATCCCACGGAGACTTAGAGGCCAACAAGCCAGGAATGTCTTCAAATATTACCGCCGAGATGTTAGGTTGGGTTAGGTTACGTTATATAACGTTATTGATGTATATAAAGGTCCCACGGAGACGTAGAGGCCAACTCGCCAGGAATGTTGCCAAATATTACCGCCGAGATGATAGGTTGTGTTATGTTAGGTTATATTTCGTTACTGATGTTTATGAAGGTCAAACGGAGACGTAGTGGCCAACAAGCCAGGAATGTGTTCAAATATTACCTAGGTTGGGTTAGGTTAGGTTATATTACGTTATTGATGTATATAAATGTACGACGGAGAGGTAGAGGCCAACTCGCCAGGAATGTTGTCAAATATTACCGCCGAGATGATAGGTTGGGTTAGGTTAGGTTATATTACGTTATTGATGTATATAAATGTACCACGGAGAGGTAGACGCCAGCTCGCCATGAATGTTTTCAAATATTACCGCCGAGATGTTAGGTTGGGTTAGGTTAGGTTATATTACGTTATAGATGTATATAAAGTTCCCACGGAGACGTAGAGGCCAACAAGCCAGGAATGTGTTCAAATATTACCGCCGAGATGTTAGATTGGGTTAGGTTAGGTTATATTACGTTATTGATGTATATAAAGATCCCACGGAGACGTAGAGGCGAACAAGCCAGGAATGTCTTCAAATATTACCGCAGAGATGGTAGGTTGGGTTAGGTTCGGTTATATAACGTTATTGATGTATATAAAGGTCCCACGGAGACGTAGAGGCCAACAAGCCAGGAATGTGTTCAAATATTACCGCCGAGATGTTAGATTGGGTTAGGTTAGGTTATATTACGTTATTGATATATATAAATGTACCACGGAGTGGTAGAGGCCAACTCGCCATGAATGTTTTCAAATATTACCGCCGAGATGTTAGGGTTGTGTTAGGTTAGGTTATATTACGTTATAGATGTATATAAAGGTTCCACGGAGACGTAGTGGCCAACAAGCCAGGAATGTGTTCAAATATTACCTAGGTTGGGTTAGGTTAGGTTATATTACGTTATTGATGTATATAAATGTACGACGGAGAGGTAGAGGCCAACTCGCCAGGAATGTTGTCAAATATTACCGCCGAGATGTTAGGTTGGGTTAGGTTAGGTTATATTACGTTATATATGTATATAAAGGTCCCACGGAGACGTAGAGGCCAACAAGCCAGGAATGTGTTCAAATATTACCGCCGAGATGTTAGATTGGGTTAGGTTAGGTTATATTACGTTATTGATGTATATAAAGATCCCACGGAGACGTAGAGGCCAAATCGCCATGAATGTTTTCAAATATTACCGCCGAGATGTTAGGTTGGCTTAGGTTAGGTTATATTACGTTATTGATGTATATAGAGGTCCCACGGAGACGTAGAGGCCAACAAGCCAGGAAGGTGTTCAAATATTACCGCCGAGATGTTAGATTGGGTTAGGTTAGGTTATATTACGTTATTGATGTATATAAAGATCCCACGGAGACGTAGAGGCCAACAAGCCAGGAATGTTGTCAAATATTACCGCCGAGATGATAGGTTGGGTTAGGTTAGGTTATATTACGTTATAGATGTATATAAAGGTCTCACGGAGACGTAGAGGCCAACAAGACAGGAATGTGTTCAAATATTACCGCCGAGATGTTAGATTGGGTTAGGTTAGGTTATATTACGTTATTGATGTATATAAAGATCCCACGGAGACTTAGAGGCCAACAAGCCAGGAATGTCTTCAAATATTACCGCCGAGATGTTAGGTTGGGTTAGGTTACGTTATATAACGTTATTGATGTATATAAAGGTCCCACGGAGACGTAGAGGCCAACTCGCCAGGAATGTTGCCAAATATTACCGCCGAGATGATAGGTTGTGTTATGTTAGGTTATATTTCGTTACTGATGTTTATGAAGGTCAAACGGAGACGTAGTGGCCAACAAGCCAGGAATGTGTTCAAATATTACCTAGGTTGGGTTAGGTTAGGTTATATTACGTTATTGATGTATATAAATGTACGACGGAGAGGTAGAGGCCAACTCGCCAGGAATGTTGTCAAATATTACCGCCGAGATGATAGGTTGGGTTAGGTTAGGTTATATTACGTTATTGATGTATATAAATGTACCACGGAGAGGTAGACGCCAGCTCGCCATGAATGTTTTCAAATATTACCGCCGAGATGTTAGGTTGGGTTAGGTTAGGTTATATTACGTTATAGATGTATATAAAGTTCCCACGGAGACGTAGAGGCCAACAAGCCAGGAATGTGTTCAAATATTACCGCCGAGATGTTAGATTGGGTTAGGTTAGGTTATATTACGTTATTGATGTATATAAAGATCCCACGGAGACGTAGAGGCGAACAAGCCAGGAATGTCTTCAAATATTACCGCAGAGATGGTAGGTTGGGTTAGGTTCGGTTATATAACGTTATTGATGTATATAAAGGTCCCACGGAGACGTAGAGGCCAACAAGCCAGGAATGTGTTCAAATATTACCGCCGAGATGTTAGATTGGGTTAGGTTAGGTTATATTACGTTATTGATATATATAAATGTACCACGGAGTGGTAGAGGCCAACTCGCCATGAATGTTTTCAAATATTACCGCCGAGATGTTAGGGTTGTGTTAGGTTAGGTTATATTACGTTATAGATGTATATAAAGGTTCCACGGAGACGTAGTGGCCAACAAGCCAGGAATGTGTTCAAATATTACCTAGGTTGGGTTAGGTTAGGTTATATTACGTTATTGATGTATATAAATGTACGACGGAGAGGTAGAGGCCAACTCGCCAGGAATGTTGTCAAATATTACCGCCGAGATGTTAGGTTGGGTTAGGTTAGGTTATATTACGTTATATATGTATATAAAGGTCCCACGGAGACGTAGAGGCCAACAAGCCAGGAATGTGTTCAAATATTACCGCCGAGATGTTAGATTGGGTTAGGTTAGGTTATATTACGTTATTGATGTATATAAAGATCCCACGGAGACGTAGAGGCCAAATCGCCATGAATGTTTTCAAATATTACCGCCGAGATGTTAGGTTGGCTTAGGTTAGGTTATATTACGTTATTGATGTATATAGAGGTCCCACGGAGACGTAGAGGCCAACAAGCCAGGAAGGTGTTCAAATATTACCGCCGAGATGTTAGATTGGGTTAGGTTAGGTTATATTACGTTATTGATGTATATAAAGATCCCACGGAGACGTAGAGGCCAACAAGCCAGGAATGTTGTCAAATATTACCGCCGAGATGATAGGTTGGGTTAGGTTAGGTTATATTACGTTATAGATGTATATAAAGGTCTCACGGAGACGTAGAGGCCAACAAGACAGGAATGTGTTCAAATATTACCGCCGAGATGTTAGATTGGGTTAGGTTAGGTTATATTACGTTATTGATGTATATAAAGATCCCACGGAGACTTAGAGGCCAACAAGCCAGGAATGTCTTCAAATATTACCGCCGAGATGTTAGGTTGGGTTAGGTTAAGTTATATAACGTTATTGATGTATATAAAGGTCCCACGGAGACGTAGAGGCCAACTCGCCAGGAATGTTGCCAAATATTACCGCCGAGATGATAGGTTGTGTTATGTTAGGTTATATTTCGTTACTGATGTTTATGAAGGTCAAACGGAGACGTAGTGTCCAACAAGCCAGGAATGTGTTCAAATATTACCTAGGTTGGGTTAGGTTAGGTTATATTACGTTATTGATGTATATAAATGTACGACGGAGAGGTAGAGGCCAACTCGCCAGGAATGTTGTCAAATATTACCGCCGAGATGATAGGTTGGGTTAGGTTAGGTTATATTACGTTATTGATGTATATAAATGTACCACGGAGAGGTAGACGCCAGCTCGCCATGAATGTTTTCAAATATTACCGCCGAGATGTTAGGTTGGGTTAGGTTAGGTTATATTACGTTATAGATGTATATAAAGTTCCCACGGAGACGTAGAGGCCAACAAGCCAGGAATGTGTTCAAATATTACCGCCGAGATGTTAGATTGGGTTAGGTTAGGTTATATTACGTTATTGATGTATATAAAGATCCCACGGAGACGTAGAGGCGAAAAAGCCAGGAATGTCTTCAAATATTACCGCAGAGATGTTAGGTTGGGTTAGGTTCGGTTATATAACGTTATTGATGTATATAAAGGTCCCACGGAGACGTAGAGGCCAACAAGCCAGGAATGTGTTCAAATATTATCGCCGAGATGTTAGATTGGGTTAGGTTAGGTTATATTACGTTATTGATATATATAAATGTACCACGGAGTGGTAGAGGCCAACTCGCCATGAATGTTTTCAAATATTACCGCCGAGATGTTAGGGTTGGGTTAGGTTAGGTTATATTACGTTATAGATGTATATAAAGGTTCCACGGAGACGTAGTGGCCAACAAGCCAGGAATGTGTTCAAATATTACCTAGGTTGGGTTAGGTTAGGTTATATTACGTTATTGATGTATATAAATGTACGACGGAGAGGTAGAGGCCAACTCGCCAGGAATGTTGTCAAATATTACCGCCGAGATGTTAGGTTGGGTTAGGTTAGGTTATATTACGTTATATATGTATATAAAGGTCCCACGGAGACGTAGAGGCCAACTCGCCAGGAATGTTGTCAAATATTACCGCCGAGATGATAGGTTGTGTTATGTTAGGTTATATTTCGTTATTGATGTTTATGAAGGTCAAACGGAGACGTAGAGGCCAACTCGCCAGTAATGTTGTCAAATATTACCGCCGAGATGATAGGTTGGGTTAGGTTAGGTTATATTACGTTATTGATGTATATAAAGATCCCACGGAGACGTAGAGGCGAACAAGCCAGGAATGTCTTCAAATATTACCGCAGAGATGTTAGGTTGGGTTAGGTTCGGTTATATAACGTTATTGATGTATATAAAGGTCCCACGGAGACGTAGAGGCCAACAAGCCAGGAATGTGTTCAAATATTATCGCAGAGATGTTAGATTGGGTTAGGTTAGGTTATATTACGTTATTGATATATATAAATGTACCACGGAGTGGTAGAGGCCAACTCGCCATGAATGTTTTCAAATATTACCGCCGAGATGTTAGGGTTGGGTTAGGTTAGGTTATATTACGTTATAGATGTATATAAAGGTTCCACGGAGACGTAGTGGCCAACAAGCCAGGAATGTGTTCAAATATTACCTAGGTTGGGTTAGGTTAGGTTATATTACGTTATTGATGTATATAAATGTACGACGGAGAGGTAGAGGCCAACTCGCCAGGAATGTTGTCAAATATTACCGCCGAGATGATAGGTTGGGTTAGGTTAGGTTATATTACGTTATTGATGTATATAAATGTACCACGGAGAGGTAGAGGCCAACTCGCCATGAATGTTTTCAAATATTACCGCCGATATGTTAGGTTGGGTTAGGTTAGGTTATATTACATTATAGATGTATATAAAGTTCCCACGGAGACGTAGAGGCCAACAAGCCAGGAATGTGTTCAAATATTACCGCCGAGATGTTAGATTGGGTTAGCTTAGGTTATATTACGTTATTGATGTATATAAAGATCCCACGGAGACGTAGAGGCGAACAAGCCAGGAATGTCTTCAAATATTACCGCAGAGATGTTAGGTTGGGTTAGGTTCGGTTATATAACGTTATTGATGTATATAAAGGTCCCACGGAGACGTAGAGGCCAACAAGCCAGGAATGTGTTCAAATATTACCGCCGAGATGTTAGATTGGGTTAGGTTAGGTTATATTACGTTATTGATGTATATAAAGATCCCACGGATACGTAGAGGCCAACAAGCCAGGAATGTCTTCAAATATTACCGCAGAGATGTTAGGTTGGGTTAGGTTCTGTTATATAACGTTATTGATGTATATAAAGGTCCTACGGAGACGTAGAGGCCAACAAGACAGGAATGTGTTCAAATATTACCGCCGAGATGTTAGATTGGGTTAGGTTAGGTTATATTACGTTATTGATGTATATAAAGATCCCACGGAGACGTTGAGGCCAACTCGCCAGGAATGTTGTCAAATATTACCGCCGAGATGATAGGTTCGGTTAGGTTAGGTTATATTACGTTATTGATGTATATAAATGTACCACGGAGAGGTAGAGGCCAACTCGCCATGAATGTTTTCAAATATTACCGCCGAGATGTTAGGTTGGGTTAGGTTAGGTTATATTACGTTATAGATGTATATAAAGGTCCCACGGAGACGTAGAGGCCAACAAGGAAGGAATGTCTTCAAATATTACCGCAGAGATGTTAGGTTGGGTTAGGTTGGGTTATATTACGTTATTGATGTATATAAAGATCCCACGGAGACGTAGAGGCCAACTCGCCAGGAATGCTGTCAAATATTACCGCCGAGATGATAGGTTGTGTTATGTTAGGTTATATTTCGTTATTGACGTTTATGAAGGTCAAACGGAGACGTAGAGGCTAACTCGCCAGTAATGTTGTCAAATATTACCGCCGAGATGATAGGTTGGGTTAGGTTAGGTTATATTTCGTTATTGATGTATATGAAGGTCCCACGGAGACGTAGAGGCCAACTCGCCATGAATGTTTTCAAATATTACCGCCGAGATGTTAGGTTGGGTTAGGTTAGGTTATATTACGTTATAGATGTATATAAAGGTCCCACGGAGACGTAGAGGCCAACAAGCAAGGAATGTGTTCAAATATTACCGCCGAGATGTTAGATTGGGTTAGCTTAGGTTATATTACGTTATTGATGTATATAAAGATCCCACGGAGACGTAGAGGCGAACAAGCCAGGAATGTCTTCAAATATTACCGCAGAGATGTTAGGTTGGGTTAGGTTCGGTTATATAACGTTATTGATGTATATAAAGGTCCCACGGAGACGTAGAGGCCAACAAGCCAGGAATGTGTTCAAATATTACCGCCGAGATGTTAGATTGGGTTAGGTTAGGTTATATTACGTTATTGATGTATATAAAGATCCCACGGATACGTAGAGGCCAACAAGCCAGGAATGTCTTCAAATATTACCGCAGAGATGTTAGGTTGGGTTAGGTTCTGTTATATAACGTTATTGATGTATATAAAGGTCCTACGGAGACGTAGAGGCCAACAAGACAGGAATGTGTTCAAATATTACCGCCGAGATGTTAGATTGGGTTAGGTTAGGTTATATTACGTTATTGATGTATATAAAGATCCCACGGAGACGTTGAGGCCAACTCGCCAGGAATGTTGTCAAATATTACCGCCGAGATGATAGGTTCGGTTAGGTTAGGTTATATTACGTTATTGATGTATATAAATGTACAACGGAGAGGTAGAGGCCAACTCGCCATGAATGTTTTCAAATATTACCGCCGAGATGTTAGGTTGGGTTAGGTTAGGTTATATTACGTTATAGATGTATATAAAGGTCCCACGGAGACGTAGAGGCCAACAAGCAAGGAATGTGTTCCAATATTACCGCCGAGATGTTAGGTTGGGTTAGGTTAGGTTATATTACGTTATAAATGCATATAAATGTCCCACGGAGACGTAGAGGCCAACAAGCCAGGAATGTCTTCAAATATTACCGCAGAGATGTTAGGTTGGGTTAGGTTGGGTTATATAACGTTATTGATGTATATAAAGGTCCCACGGAGACGTAGAGGCCAACAAGACAGGAATGTGTTCAAATATTACCGCCGAGATGTTAGATTGGGTTAGGTTAGGTTATATTACGTTATTCATGTATATAAAGGTCCCACGGAGACGTTGAGGCCAACTCGCCAGGAATGTTGTCAAATATTACCGCCGACATGATAGGTTCGGTTAGGTTAGGTTATATTACGTTATTGATGTATATAAATGTACAACGGAGAGGTAGAGGCCAACTCGCCATGAATGTTTTCAAATATTACCGCCGAGATGTTAGGTTGGGTTAGGTTAGGTTATATTACGTTATAGATGTATATAAAGGTCCCACGGAGACGTAGAGGCCAACAAGCCAGGAATGTGTTCAAATATTACCGCAGAGATGTTAGGTTGGGTTAGGTTGGGTTATATAACGTTATTGATGTATATAAAGTTCCCACGGAGACGTAGAGGCCAACAAGCCAGGAATGTGTTCAAATATTACCGCCGAGATGTTAGATTGGGTTAGGTTAGGTTATATTACGTTATTGATGTATATAAAGATCCCACGGAGACGTAGAGGCCAACAAGCCAGGAATGTCTTCAAATATTACCGCAGAGATGTTAGGTTGGGTTAGGTTCGGTTATATAACGTTATTGATGTATATAAAGGTCCCACGGAGACGTAGAGGCCAACAAGCCAGGAATGTGTTCAAATATTACCGCCGAGATGTTAGATTGGGTTAGGTTAGGTTATATTACGTTATTGATGTATATAAAGATCCCACGGAGACGTAGAGGGCAACAAGCCAGGAATGTCTTCAAATATTACCGCAGAGATGTTAGGTTGGGTTAGGTTCTGTTATATAACGTTATTGATGTATATAAAGGTCCCACGGAGACGTAGATGCCAACAAGCCAGGAATGTGTTCAAATATTACCGCCGAGATGTTAGATTGGGTTAGGTTAGGTTATATTACGTTATTGATGTATATAAAGATCCCACGGATACGTAGAGGCCAACTCGCCAGGAATGTTGTCAAATATTACCGCCGAGATGATAGGTTCGGTTAGGTTAGGTTATAATACGTTATTGATGTATATAAAGATCCCACGGAGACGTACAGGCCAACAACCCAGGAATGTCTTCAAATATTACCGCAGAGATGTTAGGTTGGGTTAGGTTGGGTTATATAACGTTATTGATGTATATAAAGGTCCCACGGAGACGTAGAGGCCAACAAGCCAGGAATGTGTTCAAATATTACCGCCGAGATGTTAGATTGGGTTAGGTTAGGTTATATTACGTTATTGATGTATATAAAGATCCCACGGAGACGTAGAGGCCAACTCGCCAGGAATGCTGTCAAATATTACCGCCGAGATGATAGGTTGTGTTATGTATGGTTATATTTCGTTATTGACGTTTATGAAGGTCAAACGTAGACGTAGAGGCTAACTCGCCAGTAATGTTGTCAAATATTACCGCCGAGATGATAGGTTGGGTTAGGTTAGGTTATATTTCGTTATTGATGTATATGAAGGTCCCACGGAGACGTAGAGGCCAACTCGCCATGAGTGTTTTCAAATATTACCGCCGAGATGTTAGGTTGGGTTAGGTTAGGTTATATTACGTTATAGATGTATATAAAGGTCCCACGGAGACGTAGCGGCCAACAAGCAAGGAATGTGTTCAAATATTACCGCCGAGATGTTAGGTTGGGTTAGGTTAGGTTATATTACGTTATAAATGCATATAAATGTCCCACGGAGACGTAGAGGCCAACAAGCCAGGAATGTCTTCAAATATTACCGCAGAGATGTTAGGTTGGGTTAGGTTGGGTTATATAACGTTATTGATGTATATAAAGGTCCCACGGAGACGTAGAGGCCAACAAGACAGGAATGTGTTCAAATATTACCGCCGAGATGTTAGATTGGGTTAGGTTAGGTTATATTACGTTATTCATGTATATAAAGATCCCACGGAGACGTTGAGGCCAACTCGCCAGGAATGTTGTCAAATATTACCGCCGACATGATAGGTTCGGTTAGGTTAGGTTATATTACGTTATTGATGTATATAAATGTACCACGGAGAGGTAGAGGCCAACTCGCCATGAATGTTTTCAAATATTACCGCCGAGATGTTAGGTTGGGTTAGGTTAGGTTATATTACGTTATAGATGTATATAAAGGTCCCACGGAGACGTAGAGGCCAACAAGGAAGGAATGTCTTCAAATATTACCGCAGAGATGTTAGGTTGGGTTAGGTTGGGTTATATAACGTTATTGATGTATATAAAGGTCCCACGGAGACGTAGAGGCCAACAAGCCAGGAATGTGTTCAAATATTACCGCCGAGATGTTAGATTGGGTTAGGTTAGGTTATATTACGTTATTGATGTATATAAAGATCCCACGGAGACGTAGAGGCCAACTCGCCAGGAATGCTGTCAAATATTACCGCCGAGATGATAGGTTGTGTTATGTTAGGTTATATTTCGTTATTGATGTATATAAATGTACAACGGAGAGGTAGAGGCCAACTCGCCATGAATGTTTTCAAATATTACCGCCGAGATGTTAGGTTGGGTTAGGTTAGGTTATATTACGTTATAGATGTATATAAAGGTCCCACGGAGACGTAGAGGCCAACAAGCAAGGAATGTGTTCCAATATTACCGCCGAGATGTTAGGTTGGGTTAGGTTAGGTTATATTACGTTATAAATGCATATAAATGTCCCACGGAGACGTAGAGGCCAACAAGCCAGGAATGTCTTCAAATATTACCGCAGAGATGTTAGGTTGGGTTAGGTTGGGTTATATAACGTTATTGATGTATATAAAGGTCCCACGGAGACGTAGAGGCCAACAAGACAGGAATGTGTTCAAATATTACCGCCGAGATGTTAGATTGGGTTAGGTTAGGTTATATTACGTTATTCATGTATATAAAGGTCCCACGGAGACGTTGAGGCCAACTCGCCAGGAATGTTGTCAAATATTACCGCCGACATGATAGGTTCGGTTAGGTTAGGTTATATTACGTTATTGATGTATATAAATGTACAACGGAGAGGTAGAGGCCAACTCGCCATGAATGTTTTCAAATATTACCGCCGAGATGTTAGGTTGGGTTAGGTTAGGTTATATTACGTTATAGATGTATATAAAGGTCCCACGGAGACGTAGAGGCCAACAAGCCAGGAATGTGTTCAAATATTACCGCAGAGATGTTAGGTTGGGTTAGGTTGGGTTATATAACGTTATTGATGTATATAAATGTACAACGGAGAGGTAGAGGCCAACTCGCCATGAATGTTTTCAAATATTACCGCCGAGATGATAGGTTGTGTTATGTTAGGTTATATTTCGTTATTGACGTTTATGAAGGTCAAACGGAGACGTAGAGGCTAACTCGCCAGTAATGTTGTCAAATATTACCGCCGAGATGATAGGTTGGGTTAGGTTAGGTTATATTACGTTATTGATGTATATAAATGTACCACGGATAGGTAGAGGCCAACTCGCCATGAATGTTTTCAAATATTACCGCCGAGATGTTAGGTTGGGTTAGGTTAGGTTATATTACGTTATAGATGTATATAAAGTTCCCACGGATAGGTAGAGCCCAACTCGCCATGAATGTTTTCAAATATTACCGCCGAGATGTTAGGTTGGGTTAGGTTAGGTTATATTACGTTATAGATGTATATAAAGTTCCCACGGAGACGTAGAGGCCAACAAGCCAGGAATGTGTTCAAATATTACCGCCGAGATGTTAGATTGGGTTAGGTTAGGTTATATTACGTTATTGATGTATATAAAGATCCCACGGAGACGTAGAGGCCAACAAGCCAGGAATGTCTTCAAATATTACCGCAGAGATGTTAGGTTGGGTTAGGTTCGGTTATATAACGTTATTGATGTATATAAAGGTCCCACGGAGACGTAGAGGCCAACAAGCCAGGAATGTGTTCAAATATTACCGCCGAGATGTTAGATTGGGTTAGGTTAGGTTATATTACGTTATTGATGTATATAAAGATCCCACGGAGACGTAGAGGGCAACAAGCCAGGAATGTCTTCAAATATTACCGCAGAGATGTTAGGTTGGGTTAGGTTCTGTTATATAACGTTATTGATGTATATAAAGGTCCCACGGAGACGTAGATGCCAACAAGCCAGGAATGTGTTCAAATATTACCGCCGAGATGTTAGATTGGGTTAGGTTAGGTTATATTACGTTATTGATGTATATAAAGATCCCACGGATACGTAGAGGCCAACTCGCCAGGAATGTTGTCAAATATTACCGCCGAGATGATAGGTTCGGTTAGGTTAGGTTATAATACGTTATTGATGTATATAAAGATCCCACGGAGACGTACAGGCCAACAACCCAGGAATGTCTTCAAATATTACCGCAGAGATGTTAGGTTGGGTTAGGTTGGGTTATATAACGTTATTGATGTATATAAAGGTCCCACGGAGACGTAGAGGCCAACAAGCCAGGAATGTGTTCAAATATTACCGCCGAGATGTTAGATTGGGTTAGGTTAGGTTATATTACGTTATTGATGTATATAAAGATCCCACGGAGACGTAGAGGCCAACTCGCCAGGAATGCTGTCAAATATTACCGCCGAGATGATAGGTTGTGTTATGTTAGGTTATATTTCGTTATTGACGTTTATGAAGGTCAAACGTAGACGTAGAGGCTAACTCGCCAGTAATGTTGTCAAATATTACCGCCGAGATGATAGGTTGGGTTAGGTTAGGTTATATTTCGTTATTGATGTATATGAAGGTCCCACGGAGACGTAGAGGCCAACTCGCCATGAATGTTTTCAAATATTACCGCCGAGATGTTAGGTTGGGTTAGGTTAGGTTATATTACGTTATAGATGTATATAAAGGTCCCACGGAGACGTAGAGGCCAACAAGCAAGGAATGTGTTCAAATATTACCGCCGAGATGTTAGGTTGGGTTAGGTTAGGTTATATTACGTTATAAATGCATATAAATGTCCCACGGAGACGTAGAGGCCAACAAGCCAGGAATGTCTTCAAATATTACCGCAGAGATGTTAGGTTGGGTTAGGTTGGGTTATATAACGTTATTGATGTATATAAAGGTCCCACGGAGACGTAGAGGCCAACAAGACAGGAATGTGTTCAAATATTACCGCCGAGATGTTAGATTGGGTTAGGTTAGGTTATATTACGTTATTCATGTATATAAAGATCCCACGGAGACGTTGAGGCCAACTCGCCAGGAATGTTGTCAAATATTACCGCCGACATGATAGGTTCGGTTAGGTTAGGTTATATTACGTTATTGATGTATATAAATGTACCACGGAGAGGTAGAGGCCAACTCGCCATGAATGTTTTCAAATATTACCGCCGAGATGTTAGGTTGGGTTAGGTTAGGTTATATTACGTTATAGATGTATATAAAGGTCCCACGGAGACGTAGAGGCCAACAAGGAAGGAATGTCTTCAAATATTACCGCAGAGATGTTAGGTTGGGTTAGGTTGGGTTATATAACGTTATTGATGTATATAAAGGTCCCACGGAGACGTAGAGGCCAACAAGCCAGGAATGTGTTCAAATATTACCGCCGAGATGTTAGATTGGGTTAGGTTAGGTTATATTACGTTATTGATGTATATAAAGATCCCACGGAGACGTAGAGGCCAACTCGCCAGGAATGCTGTCAAATATTACCGCCGAGATGATAGGTTGTGTTATGTTAGGTTATATTTCGTTATTGACGTTTATGAAGGTCAAACGGAGACGTAGAGGCTAACTCGCCAGTAATGTTGTCAAATATTACCGCCGAGATGATAGGTTGGGTTAGGTTAGGTTATATTTCGTTATTGATGTATATGAAGGTCCCACGGAGACGTAGAGGCCAACTCGCCATGAATGTTTTCAAATATTACCGCCGAGATGTTAGGTTGGGTTAGGTTAGGTTATATTACGTTATAGATGTATATAAAGTTCCCACGGATAGGTAGAGCCCAACTCGCCATGAATGTTTTCAAATATTACCGCCGAGATGTTAGGTTGGGTTAGGTTAGGTTATATTACGTTATAGATGTATATAAAGTTCCCACGGAGACGTAGAGGCCAACAAGCCAGGAATGTGTTCAAATATTACCGCCGAGATGTTAGATTGGGTTAGGTTAGGTTATATTACGTTATTGATGTATATAAAGATCCCACGGAGACGTAGAGGCCAACAAGCCAGGAATGTCTTCAAATATTACCGCAGAGATGTTAGGTTGGGTTAGGTTCGGTTATATAACGTTATTGATGTATATAAAGGTCCCACGGAGACGTAGAGGCCAACAAGCCAGGAATGTGTTCAAATATTACCGCCGAGATGTTAGATTGGGTTAGGTTAGGTTATATTACGTTATTGATGTATATAAAGATCCCACGGAGACGTAGAGGGCAACAAGCCAGGAATGTCTTCAAATATTACCGCAGAGATGTTAGGTTGGGTTAGGTTCTGTTATATAACGTTATTGATGTATATAAAGGTCCCACGGAGACGTAGATGCCAACAAGCCAGGAATGTGTTCAAATATTACCGCCGAGATGTTAGATTGGGTTAGGTTAGGTTATATTACGTTATTGATGTATATAAAGATCCCACGGATACGTAGAGGCCAACTCGCCAGGAATGTTGTCAAATATTACCGCCGAGATGATAGGTTCGGTTAGGTTAGGTTATAATACGTTATTGATGTATATAAAGATCCCACGGAGACGTACAGGCCAACAACCCAGGAATGTCTTCAAATATTACCGCAGAGATGTTAGGTTGGGTTAGGTTGGGTTATATAACGTTATTGATGTATATAAAGGTCCCACGGAGACGTAGAGGCCAACAAGCCAGGAATGTGTTCAAATATTACCGCCGAGATGTTAGATTGGGTTAGGTTAGGTTATATTACGTTATTGATGTATATAAAGATCCCACGGAGACGTAGAGGCCAACTCGCCAGGAATGCTGTCAAATATTACCGCCGAGATGATAGGTTGTGTTATGTTAGGTTATATTTCGTTATTGACGTTTATGAAGGTCAAACGTAGACGTAGAGGCTAACTCGCCAGTAATGTTGTCAAATATTACCGCCGAGATGATAGGTTGGGTTAGGTTAGGTTATATTTCGTTATTGATGTATATGAAGGTCCCACGGAGACGTAGAGGCCAACTCGCCATGAATGTTTTCAAATATTACCGCCGAGATGTTAGGTTGGGTTAGGTTAGGTTATATTACGTTATAGATGTATATAAAGGTCCCACGGAGACGTAGAGGCCAACAAGCAAGGAATGTGTTCAAATATTACCGCCGAGATGTTAGGTTGGGTTAGGTTAGGTTATATTACGTTATAAATGCATATAAATGTCCCACGGAGACGTAGAGGCCAACAAGCCAGGAATGTCTTCAAATATTACCGCAGAGATGTTAGGTTGGGTTAGGTTGGGTTATATAACGTTATTGATGTATATAAAGGTCCCACGGAGACGTAGAGGCCAACAAGACAGGAATGTGTTCAAATATTACCGCCGAGATGTTAGATTGGGTTAGGTTAGGTTATATTACGTTATTCATGTATATAAAGATCCCACGGAGACGTTGAGGCCAACTCGCCAGGAATGTTGTCAAATATTACCGCCGACATGATAGGTTCGGTTAGGTTAGGTTATATTACGTTATTGATGTATATAAATGTACCACGGAGAGGTAGAGGCCAACTCGCCATGAATGTTTTCAAATATTACCGCCGAGATGTTAGGTTGGGTTAGGTTAGGTTATATTACGTTATAGATGTATATAAAGGTCCCACGGAGACGTAGAGGCCAACAAGGAAGGAATGTCTTCAAATATTACCGCAGAGATGTTAGGTTGGGTTAGGTTGGGTTATATAACGTTATTGATGTATATAAAGGTCCCACGGAGACGTAGAGGCCAACAAGCCAGGAATGTGTTCAAATATTACCGCCGAGATGTTAGATTGGGTTAGGTTAGGTTATATTACGTTATTGATGTATATAAAGATCCCACGGAGACGTAGAGGCCAACTCGCCAGGAATGCTGTCAAATATTACCGCCGAGATGATAGGTTGTGTTATGTTAGGTTATATTTCGTTATTGACGTTTATGAAGGTCAAACGGAGACGTAGAGGCTAACTCGCCAGTAATGTTGTCAAATATTACCGCCGAGATGATAGGTTGGGTTAGGTTAGGTTATATTTCGTTATTGATGTATATGAAGGTCCCACGGAGACGTAGAGGCCAACTCGCCATGAATGTTTTCAAATATTACCGCCGAGATGTTAGGTTGGGTTAGGTTAGGTTATATTACGTTATAGATGTATATAAAGGTCCCACGGAGACGTAGAGGCCAACAAGCAAGGAATGTGTTCAAATATTACCGCCGAGATGTTAGGTTGGGTTAGGTTAGGTTATATTACGTTATAGATGTATATAAAGTTCCCACGGAGACGTAGAGGCCAACAAGCCAGGAATGTGTTCAAATATTACCGCCGAGATGTTAGGTTGGGTTAGGTTCGGTTATATTACGTTATTGATGTATATAAATGTACCACGGAGAGGTAGAGGCCAACACGCCATGAATGTTTTCAAATATTACCGCCGAGATGTTAGGTTGGGTTAGGTTAGGTTATATTACGTTATAGATGTATATAAAGGTCCCACGGAGACGTAGAGGCCAACAAGCCAGGAATGTCTTCAAATATTACCGCAGAGATGTTAGGTTGGGTTAGGTTGGGTTATATAACGTTATTGATGTATATAAAGGTCCCACGGAGACGTAGACGCCAACAAGCCAGGAATGTGTTCAAATATTACCACCGAGATGTTAGATTGGGTTAGGTTAGGTTATATTACGTTATTGATGTATATAAAGATCCCACGGAGACGTAGAGGCCAACTCGCCAGGAATGCTGTCAAATATTACCGCCGAGATGATAGGTTGTGTTATGTTAGGTTATATTTCGTTATTGACGTTTATGAAGGTCAAACGGAGACGTAGAAGCTAACTCGCCAGTAATGTTGTCAAATATTACCGCCGAGATGATAGGTTGGGTTAGGTTAGGTTATATTACGTTATTGATGTATATAAATGTACCACGGATAGGTAGAGGCCAACTCGCCATGAATGTTTTCAAATATTACCGCCGAGATGTTAGGTTGGGTTAGGTTAGGTTATATTACGTTATAGATGTATATAAAGTTCGCACGGATAGGTAGAGCCCAACTCGCCATGAATGTTTTCAAATATTACCGCCGAGATGTTAGGTTGGGTTAGGTTAGGTTATATTACGTTATAGATGTATATAAAGTTCCCACGGAGACGTAGAGGCTAACTCGCCAGTAATGTTGTCAAATATTACCGCCGAGATGATAGGTTGGGTTAGGTTAGGTTATATTTCGTTATTGATGTATATGAAGGTCCCACGGAGACGTAGAGGCCAACTCGCCATGAATGTTTTCAAATATTACCGCCGAGATGTTAGGTTGGGTTAGGTTAGGTTATATTACGTTATAGATGTATATAAAGGTCCCACGGAGACGTAGAGGCCAACAAGCAAGGAATGTGTTCAAATATTACCGCCGAGATGTTAGGTTGGGTTAGGTTAGGTTATATTACGTTATAGATGTATATAAAGTTCCCACGGAGACGTAGAGGCCAACAAGCCAGGAATGTGTTCAAATATTACCGCCGAGATGTTAGGTTGGGTTAGGTTCGGTTATATTACGTTATTGATGTATATAAATGTACCACGGAGAGGTAGAGGCCAACACGCCATGAATGTTTTCAAATATTACCGCCGAGATGTTAGGTTGGGTTAGGTTAGGTTATATTACGTTATAGATGTATATAAAGGTCCCACGGAGACGTAGAGGCCAACAAGCCAGGAATGTCTTCAAATATTACCGCAGAGATGTTAGGTTGGGTTAGGTTGGGTTATATAACGTTATTGATGTATATAAAGGTCCCACGGAGACGTAGACGCCAACAAGCCAGGAATGTGTTCAAATATTACCACCGAGATGTTAGATTGGGTTAGGTTAGGTTATATTACGTTATTGATGTATATAAAGATCCCACGGAGACGTAGAGGCCAACTCGCCAGGAATGCTGTCAAATATTACCGCCGAGATGATAGGTTGTGTTATGTTAGGTTATATTTCGTTATTGACGTTTATGAAGGTCAAACGGAGACGTAGAAGCTAACTCGCCAGTAATGTTGTCAAATATTACCGCCGAGATGATAGGTTGGGTTAGGTTAGGTTATATTACGTTATTGATGTATATAAATGTACCACGGATAGGTAGAGGCCAACTCGCCATGAATGTTTTCAAATATTACCGCCGAGATGTTAGGTTGGGTTAGGTTAGGTTATATTACGTTATAGATGTATATAAAGTTCGCACGGATAGGTAGAGCCCAACTCGCCATGAATGTTTTCAAATATTACCGCCGAGATGTTAGGTTGGGTTAGGTTAGGTTATATTACGTTATAGATGTATATAAAGTTCCCACGGAGACGTAGAGGCCAACAAGCCAGGAATGTGTTCAAATATTACCGCCGAGATGTTAGATTGGGTTAGGTTAGGTTATATTACGTTATTGATGTATATAAAGATCCCACGGAGACGTAGAGGCCAACAAGCCAGGAATGTCTTCAAATATTACCGCAGAGATGTTAGGTTGGGTTAGGTTCGGTTATATAACGTTATTGATGTATATAAAGGTCCCACGGAGACGTAGAGGCCAACAAGCCAGGAATGTGTCCAAATATTACCGCCGAGATGTTAGATTGGGTTAGGTTAGGTTATATTACGTTATTGATGTATATAAAGATCCCACGGAGACGTAGAGGGCAACAAGCCAGGAATGTCTTCAAATATTACCGCAGAGATGTTAGGTTGGGTTAGGTTCTGTTATATAACGTTATTGATGTATATAAAGGTCCCACGGAGACGTAGATGCCAACAAGCCAGGAATGTGTTCAAATATTACCGCCAAGATGTTAGATTGGGTTAGGTTAGGTTATATTACGTTATTGATGTATATAAAGATCCCACGGATACGTAGAGGCCAACTCGCCAGGAATGTTGTCAAATATTACCGCCGAGATGATAGGTTGGGTTAGGTTAGGTTATATTACGTTATAGATGTATATAAAGGTCCCACGGAGACGTAGAGGCCAACAAGCCAGGAATGTCTTCAAATATTACCGCAGAGCTGTTAGGTTGGGTTAGGTTCGGTTATATAACGTTATTGATGTATATAAAGGTCCCACGGAGACGTAGAGGCCAACAAGACAGGAATGTGTTCAAATATTACCGCCGAGATGTTAGATTGGGTTAGGGTAGGTTATATTACGTTATTGATGTATATAAAGATCCCACGGAGACGTAGATGCCAACTCGCCAGGAATGATGTCAAATATTACCGCCGAGATGATAGGTTGGGTTAGGTTAGGTTATATTACGTTATTGATGTATATAAATGTACCACGGAGAGGTAGAGGCCAACTCGCCATGAATGTTTTCAAATATTACCGCCGAGATGTTAGGTTGGGTTAGGTTAGGTTATATTACGTTATAGATGTATATAAAGGTCCCACGGAGACGTAGAGGCCAACAAGCCAGGAATGTCTTCAAATATTACCGCCGAGATGTTAGGTTGGGTTAGGTTGGGTTATATAACGTTATTGATGTATATAAAGGTCCCACGGAGACGTAGAGGCCAACAAGCCAGGAATGTGTTCAAATATTACCGCCGAGATGTTAGATTGGGTTAGGTTAGGTTATATTACGTTATTGATGTATATAAAGATCCCACGGAGACGTAGAGGCCAACTCGCCAGGAATGCTGTCAAATATTACCGCCGAGATGATAGGTTGTGTTATGTTAGGTTATATTTCGTTATTGACGTTTATGAAGGTCAAACGGAGATGTAGAGGCTATCTCGCCAGTAATATTGTCAAATATTACCGCCGAGATGATAGGTTGGGTTAGGTTAGGTTATATTTCGTTATTGATGTATATGAAGGTCCCACGGAGACGTAGAGGCCAACTCGCCATGAATGTTTTCAAATATTACCGCCGAGATGTTAGGTTGGGTTAGGTTAGGTTATATTACGTTACAGATGTATATAAAGGTCCCACGGTGACGTAGAGGCCAACAAGCCAGGAATGTGTTCAAATATTACCGCCGAGATGTTAGATTGGGTTAGGTTAGGTTATATTACGTTATTGATGTATATAAAGATCCCACGGAGACGTAGAGGCCAACTCGCCATGAATGTTTTCAAATATTACCGCCGAGATGTTAGGTTGGGTTAGGTTAGGTTATATTACGTTATGGATGTATATAAAGGTCCCACGGAGACGTAGAGGCCAACTCGCCAGGTATGTTTTCTAATATTACCGCCGAGATGTTAGGTTGGGTTAGGTTAGGTTATATTACGTTATTGACGTTTATGAAGGTCAAACGGAGACGTAGAGGCTAACTCGCCAGTAATGTTGTCAAATATTACCGCCGAGATGATAGGTTGGGTTAGGTTAGGTTATATTACGTTATTGATATATATAAATGTACCACGGAGTGGTAGAGGCCAACTCGCCATGAATGTTTTCAAATATTACCGCCGAGATGTTAGGTTGGGTTAGGTTAGGTTATATTACGTTATAGATGTATATAAAGGTCCCACGGAGACGTAGAGGCCAACAAGCCAGGAATGTGTTTAAATATTACCTAGGTTGGGTTAGGTTAGGTTATATTGCGTTATTGATGTATATAAATGTACGACGGAGAGGTAGAGGCCAACTCGCCATGAATGTTTTCAAATATTACCGCCGAGATGTTAGGTTGGGTTAGGTTAGGTTATATTACGTTATAGATGTATATAAAGGTCCCACGGAGACGTAGAGGCCAACAAGCCAGGAATGTGTTCAAATATTACCGCCGAGATGTTAGATTCGGTTAGGTTAGGTTATATTACGTTATTGATGTATATAAAGATCCCACGGAGACGTAGAGGCCAACTCGCCAGGAATGCTGTCAAATATTACCGCCGAGATGATAGGTTGTGTTATGTTAGGTTATATTTCGTTATTGACGTTTATGAAGGTCAAACGGAGACGTAGAGGCTAACTCGCCAGTAATGTTGTCAAATATTACCGCCGAGATGATAGGTTGGGTTAGGTTAGGTTATATTTCGTTATTTATGTATATGAAGGTCCCACGGAGACGTAGAGGCCAACTCGCCATGAATGTTTTCAAATATTACCGCTGAGATGTTAGGTTGGGTTAGGTTAGGTTATATTACGTTATAGATGTATATAAATATCCCACGGAGACGTAGAGGCCAACAAGCCAGGAATGTGTTCAAATGTTACCGCCGAGATGTTAGGTTGGGTTAGGTTAGGTTATATTACGTTATAGATGTATATAACGATCCCACGGAGACGTAGAGGCCAACAAGCCAGGAAGGTGTTCAAATATTACCGCCGAGATGTTAGATTGGGTTAGGTTAGGTTATATTACGTTATTGATGTATATAAAGATCCCACGGAGACGTAGAGGCCAACAAGCCAGGAATGTCTTCAAATATTACCGCAGAGATGTTAGGTTGGGTTAGGTTCTGTTATATAACGTTACTGATGTATATAAAGGTCCCACGGAGACGTAGAGGCCAACAAGCCAGGAATGTGTTCAAATATTACCGCCGAGATGTTAGATTGGGTTAGGTTAGGTTATATTACGTTATTCATGTATATAAACATCCCACGGATACGTAGAGGCCAACTCGCCAGGAATGTTGTCAAATATTACCGCCGAGATGATAGGTTGGGTTAGGTTAGGTTATATTACGTTATTGATATATATAAATGTACCACGGAGTGGTAGAGGCCAACTCGCCATGAATGTTTTCAAATATTACCGCCGAGATGTTAGGTTGGGTTAGGTTAGGTTATATTACGTTATAGATGTATATAAAGGTCCCACGGAGACGTAGAGGCCAACAAGCCAGGAATGTGTTTAAATATTACCTAGGTTGGGTTAGGTTAGGTTATATTACGTTATTGATGTATATAAATGTACGACGGAGAGGTAGAGGCCAACTCGCCATGAATGTTGTCAAATATTACCGCCGAGATGTTAGGTTGGGTTAGGTTCTGTTATATAACGTTACTGATGTATATAAAGGTCCCACGGAGACGTAGAGGCCAACAAGCCAGGAATGTGTTCAAATATTACCGCCGAGATGTTAGATTGGGTTAGGTTAGGTTATATTACGTTATTCATGTATATAAAGATCCCACGGATACGTAGAGGCCAACTCGCCAGGAATGTTGTCAAATATTACCGCCGAGATGATAGGTTGGGTTAGGTTAGGTTATATTACGTTATTGATATATATAAATGTACCACGGAGTGGTAGAGGCCAACTCGCCATGAATGTTTTCAAATATTACCGCCGAGATGTTAGGTTGGGTTAGGTTAGGTTATATTACGTTATAGATGTATATAAAGGTCCCACGGAGACGTAGAGGCCAACAAGCCAGGAATGTGTTTAAATATTACCTAGGTTGGGTTAGGTTAGGTTATATTACGTTATTGATGTATATAAATGTACGACGGAGAGGTAGAGGCCAACTCGCCATGAATGTTTTCAAATATTACCGCCGAGATGTTAGGTTGGGTTAGGTTAGGTTATATTACGTTATAGATGTAGATAAAGGTCCCACGGAGACGTAAAGGCCAACAAGACAGGAATGTGTTCAAATATTACCGCCGAGATGTTAGGTTGGCTTAGGTTAGGTTATATTACGTTATAGATGTATATAAAGTTCCCACGGAGAGGTAGAGGCCAACTCGCCAGGAATGTTGTCAAATATTACCGCCGAGATGATAGGTTGGGTTAGGTTAGGTTATATTACGTTATTGATGTATATAAATGTACCACGGATAGGTAGAGGCCAACTCGCCATGAATGTTTTCAAATATTACCGCCGAGATGTTAGGTTGGGTTAGGTTAGGTTATATTACGTTATAGATGTATATAACGTTCCCACGGAGAGGTAGAGCCCAACTCGCCATGAATGTTTTCAAATATTACCGCCGAGATGTTAGGTTGGCTTAGGTTAGGTTATATTACGTTATAGATGTATATAAAGTTCCCACGGAGACGTAGAGGCCAACAAGCCAGGAATGTGTTCAAATATTACCGCCGAGATGTTAGATTGGGTTAGGTTAGGTTATATTACGTTATTGATGTATATAAAGATCCCACGGAGACGTAGAGGCCAACAAGCCAGGAATGTGTTCAAATATTACCGCCGAGATGTTAGATTGGGTTAGGTTAGGTTATATTACGTTATTGATGTATATAAAGATCCCACGGAGACGTAGAGGCCAACAAGCCAGGAATGTCTTCAAATATTACCGCAGAGATGTTAGGTTGGGTTAGGTTCTGTTATATAACGTTATTGATGTATATAAAGATCCCACGGATACGTAGAGGCCAACTCGCCAGGAATGTTGTCAAATATTACCGCCGAGATGATAGGTTCGGTTAGGTTAGGTTATAATACGTTATTGATGTATATAAAGATCCCACGGAGACGTACAGGCCAACAACCCAGGAATGTCTTCAAATATTACCGCCGAGATGTTAGGTTGGGTTAGGTTCGGTTATATAACGTTATTGATGTATATAAAGGTCCCACGGAGACGTAGAGGCCAACAAGACAGGAATGTGTTCAAATATTACCGCCGAGATGTTAGATTGGGTTAGGGTAGGTTATATTACGTTATTGATGTATATAAAGATCCCACGGAGACGTAGAGGCCAACTCGCCAGGAATGTTGTCAAATATTACCGCCGAGATGATAGGTTGGGTTAGGTTAGGTTATATTACGTTATTGATGTATATAAATGTACCACGGAGAGGTAGAGGCCAACTCGCCATGAATGTTTTCAAATATTACCGCCGAGATGTTAGGTTGGGTTAGGTTAGGTTATATTACGTTATAGATGTATATAAAGGTCCCACGGAGACGTAGAGGCCAACAAGCCAGGAATGTCTTCAAATATTACCGCAGAGCTGTTAGGTTGGGTTAGGTTCGGTTATATAACGTTATTGATGTATATAAAGGTCCCACGGAGACGTAGAGGCCAACAAGACAGGAATGTGTTCAAATATTACCGCCGAGATGTTAGATTGGGTTAGGGTAGGTTATATTACGTTATTGATGTATATAAAGATCCCACGGAGACGTAGATGCCAACTCGCCAGGAATGATGTCAAATATTACCGCCGAGATGATAGGTTGGGTTAGGTTAGGTTATATTACGTTATTGATGTATATAAATGTACCACGGAGAGGTAGAGGCCAACTCGCCATGAATGTTTTCAAATATTACCGCCGAGATGTTAGGTTGGGTTAGGTTAGGTTATATTACGTTATAGATGTATATAAAGGTCCCACGGAGACGTAGAGGCCAACAAGCCAGGAATGTCTTCAAATATTACCGCCGAGATGTTAGGTTGGGTTAGGTTGGGTTATATAACGTTATTGATGTATATAAAGGTCCCACGGAGACGTAGAGGCCAACAAGCCAGGAATGTGTTCAAATATTACCGCCGAGATGTTAGATTCGGTTAGGTTAGGTTATATTACGTTATTGATGTATATAAAGATCCCACGGAGACGTAGAGGCCAACTCGCCAGGAATGCTGTCAAATATTACCGCCGAGATGATAGGTTGTGTTATGTTAGGTTATATTTCGTTATTGACGTTTATGAAGGTCAAACGGAGATGTAGAGGCTATCTCGCCAGTAATGTTGTCAAATATTACCGCCGAGATGATAGGTTGGGTTAGGTTAGGTTATATTTCGTTATTGATGTATATGAAGGTCCCACGGAGACGTAGAGGCCAACTCGCCATGAATGTTTTCAAATATTACCGCCGAGATGTTAGGTTGGGTTAGGTTAGGTTATATTACGTTACAGATGTATATAAAGGTCCCACGGTGACGTAGAGGCCAACAAGCCAGGAATGTGTTCAAATATTACCGCCGAGATGTTAGGTTGGGTTAGGTTAGGTTATATTACGTTATAGATGTATATAAGGATCCCACGGAGACGTAGAGGCCAACAAGCCAGGAATGTTTTCAAATATTACCGCCGAGACGTTAGGCTGGGTTAGGTTCGGTTATATAACGTTATTGATGTATATAAAGATCCCACGGAGATGTAGAGGCCAACAAGCCAGGAATGTGTTCAAATATTACTGCCGAGATGTTAGGTTGGGTTAGGTTGGGTTATATAACGTTATTGATGTATATAAAGGTCCCACGGAGACGTAGAGGCCAACAAGCCAGGAATGTCTCCAAATATTACCGCCGAGATGTTAGGTTGGTTTAGGTTAGGTTATATTACGTTATTGATGTATATAAAGATCCCACGGAGACGTAGAGGCCAACTCGCCAGGAATGCTGTCAAATATTACCGCCGAGATGATAGGTTGTGTTATGTTAGGTTATATTTCGTTATTGACGTTTATGAAGGTCAAACGGAGACGTAGAGGCTAACTCGCCAGTAATGTTGTCAAATATTACCGCCGAGATGATAGGTTGGGTTAGGTTAGGTTATATTACGTTATTGATATATATAAATGTACCACGGAGTGGTAGAGGCCAACTCGCCATGAATGTTTTCAAATATTACCGCCGAGATGTTAGGTTGGGTTAGGTTAGGTTATATTACGTTATAGATGTATATAAAGGTCCCACGGAGACGTAGAGGCCAACAAGCCAGGAATGTGTTTAAATATTACCTAGGTTGGGTTAGGTTAGGTTATATTGCGTTATTGATGTATATAAATGTACGACGGAGAGGTAGAGGCCAACTCGCCATGAATGTTTTCAAATATTACCGCCGAGATGTTAGGTTGGGTTAGGTTAGGTTATATTACGTTATAGATGTATATAAAGGTCCCACGGAGACGTAGAGGCCAACAAGCCAGGAATGTGTTCAAATATTACCGCCGAGATGTTAGATTCGGTTAGGTTAGGTTATATTACGTTATTGATGTATATAAAGATCCCACGGAGACGTAGAGGCCAACTCGCCAGGAATGCTGTCAAATATTACCGCCGAGATGATAGGTTGTGTTATGTTAGGTTATATTTCGTTATTGACGTTTATGAAGGTCAAACGGAGACGTAGAGGCTAACTCGCCAGTAATGTTGTCAAATATTACCGCCGAGATGATAGGTTGGGTTAGGTTAGGTTATATTTCGTTATTGATGTATATGAAGGTCCCACGGAGACGTAGAGGCCAACTCGCCATGAATGTTTTCAAATATTACCGCTGAGATGTTAGGTTGGGTTAGGTTAGGTTATATTACGTTATAGATGTATATAAATATCCCACGGAGACGTAGAGGCCAACAAGCCAGGAATGTGTTCAAATGTTACCGCCGAGATGTTAGGTTGGGTTAGGTTAGGTTATATTACGTTATAGATGTATATAACGATCCCACGGAGACGTAGAGGCCAACAAGCCAGGAAGGTGTTCAAATATTACCGCCGAGATGTTAGATTGGGTTAGGTTAGGTTATATTACGTTATTGATGTATATAAAGATCCCACGGAGACGTAGAGGCCAACAAGCCAGGAATGTCTTCAAATATTACCGCAGAGATGTTAGGTTGGGTTAGGTTCTGTTATATAACGTTACTGATGTATATAAAGGTCCCACGGATACGTAGAGGCCAACTCGCCAGGAATGTTGTCAAATATTACCGCCGAGATGATAGGTTGGGTTAGGTTAGGTTATATTACGTTATTGATATATATAAATGTACCACGGAGTGGTAGAGGCCAACTCGCCATGAATGTTTTCAAATATTACCGCCGAGATGTTAGGTTGGGTTAGGTTAGGTTATATTACGTTATAGATGTAGATAAAGGTCCCACGGAGACGTAGAGGCCAACAAGACAGGAATGTGTTCAAATATTACCGCCGAGATGTTAGGTTGGCTTAGGTTAGGTTATATTACGTTATAGATGTATATAAAGTTCCCACGGAGAGGTAGAGGCCAACTCGCCAGGAATGTTGTCAAATATTACCGCCGAGATGATAGGTTGGGTTAGGTTAGGTTATATTACGTTATTGATGTATATAAATGTACCACGGATAGGTAGAGGCCAACTCGCCATGAATGTTTTCAAATATTACCGCCGAGATGTTAGGTTGGGTTAGGTTAGGTTATATTACGTTATAGATGTATATAAAGTTCCCACGGAGAGGTAGAGCCCAACTCGCCATGAATGTTTTCAAATATTACCGCCGAGATGTTAGGTTGGGTTAGGTTAGGTTATATTACGTTATAGATGTATATAAAGTTCCCACGGAGACGTAGAGGCCAACAAGCCAGGAATGTGTTCAAATATTACCGCCGAGATGTTAGATTGGGTTAGGTTAGGTTATATTACGTTATTGATGTATATAAAGATCCCACGGAGACGTAGAGGCCAACAAGCCAGGAATGTGTTCAAATATTACCGCCGAGATGTTAGATTGGGTTAGGTTAGGTTATATTACGTTATTGATGTATATAAAGATCCCACGGAGACGTAGAGGCCAACAAGCCAGGAATGTCTTCAAATATTACCGCAGAGATGTTAGGTTGGGTTAGGTTCTGTTATATAACGTTATTGATGTATATAAAGATCCCACGGATACGTAGAGGCCAACTCGCCAGGAATGTTGTCAAATATTACCGCCGAGATGATAGGTTCGGTTAGGTTAGGTTATAATACGTTATTGATGTATATAAAGATCCCACGGAGACGTACAGGCCAACAACCCAGGAATGTCTTCAAATATTACCGCCGAGATGTTAGGTTGGGTTAGGTTCGGTTATATAACGTTATTGATGTATATAAAGGTCCCACGGAGACGTAGAGGCCAACAAGACAGGAATGTGTTCAAATATTACCGCCGAGATGTTAGATTGGGTTAGGGTAGGTTATATTACGTTATTGATGTATATAAAGATCCCACGGAGACGTAGAGGCCAACTCGCCAGGAATGTTGTCAAATATTACCGCCGAGATGATAGGTTGGGTTAGGTTAGGTTATATTACGTTATTGATGTATATAAATGTACCACGGAGAGGTAGAGGCCAACTCGCCATGAATGTTTTCAAATATTACCGCCGAGATGTTAGGTTGGGTTAGGTTAGGTTATATTACGTTATAGATGTATATAAAGGTCCCACGGAGACGTAGAGGCCAACAAGCCAGGAATGTCTTCAAATATTACCGCAGAGCTGTTAGGTTGGGTTAGGTTCGGTTATATAACGTTATTGATGTATATAAAGGTCCCACGGAGACGTAGAGGCCAACAAGACAGGAATGTGTTCAAATATTACCGCCGAGATGTTAGATTGGGTTAGGGTAGGTTATATTACGTTATTGATGTATATAAAGATCCCACGGAGACGTAGATGCCAACTCGCCAGGAATGATGTCAAATATTACCGCCGAGATGATAGGTTGGGTTAGGTTAGGTTATATTACGTTATTGATGTATATAAATGTACCACGGAGAGGTAGAGGCCAACTCGCCATGAATGTTTTCAAATATTACCGCCGAGTTGTTAGGTTGGGTTAGGTTAGGTTATATTACGTTATAGATGTATATAAAGGTCCCACGGAGACGTAGAGGCCAACAAGCCAGGAATGTCTTCAAATATTACCGCCGAGATGTTAGGTTGGGTTAGGTTGGGTTATATAACGTTATTGATGTATATAAAGGTCCCACGGAGACGTAGAGGCCAACAAGCCAGGAATGTGTTCAAATATTACCGCCGAGATGTTAGATTCGGTTAGGTTAGGTTATATTACGTTATTGATGTATATAAAGATCCCACGGAGACGTAGAGGCCAACTCGCCAGGAATGCTGTCAAATATTACCGCCGAGATGATAGGTTGTGTTATGTTAGGTTATATTTCGTTATTGACGTTTATGAAGGTCAAACGGAGATGTAGAGGCTATCTCGCCAGTAATGTTGTCAAATATTACCGCCGAGATGATAGGTTGGGTTAGGTTAGGTTATATTTCGTTATTGATGTATATGAAGGTCCCACGGAGACGTAGAGGCCAACTCGCCATGAATGTTTTCAAATATTACCGCCGAGATGTTAGGTTGGGTTAGGTTAGGTTATATTACGTTACAGATGTATATAAAGGTCCCACGGTGACGTAGAGGCCAACAAGCCAGGAATGTGTTCAAATATTACCGCCGAGATGTTAGGTTGGGTTAGGTTAGGTTATATTACGTTATAGATGTATATAAGGATCCCACGGAGACGTAGAGGCCAACAAGCCAGGAATGTTTTCAAATATTACCGCCGAGACGTTAGGCTGGGTTAGGTTCGGTTATATAACGTTATTGATGTATATAAAGATCCCACGGAGATGTAGAGGCCAACAAGCCAGGAATGTGTTCAAATATTACTGCCGAGATGTTAGGTTGGGTTAGGTTCGGTTATATAACGTTATTGATGTATATAAAGATCCCACGGAGATGTAGAGGCCAACAAGCCAGGAATGTGTTCAAATATTACTGCCGAGATGTTAGGTTGGGTTAGGTTGGGTTATATAACGTTATTGATGTATATAAAGGTCCCACGGAGACGTAGAGGCCAACAAGCCAGGAATGTCCCCAAATATTACCGCCGAGATGTTAGGTTGGTTTAGGTTAGGTTATATTACGTTATTGATGTATATAAAGATCCCCCGGAGACGTAGAGGCCAACTCGCCAGGAATGCTGTCAAATATTACCGCCGAGATGATAGGTTGTGTTATGTTAGGTTATATTTCGTTATTGACGTTTATGAAGGTCAAACGGAGACGTAGAGGCTAACTCGCCAGTAATGTTGTCAAATATTACCGCCGAGATGATAGGTTGGGTTAGGTTTGGTTATATTTCGTTATTGATGTATATGAAGGTCCCACGGAGACGTAGAGGCCAACTCGCCATGAATGTTTTCAAATATTACCGCCGAGATGTTAGGTTGGGTTAGGTTAGGTTATATTACGTTATAGATGTATATAAAGGTCCCACGGTGACGTAGAGTCCAACAAGCCAGGAATGTGTTCAAATATTACCGCCGAGATGTTAGGTTGGGTTAGGTTAGGTTATATTACGTTATAGATGTATATAAGGATCCCACGGAGACGTAGAGGCCAACAAGCCAGGAATGTGTTTAAATATTACCTAGGTTGGGTTAGGTTAGGTTATATTACGTTATAGATGTATATAAAGTTCCCACGGAGACGTAGAGGCCAACAAGCCAGGAATGTGTTCAAATATTACCGCCGAGATGTTAGATTGGGTTAGGTTAGGTTATATTACGTTATTGATGTATATAAAGATCCCACGGAGACGTAGAGGCCAACAAGCCAGGAATGTCTTCAAATATTACCGCCGAGACGTTGGGCTGGGTTAGGTTCGGTTATATAACGTTATTGATGTATATAAAGGTCCCACGGAGACGTAGAGGCCAACAAGCCAGGAATGTGTTCAAATATTACCGCCGATATGTTAGATTGGGTTAGGTTAGGTTATATTACGTTATTGATGTATATAAAGATCCCACGGAGACGTAGAGGCCAACAAGCCAGGAATGTCTTCAAATATTACCGCAGAGATGTTAGGTTGGGTTAGGTTCGGTTATATAACGTTATTGATGTATATAAAGGTCCCACGAATACGTAGAGGCCAACTCGCCATGAATGTGTTCAAATGTTACCGCCGAGATGTTAGGTTGGGTTAGGTTAGGTTATATTACGTTATAGATGTATATAACGATCCCACGGAGACGTAGAGGCCAACTCGCCATGAATGCTTTCAAATATTACCGCCGAGATGTTTGGTTGGGTTAGGTTAGGTTATATTACGTTATAGATGTATGTAAAGTTCCCACGGAGAGGTAGAGGCCAACTCGCCATGAATGTTTTCAAATATTACCGCCGAGATGTTAGATTGGGTTAGGTTAGGTTATATTACGTTATTGATGTATATAAAGATCCCACGGAGACGTAGAGGCCAACAAGCCAGGAATGTCTTCAAATATTACCGCAGAGATGTTAGGTTGGGTTAGGTTCGGTTATATAACGTTATTGATGTATATAAAGGTCCCACGGAGACGTAGAGGAAAACAAGCCAGGAATGTGTTCAAATATTACCGCCGAGATGTTAGATTGGGTTAGGTTAGGTTATATTACGTTATTGATGTATATAAATATCCCACGGAGACGTAGAGGCCAACAAGCCAGGAATGTCTTCAAATATTACCGCAGAAATGTTAGGTTGGGTTAGGTTCTGTTATATAACGTTATTGATGTATATAGAGGTCCCACGGAGACGTAGAGGCCAACAAGCCAGGAATGTGTTCAAATATTACCGCCGAGATGTTAGATTGGGTTAGGTTAGGTTATATTACGTTATTGATGTATATAAAGTTCCCACGGAGACGTAGAGGCCAACTCGCCAGGTATGTTTTCTAATATTACCGCCGAGATGTTGGGTTGGGTTAGGTTAGGTTATACTACGTTATAGATGTATATAAAGGACCCACGGAGAGGTAGAGTCCAACTCGCCATGAATGTTTTCAAATATTACCGCCGAGATGTTAGGTTGGGTTAGGTTCGGTTATATAACGTTATTGATGTATATAAAGGTCCCACGAATACGTAGAGGCCAACTCGCCATGAATGTGTTCAAATGTTACCGCCGAGATGTTAGGTTGGGTTAGGTTAGGTTATATTACGTTATAGATGTATATAACGATCCCACGGAGACGTAGAGGCCAACTCGCCATGAATGTTTTCAAATATTGCCGCCGAGATGTTTGGTTGGGTTAGGTTAGGTTATATTACGTTATAGATGTATGTAAAGTTCCCACGGAGAGGTAGAGGCGAACTCGCCATGAATGTTTTCAAATATTACCGCCGAGATGTTAGATTGGGTTAGGTTAGGTTATATTACGTTATTGATGTATATAAAGGTCCCACGGATACGTAGAGGCCAACTCGCCAGGAATGTTGTCAAATATTACCGCCGAGATGTTAGGTTGGGTTAGGTTAGGTTATATTACGTTATAGATGTATATAAAGTTCCCACGGAGACGTAGAGGCCAACTCGCCAGGTATGTTTTCTAATATTACCGCCGAGATGTTAGGTTGGGTTAGGTTAGGTTATATTACGTTATTGATGTATAAAAAGATCCCACGGAGACGGAGAAGCCAACTCGCCAGGAATGTTGTCAAATATTACCGCCGAGATGTTAGGTTGGGTTAGGTTAGGTTATATTACGTTATAGATGTATATAAAGTTCCCACGTAGACGTAGAGGCCAACTCGCCAGGTATGTTTTCTAATATTACCGCCGAGATGTTAGGTTGGGTTAGGTTAGGTTATATTACGTTATTGATGTATATAAAGATCCCACGGATACGTAGAGGCCAACTCGCCAGGAATGTTGTCAAACATTACCGCCGAGATGTTAGGTTGTGTTAGGTTAGGTTATATTACGTTATTGATGTATATAAATATCCCACGGAGACGTAGAGCCTAACTCGCCATGAATGTTTTCAAATATTACCGCCGAGATGTTAGGTTGGGTTAGGTTAGGTTATATTACGTTATAGATGTATATAAAGTTCCCACGGAGACGTAGAGGCCAACAAGCCAGGAATGTGTTCAAATATTACCGCCGAGATGTTAGATTGGGTTAGGTTAGGTTATATTACGTTATTGATGTATATAAAGATCCCACGGAGACGTAGAGGCCAACAAGCCAGGAATGTCTTCAAATATTACCGCAGAGATGTTAGGTTGGGTTAGGTTCGGTTATATAACGTTATTGATGTATATAAAGGTCCCACGGAGACGTAGAGGCCAACAAGCCAGGAATGTGTTCAAATATTACCGCCGAGATGTTAGATTGGGTTAGGTTAGGTTATATTACGTTATAGATGTATATAAAGTTCCCACGGAGACGTAGAGGCCAACTCGCCAGGTATGTTTTCTAATATTACCGCCGAGATGTTGGGTTGGGTTAGGTTAGGTTATACTACGTTATAGATGTATATAAAGTTCCCACGGAGAGGTAGAGGCCAACTCGCCATGAATGTTTTCAAATATTACCGCCGAGATGTTAGGTTGGGTTAGGTTCGGTTATATAACGTTATTGATGTATATAAAGGTCCCACGAATACGTAGAGGCCAACTCGCCAAGAATGTGTTCAAATGTTACCGCCGAGATGTTAGGTTGGGTTAGGTTAGGTTATATTACGTTATTGATGTATAAAAAGATCCCACGGAGACGGAGAAGCCAACTCGCCAGGAATGTTGTCAAATATTACCGCCGAGATGTTAGGGTGGGTTAGGTTAGGTTATATTACGTTATAGATGTATGTAAAGTTCCCACGGAGAGGTAGAGGCCAACTCGCCATGAATGTTGTCAAATATTACCGCCGAGATGATAGGTTGGGTTAGGTTAGGTTATATTACGTTATTGATGTATATATGTACCACGGAGAGGTAGAGGCCAAATCGCCATGAATGTTTTCAAATATTACCGCCGAGATGTTAGGTTGGGTTAGGTTAGGTTATATTACGTTATAGATGTATATGAAGTTCCCACGGAGAGGTAGAGGCCAACTCGCCATGAATGTTTTCAAATATTACCGCCGAGATGTTAGGTTGGGGTAGGTTAGGTTATATTACGTTACAGATGTATATAAAGGTCCCACGGAGACGTAGAGGCCAACAAGCAAGGAATGTGTTCAAATATTACCGCCGAGATGTTAGGTTGGGTTAGGTTAGGTTATATTACGTTATAGATGTATATAAAGTTCCCACGGAGACGTAGAGGCCAACAAGCCAGGAATGTGTTCAAATATTACCGCCGAGATGTTAGATTGGGTTAGGTTAGGTTATATTACGTTATTGATGTATATAAAGATCCCACGGATACGTAGAGGCCAACTCGCCAGGAATGTTGTCAAACATTACCGCCGAGATGTTAGGTTGTGTTAGGTTAGGTTATATTACGTTATTGATGTATATAAATATCCCACGGAGACGTAGAGCCTAACTCGCCATGAATGTTTTCAAATATTACCGCCGAGATGTTAGGTTGGGTTAGGTTAGGTTATATTACGTTATAGATGTATATAAAGTTCCCACGGAGACGTAGAGGCCAACAAGCCAGGAATGTGTTCAAATATTACCGCCGAGATGTTAGATTGGGTTAGGTTAGGTTATATTACGTTATTGATGTATATAAAGATCCCACGGAGACGTAGAGGCCAACAAGCCAGGAATGTCTTCAAATATTACCGCAGAGATGTTAGGTTGGGTTAGGTTCGGTTATATAACGTTATTGATGTATATAAAGGTCCCACGAAGACGTAGAGGCCAACAAGCCAGGAATGTGTTCAAATATTACCGCCGAGATGTTAGATTGGGTTAGGTTAGGTTATATTACGTTATAGATGTATATAAAGTTCCCACGGAGACGTAGAGGCCAACTCGCCAGGTATGTTTTCTAATATTACCGCCGAGATGTTGGGTTGGGTTAGGTTAGGTTATACTACGTTATAGATGTATATAAAGTTCCCACGGAGAGGTAGAGGCCAACTCGCCATGAATGTTTTCAAATATTACCGCCGAGATGTTAGGTTGGGTTAGGTTCGGTTATATAACGTTATTGATGTATATAAAGGTCCCACGAATACGTAGAGGCCAACTCGCGAAGAATGTGTTCAAATGTTACCGCCGAGATGTTAGGTTGGGTTAGGTTAGGTTATATTACGTTATAGATGTATATAACGATCCCACGGAGACGTAGAGGCCAACTCGCCATGAATGTTTTCAAATATTGCCGCCGAGATGTTTGGTTGGGTTAGGTTAGGTTATATTACGTTATAGATGTATGTAAAGTTCCCACGGAGAGGTAGAGGCGAACTCGCCATGAATGTTGTCAAATATTACCGCCGAGATGTTAGGGTGGGTTAGGTTAGGTTATATTACGTTATAGATGTATGTAAAGTTCCCACGGAGAGGTAGAGGCCAACTCGCCATGAATGTTGTCAAATATTACCGCCGAGATGATAGGTTGGGTTAGGTTAGGTTATATTACGTTATAGATGTATATAACGATCCCACGGAGACGTAGAGGCCAACTCGCCATGAATGTTTTCAAATATTGCCGCCGAGATGTTTGGTTGGGTTAGGTTAGGTTATATTACGTTATAGATGTATGTAAAGTTCCCACGGAGAGGTAAAGGCGAACTCGCCATGAATGTTTTCAAATATTACCGCCGAGATGTTAGATTGGGTTAGGTTAGGTTATATTACGTTATTGATGTATATAAAGGTCCCACGGATACGTAGAGGCCAACTCGCCAGGAATGTTGTCAAATATTACCGCCGAGATGTTAGGTTGGGTTAGGTTAGGTTATATTACGTTATAGATGTATATAAAGTTCCCACGGAGACGTAGAGGCCAACTCGCCAGGTATGTTTTCTAATATTACCGCCGAGATGTTAGGTTGGGTTAGGTTAGGTTATATTACGTTATTGATGTATAAAAAGATCCCACGGAGACGGAGAAGCCAACTCGCCAGGAATGTTGTCAAATATTACCGCCGAGATGTTAGGGTGGGTTAGGTTAGGTTATATTACGTTATAGATGTATGTAAAGTTCCCACGGAGAGGTAGAGGCCAACTCGCCATGAATGTTGTCAAATATTACCGCCGAGATGATAGGTTGGGTTAGGTTAGGTTATATTACGTTATTGATGTATATATGTACCACGGAGAGGTAGAGGCCAAATCGCCATGAATGTTTTCAAATATTACCGCCGAGATGTTAGGTTGGGTTAGGTTAGGTTATATTACGTTATAGATGTATATGAAGTTCCCACGGAGAGGTAGAGGCCAACTCGCCATGAATGTTTTCAAATATTACCGCCGAGATGTTAGGTTGGGGTAGGTAAGGTTATATTACGTTACAGATGTATATAAAGGTCCCACGGAGACGTAGAGGCCAACAAGCAAGGAATGTGTTCAAATATTACCG
Organism: Xylocopa violacea; assembly: GCA_963969225.1. Classification (NCBI taxonomy): domain Eukaryota; kingdom Metazoa; phylum Arthropoda; class Insecta; order Hymenoptera; family Apidae; genus Xylocopa; species Xylocopa violacea. Next base: position 58,372 of record CAXAJV010000671.1, read on the forward strand.
CCGAGATGTTAGGTTGGGTTAGGTTAGGTTATATTACGTTATAGATGTATATAAAGTTCCCACGGAGACGTAGAGGCCAACAAGCCAGGAATGTGTTCAAATATTACCGCCGAGATGTTAGATTGGGTTAGGTTAGGTTATATTACGTTATTGATGTATATAAAGATCCCACGGATACGTAGAGGCCAACTCGCCAGGAATGTTGTCAAACATTACCGCCGAGATGTTAGGTTGTGTTAGGTTAGGTTATATTACGTTATTGATGTATATAAATATCCCACGGAGACGTAGAGCCTAACTCGCCATGAATGTTTTCAAATATTACCGCCGAGATGTTAGGTTGGGTTAGGTTAGGTTATATTACGTTATAGATGTATATAAAGTTCCCACGGAGACGTAGAGGCCAACAAGCCAGGAATGTGTTCAAATATTACCGCCGAGATGTTAGATTGGGTTAGGTTAGGTTATATTACGTTATTGATGTATATAAAGATCCCACGGAGACGTAGAGGCCAACAAGCCAGGAATGTCTTCAAATATTACCGCAGAGATGTTAGGTTGGGTTAGGTTCGGTTATATAACGTTATTGATGTATATAAAGGTCCCACGGAGACGTAGAGGCCAACAAGCCAGGAATGTGTTCAAATATTACCGCCGAGATGTTAGATTGGGTTAGGTTAGGTTATATTACGTTATTGATGTATATAAAGATCCCACGGAGACGTAGAGGCCAACAAGCCAGGAATGTCTTCAAATATTACCGCAGAGATGTTAGGTTGGGTTAGGTTCGGTTATATAACGTTATTGATGTATATAAAGGTCCCACGGAGACGTAGAGGCCAACAAGCCAGGAATGTGTTCAAATATTACCGCCGAGATGTTAGATTGGGTTAGGTTAGGTTATATTACGTTATAGATGTATATAAAGTTCCCACGGAGACGTAGAGGCCAACTCGCCAGGTATGTTTTCTAATATTACCGCCGAGATGTTGGGTTGGGTTAGGTTAGGTTATACTACGTTATAGATGTATATAAAGTTCCCACGGAGAGGTAGAGGCCAACTCGCCATGAATGTTTTCAAATATTACCGCCGAGATGTTAGGTTGGGTTAGGTTAGGTTATATTACGTTATAGATGTATATAAAGGTCCCACGGAGACGTAGAGGCCAACAAGACAGGAATGTGTTCAAATATTACCGCCGAGATGTTAGGTTGGCTTAGGTTAGGTTATATTACGTTATAGATGTATATAAAGTTCCCACGGTGACGTAGAGGCCAACAAGCCAGGAATGTGTTCAAATATTACCGCCGAGATGTTAGGTTGGGTTAGGTTAGGTTATATTACGTTATAGATGTATATAAGGATCCCACGGAGACGTAGAGGCCAACAAGCCAGGAATGTGTTTAAATATTACCTAGGTTGGGTTAGGTTAGGTTATATTACGTTATAGATGTATATAAAGTTCCCACGGAGACGTAGAGGCCAACAAGCCAGGAATGTGTTCAAATATTACCGCCGAGATGTTAGATTGGGTTAGGTTAGGTTATATTACGTTATTGATGTATATAAAGATCCCACGGAGACGTAGAGGCCAACAAGCCAGGAATGTCTTCAAATATTACCGCCGAGACGTTAGGCTGGGTTAGGTTCGGTTATATAACGTTATTGATGTATATAAAGGTCCCACGGAGACGTAGAGGCCAACAAGCCAGGAATGTGTTCAAATATTACCGCCGATATGTTAGATTGGGTTAGGTTAGGTTATATTACGTTATTGATGTATATAAAGATCCCACGGAGACGTAGAGGCCAACAAGCCAGGAATGTCTTCAAATATTACCGCAGAGATGTTAGGTTGGGTTAGGTTCGGTTATATAACGTTATTGATGTATATAAAGGTCCCACGAATACGTAGAGGCCAACTCGCCATGAATGTGTTCAAATGTTACCGCCGAGATGTTAGGTTGGGTTAGGTTAGGTTATATTACGTTATAGATGTATATAACGATCCCACGGAGACGTAGAGGCCAACTCGCCATGAATGCTTTCAAATATTACCGCCGAGATGTTTGGTTGGGTTAGGTTAGGTTATATTACGTTATAGATGTATGTAAAGTTCCCACGGAGAGGTAGAGGCCAACTCGCCATGAATGTTTTCAAATATTACCGCCGAGATGTTAGATTGGGTTAGGTTAGGTTATATTACGTTATTGATGTATATAAAGATCCCACGGAGACGTAGAGGCCAACAAGCCAGGAATGTCTTCAAATATTACCGCAGAGATGTTAGGTTGGGTTAGGTTCGGTTATATAACGTTATTGATGTATATAAAGGTCCCACGGAGACGTAGAGGAAAACAAGCCAGGAATGTGTTCAAATATTACCGCCGAGATGTTAGATTGGGTTAGGTTAGGTTATATTACGTTATTGATGTATATAAATATCCCACGGAGACGTAGAGGCCAACAAGCCAGGAATGTCTTCAAATATTACCGCAGAAATGTTAGGTTGGGTTAGGTTCTGTTATATAACGTTATTGATGTATATAGAGGTCCCACGGAGACGTAGAGGCCAACAAGCCAGGAATGTGTTCAAATATTACCGCCGAGATGTTAGATTGGGTTAGGTTAGGTTATATTACGTTATTGATGTATATAAAGTTCCCACGGAGACGTAGAGGCCAACTCGCCAGGTATGTTTTCTAATATTACCGCCGAGATGTTGGGTTGGGTTAGGTTAGGTTATACTACGTTATAGATGTATATAAAGGACCCACGGAGAGGTAGAGTCCAACTCGCCATGAATGTTTTCAAATATTACCGCCGAGATGTTAGGTTGGGTTAGGTTCGGTTATATAACGTTATTGATGTATATAAAGGTCCCACGAATACGTAGAGGCCAACTCGCCATGAATGTGTTCAAATGTTACCGCCGAGATGTTAGGTTGGGTTAGGTTAGGTTATATTACGTTATAGATGTATATAACGATCCCACGGAGACGTAGAGGCCAACTCGCCATGAATGTTTTCAAATATTGCCGCCGAGATGTTTGGTTGGGTTAGGTTAGGTTATATTACGTTATAGATGTATGTAAAGTTCCCACGGAGAGGTAGAGGCGAACTCGCCATGAATGTTTTCAAATATTACCGCCGAGATGTTAGATTGGGTTAGGTTAGGTTATATTACGTTATTGATGTATATAAAGGTCCCACGGATACGTAGAGGCCAACTCGCCAGGAATGTTGTCAAATATTACCGCCGAGATGTTAGGTTGGGTTAGGTTAGGTTATATTACGTTATAGATGTATATAAAGTTCCCACGGAGACGTAGAGGCCAACTCGCCAGGTATGTTTTCTAATATTACCGCCGAGATGTTAGGTTGGGTTAGGTTAGGTTATATTACGTTATTGATGTATAAAAAGATCCCACGGAGACGGAGAAGCCAACTCGCCAGGAATGTTGTCAAATATTACCGCCGAGATGTTAGGTTGGGTTAGGTTAGGTTATATTACGTTATAGATGTATATAAAGTTCCCACGTAGACGTAGAGGCCAACTCGCCAGGTATGTTTTCTAATATTACCGCCGAGATGTTAGGTTGGGTTAGGTTAGGTTATATTACGTTATTGATGTATATAAAGATCCCACGGATACGTAGAGGCCAACTCGCCAGGAATGTTGTCAAACATTACCGCCGAGATGTTAGGTTGTGTTAGGTTAGGTTATATTACGTTATTGATGTATATAAATATCCCACGGAGACGTAGAGCCTAACTCGCCATGAATGTTTTCAAATATTACCGCCGAGATGTTAGGTTGGGTTAGGTTAGGTTATATTACGTTATAGATGTATATAAAGTTCCCACGGAGACGTAGAGGCCAACAAGCCAGGAATGTGTTCAAATATTACCGCCGAGATGTTAGATTGGGTTAGGTTAGGTTATATTACGTTATTGATGTATATAAAGATCCCACGGAGACGTAGAGGCCAACAAGCCAGGAATGTCTTCAAATATTACCGCAGAGATGTTAGGTTGGGTTAGGTTCGGTTATATAACGTTATTGATGTATATAAAGGTCCCACGGAGACGTAGAGGCCAACAAGCCAGGAATGTGTTCAAATATTACCGCCGAGATGTTAGATTGGGTTAGGTTAGGTTATATTACGTTATAGATGTATATAAAGTTCCCACGGAGACGTAGAGGCCAACTCGCCAGGTATGTTTTCTAATATTACCGCCGAGATGTTGGGTTGGGTTAGGTTAGGTTATACTACGTTATAGATGTATATAAAGTTCCCACGGAGAGGTAGAGGCCAACTCGCCATGAATGTTTTCAAATATTACCGCCGAGATGTTAGGTTGGGTTAGGTTCGGTTATATAACGTTATTGATGTATATAAAGGTCCCACGAATACGTAGAGGCCAACTCGCCAAGAATGTGTTCAAATGTTACCGCCGAGATGTTAGGTTGGGTTAGGTTAGGTTATATTACGTTATTGATGTATAAAAAGATCCCACGGAGACGGAGAAGCCAACTCGCCAGGAATGTTGTCAAATATTACCGCCGAGATGTTAGGGTGGGTTAGGTTAGGTTATATTACGTTATAGATGTATGTAAAGTTCCCACGGAGAGGTAGAGGCCAACTCGCCATGAATGTTGTCAAATATTACCGCCGAGATGATAGGTTGGGTTAGGTTAGGTTATATTACGTTATTGATGTATATATGTACCACGGAGAGGTAGAGGCCAAATCGCCATGAATGTTTTCAAATATTACCGCCGAGATGTTAGGTTGGGTTAGGTTAGGTTATATTACGTTATAGATGTATATGAAGTTCCCACGGAGAGGTAGAGGCCAACTCGCCATGAATGTTTTCAAATATTACCGCCGAGATGTTAGGTTGGGGTAGGTTAGGTTATATTACGTTACAGATGTATATAAAGGTCCCACGGAGACGTAGAGGCCAACAAGCAAGGAATGTGTTCAAATATTACCGCCGAGATGTTAGGTTGGGTTAGGTTAGGTTATATTACGTTATAGATGTATATAAAGTTCCCACGGAGACGTAGAGGCCAACAAGCCAGGAATGTGTTCAAATATTACCGCCGAGATGTTAGATTGGGTTAGGTTAGGTTATATTACGTTATTGATGTATATAAAGATCCCACGGATACGTAGAGGCCAACTCGCCAGGAATGTTGTCAAACATTACCGCCGAGATGTTAGGTTGTGTTAGGTTAGGTTATATTACGTTATTGATGTATATAAATATCCCACGGAGACGTAGAGCCTAACTCGCCATGAATGTTTTCAAATATTACCGCCGAGATGTTAGGTTGGGTTAGGTTAGGTTATATTACGTTATAGATGTATATAAAGTTCCCACGGAGACGTAGAGGCCAACAAGCCAGGAATGTGTTCAAATATTACCGCCGAGATGTTAGATTGGGTTAGGTTAGGTTATATTACGTTATTGATGTATATAAAGATCCCACGGAGACGTAGAGGCCAACAAGCCAGGAATGTCTTCAAATATTACCGCAGAGATGTTAGGTTGGGTTAGGTTCGGTTATATAACGTTATTGATGTATATAAAGGTCCCACGAAGACGTAGAGGCCAACAAGCCAGGAATGTGTTCAAATATTACCGCCGAGATGTTAGATTGGGTTAGGTTAGGTTATATTACGTTATAGATGTATATAAAGTTCCCACGGAGACGTAGAGGCCAACTCGCCAGGTATGTATTCTAATATTACCGCCGAGATGTTGGGTTGGGTTAGGTTAGGTTATACTACGTTATAGATGTATATAAAGTTCCCACGGAGAGGTAGAGGCCAACTCGCCATGAATGTTTTCAAATATTACCGCCGAGATGTTAGGTTGGGTTAGGTTCGGTTATATAACGTTATTGATGTATATAAAGGTCCCACGAATACGTAGAGGCCAACTCGCCAAGAATGTGTTCAAATGTTACCGCCGAGATGTTAGGTTGGGTTAGGTTAGGTTATATTACGTTATAGATGTATATAACGATCCCACGGAGACGTAGAGGCCAACTCGCCATGAATGTTTTCAAATATTGCCGCCGAGATGTTTGGTTGGGTTAGGTTAGGTTATATTACGTTATAGATGTATGTAAAGTTCCCACGGAGAGGTAGAGGCGAACTCGCCATGAATGTTGTCAAATATTACCGCCGAGATGTTAGGGTGGGTTAGGTTAGGTTATATTACGTTATAGATGTATGTAAAGTTCCCACGGAGAGGTAGAGGCCAACTCGCCATGAATGTTGTCAAATATTACCGCCGAGATGATAGGTTGGGTTAGGTTAGGTTATATTACGTTATAGATGTATATAACGATCCCACGGAGACGTAGAGGCCAACTCGCCATGAATGTTTTCAAATATTGCCGCCGAGATGTTTGGTTGGGTTAGGTTAGGTTATATTACGTTATAGATGTATGTAAAGTTCCCACGGAGAGGTAAAGGCGAACTCGCCATGAATGTTTTCAAATATTACCGCCGAGATGTTAGATTGGGTTAGGTTAGGTTATATTACGTTATTGATGTATATAAAGGTCCCACGGATACGTAGAGGCCAACTCGCCAGGAATGTTGTCAAATATTACCGCCGAGATGTTAGGTTGGGTTAGGTTAGGTTATATTACGTTATAGATGTATATAAAGTTCCCACGGAGACGTAGAGGCCAACTCGCCAGGTATGTTTTCTAATATTACCGCCGAGATGTTAGGTTGGGTTAGGTTAGGTTATATTACGTTATTGATGTATAAAAAGATCCCACGGAGACGGAGAAGCCAACTCGCCAGGAATGTTGTCAAATATTACCGCCGAGATGTTAGGGTGGGTTAGGTTAGGTTATATTACGTTATAGATGTATGTAAAGTTCCCACGGAGAGGTAGAGGCCAACTCGCCATGAATGTTGTCAAATATTACCGCCGAGATGATAGGTTGGGTTAGGTTAGGTTATATTACGTTATTGATGTATATATGTACCACGGAGAGGTAGAGGCCAAATCGCCATGAATGTTTTCAAATATTACCGCCGAGATGTTAGGTTGGGTTAGGTTAGGTTATATTACGTTATAGATGTATATGAAGTTCCCACGGAGAGGTAGAGGCCAACTCGCCATGAATGTTTTCAAATATTACCGCCGAGATGTTAGGTTGGGGTAGGTAAGGTTATATTACGTTACAGATGTATATAAAGGTCCCACGGAGACGTAGAGGCCAACAAGCAAGGAATGTGTTCAAATATTACCGCCGAGATGTTAGGTTGGGTTAGGTTAGGTTATATTACGTTATAGATGTATATAAAGTTCCCACGGAGACGTAGAGGCCAACAAGCCAGGAATGTGTTCAAATATTACCGCCGAGATGTTAGATTGGGTTAGGTTAGGTTATATTACGTTATTGATGTATATAAAGATCCCACGGATACGTAGAGGCCAACTCGCCAGGAATGTTGTCAAACATTACCGCCGAGATGTTAGGTTGTGTTAGGTTAGGTTATATTACGTTATTGATGTATATAAATATCCCACGGAGACGTAGAGCCTAACTCGCCATGAATGTTTTCAAATATCACCGCCGAGATGTTAGGTTGGGTTAGGTTAGGTTATATTACGTTATAGATGTATATAAAGTTCCCACGGAGACGTAGAGGCCAACAAGCCAGGAATGTGTTCAAATATTACCGCCGAGATGTTAGATTGGGTTAGGTTAGGTTATATTACGTTATTGATGTATATAAAGATCCCACGGAGACGTAGAGGCCAACAAGCCAGGAATGTCTTCAAATATTACCGCAGAGATGTTAGGTTGGGTTAGGTTCGGTTATATAACGTTATTGATGTATATAAAGGTCCCACGGAGACGTAGAGGCCAACAAGCCAGGAATGTGTTCAAATATTACCGCCGAGATGTTAGATTGGGTTAGGTTAGGTTATATTACGTTATAGATGTATATAAAGTTCCCACGGAGACGTAGAGGCCAACTCGCCAGGTATGTTTTCTAATATTACCGCCGAGATGTTGGGTTGGGTTAGGTTAGGTTATACTACGTTATAGATGTATATAAAGTTCCCACGGAGAGGTAGAGGCCAACTCGCCATGAATGTTTTCAAATATTACCGCCGAGATGTTAGGTTGGGTTAGGTTCGGTTATATAACGTTATTGATGTATATAAAGGTCCCACGAATACGTAGAGGCCAACTCGCCAAGAATGTGTTCAAATGTTACCGCCGAGATGTTAGGTTGGGTTAGGTTAGGTTATATTACGTTATAGATGTATATAACGATCCCACGGAGACGTAGAGGCCAACTCGCCATGAATGTTTTCAAATATTGCCGCCGAGATGTTTGGTTGGGTTAGGTTAGGTTATATTACGTTATAGATGTATGTAAAGTTCCCACGGAGAGGTAGAGGCGAACTCGCCATGAATGTTGTCAAATATTACCGCCGAGATGTTAGGGTGGGTTAGGTTAGGTTATATTACGTTATAGATGTATGTAAAGTTCCCACGGAGAGGTAGAGGCCAACTCGCCATGAATGTTGTCAAATATTACCGCCGAGATGATAGGTTGGGTTAGGTTAGGTTATATTACGTTATAGATGTATATAACGATCCCACGGAGACGTAGAGGCCAACTCGCCATGAATGTTTTCAAATATTGCCGCCGAGATGTTTGGTTGGGTTAGGTTAGGTTATATTACGTTATAGATGTATGTAAAGTTCCCACGGAGAGGTAAAGGCGAACTCGCCATGAATGTTTTCAAATATTACCGCCGAGATGTTAGATTGGGTTAGGTTAGGTTATATTACGTTATTGATGTATATAAAGGTCCCACGGATACGTAGAGGCCAACTCGCCAGGAATGTTGTCAAATATTACCGCCGAGATGTTAGGTTGGGTTAGGTTAGGTTATATTACGTTATAGATGTATATAAAGTTCCCACGGAGACGTAGAGGCCAACTCGCCAGGTATGTTTTCTAATATTACCGCCGAGATGTTAGGTTGGGTTAGGTTAGGTTATATTACGTTATTGATGTATAAAAAGATCCCACGGAGACGGAGAAGCCAACTCGCCAGGAATGTTGTCAAATATTACCGCCGAGATGTTAGGGTGGGTTAGGTTAGGTTATATTACGTTATAGATGTATGTAAAGTTCCCACGGAGAGGTAGAGGCCAACTCGCCATGAATGTTGTCAAATATTACCGCCGAGATGATAGGTTGGGTTAGGTTAGGTTATATTACGTTATTGATGTATATATGTACCACGGAGAGGTAGAGGCCAAATCGCCATGAATGTTTTCAAATATTACCGCCGAGATGTTAGGTTGGGTTAGGTTAGGTTATATTACGTTATAGATGTATATGAAGTTCCCACGGAGAGGTAGAGGCCAACTCGCCATGAATGTTTTCAAATATTACCGCCGAGATGTTAGATTGGGTTAGGTTAGGTTATATTACGTTATTGATGTATATAAAGGTCCCACGGATACGTAGAGGCCAACTCGCCAGGAATGTTGTCAAATATTACCGCCGAGATGTTAGGTTGGGTTAGGTTAGGTTATATTACGTTATAGATGTATATAAAGTTCCCACGGAGACGTAGAGGCCAACTCGCCAGGTATGTTTTCTAATATTACCGCCGAGATGTTAGGTTGGGTTAGGTTAGGTTATATTACGTTATTGATGTATAAAAAGATCCCACGGAGACGGAGAAGCCAACTCGCCAGGAATGTTGTCAAATATTACCGCCGAGATGTTAGGTTGGGTTAGGTTAGGTTATATTACGTTATAGATGTATATAAAGTTCCCACGGAGACGTAGTGGCCAACTCGCCAGGTATGTTTTCTAATATTACCGCCGAGATGTTAGGTTGGGTTAGGTTAGGTTATATTACGTTATAGATGTATATGAAGTTCCCACGGAGAGGTAGAGGCCAACTCGCCATGAATGTTTTCAAATATTACCGCCGAGATGTTAGGTTGGGTTAGGTTAGGTTATATTACGTTATAGATGTATATAAAGTTCCCACGGAGACGTAGAGGCCAACAAGCCAGGAATGTGTTCAAATATTACCGCCGAGATGTTAGATTGGGTTAGCTTAGGTTATATTACGTTATTGATGTATATAAAGATCCCACGGATACGTAGAGGCCAACTCGCCAGGAATGTTGTCAAACATTACCGCCGAGATGTTAGGTTGTGTTAGGTTAGGTTATATTACGTTATTGATGTATATAAAGGTCCCACGGAGACGTAGAGGCCAACAAGCCAGGAATGTGTTCAAATATTACCGCAGAGATGTTAGGTTGGGTTAGGTTCGGTTATATAACGTTATTGATGTATATAAAGGTCCCACGGAGACGTAGAGGCCAACAAGCAAGGAATGTGTTCAAATATTACCGCCGAGATGTTAGGTTGGGTTAGGTTAGGTTATATTACGTTATTGATGTATATAAAGATCCCACGGAGACGTAGAGGGCAACAAGCCAGGAATGTCTTCAAATATTACCGCAGAGATGTTAGGTTGGGTTAGGTTCTGTTATATAACGTTATTGATGTATATAAAGGTCCCACGGAGACGTAGAGGCCAACTCGCCAGGTATGTTTTCTAATATTACCGCCGAGATGTTAGGTTGGGTTAGGTTAGGTTATATTACGTTATTGATGTATAAAAAGATCCCAAGGAGAGGTAGAGGCCAACTCGCCATGAATGTTTTCAAATATTACCGCCGAGATGTTAGGTTGGGGAAGGTTAGGTTATATTACGTTACAGATGTATATAAAGGTCCCACGGAGACGTAGAGGCCAACAAGCAAGGAATGTGTTCAAATATTACCGCCGAGATGTTAGGTTGGGTTAGGTTAGGTTATATTACGTTATAGATGTATATAAAGTTCGCACGGAGACGTAGAGGCCAACAAGCCAGGAATGTCTTCAAATATTACCGCCGAGATGTTAGATTGGGTTAGGTTAGGTTATATTACGTTATTGATGTATATAAAGATCCCACGGTGACGTAGAGGCCAACAAGCCAGGAATGTCTTCAAATATTACCGCCGAGACGTTAGGCTGGGTTAGGTTCGGTTATATAACGTTATTGATGTATATAAAGGTCCCACGGAGACGTAGAGGCCAACAAGCCAGGAATGTGTTCAAATATTACCGCCGATATGTTAGATTGGGTTAGGTTAGGTTATATTACGTTATTGATGTATATAAAGATCCCACGGAGACGTAGAGGCCAACAAGCCAGGAATGTCTTCAAATATTACCGCAGAGATGTTAGGTTGGGTTAGGTTCGGTTATATAACGTTATTGATGTATATAAAGGTCCCACGAATACGTAGAGGCCAACTCGCCATGAATGTGTTCAAATGTTACCGCCGAGATGTTAGGTTGGGTTAGGTTAGGTTATATTACGTTATAGATGTATATAACGATCCCACGGAGACGTAGAGGCCAACTCGCCATGAATGCTTTCAAATATTACCGCCGAGATGTTTGGTTAGGTTAGGTTAGGTTATATTACGTTATAGATGTATGTAAAGTTCCCACAGAGAGGTAGAGGCCAACTCGCCATGAATGTTTTCAAATATTACCGCCGAGATGTTAGATTGGGTTAGGTTAGGTTATATTACGTTATTGATGTATATAAAGATCCCACGGAGACGTAGAGGCCAACAAGCCGGGAATGTCTTCAAATATTACCGCAGAGATGTTAGGTTGGGTTAGGTTCTGTTATATAACGTTATTGATGTATATAGAGGTCCCACGGAGACGTAGAGGCCAACAAGCCAGGAATGTGTTCAAATATTACCGCCGAGATGATAGGTTGGGTTAGGTTAGGTTATATTACGTTATTGATGTATATATGTACCACGGAGAGGTAGAGGCCAAATCGCCATGAATGTTTTCAAATATTACCGCCGAGATGTTAGGTTGGGTTAGGTTAGGTTATACTACGTTATAGATGTATATAAAGTTCCCACGGAGACGTAGAGGCCAACAAGCCAGGAATGTGTTCAAATATTACCGCCGAGATGTTAGATTGGGTTAGGTTAGGTTATATTACGTTATTGATGTATATAAAGATCCCACGGATACGTAGAGGCCAACTCGCCAGGAATGTTGTCAAATATTACCGCCGAGATGATAGGTTGGGTTAGGTTAGGTTATATTACGTTATTGATGTAAATGAAGGTCCCACGGAGACGTAGAGGCCAACTCGCCATGAATGTTTTCAAATATTACCGCCGAGATGTTAGGTTGGGTTAGGTTAGGTTATATTACGTTATAGATGTATATAAAGTTCCCACGGAGACGTAGAGGCCAACAAGCCAGGAATGTGTTCAAATATTACCGCCGAGATGTTAGATTGGGTTAGGTTAGGTTATATTACGTTATAGATGTATATAAAGTTCCCACGGAGACGTAGAGGCCAACAAGCCAGGAATGTCTTCAAATATTACCGCAGAGATGTAAGGTTGGGTTAGGTTCTGTTATATAACGTTAGTGATGTATATAAAGGTCCCACGGAGACGTAAATGCCAACAAGCCAGGAATGTGTTCAAATATTACCGCCGAGATGTTAGATTGGGTTAGGTTAGGTTATATTACGTTATTGATGTATATAAAGATCCCACGGATACGTAGAGGCCAACTCGCCAGGAATGTTGTCAAATATTACCGCCGAGATGATAGGTTCGGTTAGGTTAGGTTATATTACGTTATTGATGTATATAAAGATCCCACGGAGACGTACAGGCCAACAACCCAGGAATGTCTTCAAATATTACCGCCGAGATGTTAGGTTGGCTTAGGTGAGGTTATATTACGTTATAGATGTATATAAGGATCCCACGGAGACGTAGAGGCCAACAAGCCAGGAATGTGTTTAAATTTTACCTAGGTTGGGTTAGGTTAGGTTATATTACGTTATTAATGTATATAAATGTACGACGGAGAGGTAGAGGCCAACTCGCCATGAATGTTTTCAAATATTACCGCCGAGATGTTAGGTTGGGTTAGGATAGGTTATATTACGTTATTGATGTATATAAAGATCCCACGGATACGTAGAGGCCAACTCGCCAGGAATGTTGTCAAATATTACCGCCGAGATGATAGGTTGGGTTAGGTTAGGTTATATTACGTTATTGATATATATAAATGTACCACGGAGTGGTAGAGGCCAACTCGCCATGAATGTTTTCAAATATTACCGCCGAGATGTTAGGTTGAGTTAGGTTAGGTTATATTACGTTATAGATGTATATAAAGGTCCCACGGAGACGTAGATGCCAACAAGCCAGGAATGTGTTCAAATATTACCTAGGTTGGGTTAGGTTAGGTTATATTACGTTATTGATGTATATAAATGTACGACGGAGAGGTAGAGGCCAACTCGCCATGAATGTTTTCAAATATTACCGCCGAGATGTTAGGTTGGGTTAGGTTAGGTTATATTACGTTATAGATGCATATAAAGGTCCCACGGAGACGTAGAGGCCAACAAGACAGGAATGTGTTCAAATATTACCGCCGAAATGTTAGGTTGGCTTAGGTTGGATTATATTACGTTATAGATGTATATAAAGTTCCCACGGAGAGGTAGAGGCCAACTCGCCAGGAATGTTGTGAAATATTACCGCCGAGATGATAGGTTGGGTTAGGTTAGGTTATATAACGTTATTGATGTATATATGTACCACGGAGAGGTAGAGGCCAACTCGCCATGAATGTTTTCAAATATTACCGCCGAGATGTTAGGTTGGGTTAGGTTAGGTTATATTACGTTATAGATGTATATAAAGTTCCCACGGAGAGGTAGAGGCCAACTCGCCATGAATGTTTTCAAATATTACCGCCGAGGTGTTAGGTTGGGGTAGGTTAGGTTATATTACGTTATTGATGTGTATAAAGATCCCACGGAGACGTAGAGGCCAACAAGCCAGGAATGTCTTCAAATATTACCGCAGAGATGTTAGGTTGGGTTAGGTTCGGTTATATAACGTTATTGATGTATATAAAGGTCCCACGGAGACGTAGAGGCCAACAAGCCAGGAATGTGTTAAAATATTACCGCCGAGATGTTAGATTGGGTTAGGTTAGGTTATATTACGTTATTGATGTATATAAAGATCCCACGGAGACGTAGAGGGCAACAAGCCAGGAATGTCTTCAAATATTACCGCAGAGGTGTTAGTTTGGGTTAGGTTCTGTTATATAACGTTATTGATGTATATAAAGGTCCCACGGAGACGTAGAGGCCAACAAGCCAGGAATGTCTTCAAATATTACCGCAGAGATGTTAGGTTGGGTTAGGTTCGGTTATATAACGTTATTGATGTATATAAAGGTCCCACGGAGACGTAGAGGCCAACAAGCCAGGAATGTGTTCAAATATTACCGCCGAGATGTTAGATTGGGTTAGGTTAGGTTATATTACGTTATAGATGTATATAAAGTTCCCACGGAGACGTAGAGGCCAACTCGCCAGGTATGTTTTCTAATATTACCGCCGAGATGTTGGGTTGGGTTAGGTTAGGTTATACTACGTTATAGATGTATATAAAGTTCCCACGGAGAGGTAGAGGCCAACTCGCCATGAATGTTTTCAAATATTACCGCCGAGATGTTAGGTTGGGTTAGGTTCGGTTATATAACGTTATTGATGTATATAAAGGTCCCACGAATACGTAGAGGCCAACTCGCCAAGAATGTGTTCAAATGTTACCGCCGAGATGTTAGGTTGGGTTAGGTTAGGTTATATTACGTTATAGATGTATATAACGATCCCACGGAGACGTAGAGGCCAACTCGCCATGAATGTTTTCAAATATTGCCGCCGAGATGTTTGGTTGGGTTAGGTTAGGTTATATTACGTTATAGATGTATGTAAAGTTCCCACGGAGAGGTAGAGGCGAACTCGCCATGAATGTTGTCAAATATTACCGCCGAGATGTTAGGGTGGGTTAGGTTAGGTTATATTACGTTATAGATGTATGTAAAGTTCCCACGGAGAGGTAGAGGCCAACTCGCCATGAATGTTGTCAAATATTACCGCCGAGATGATAGGTTGGGTTAGGTTAGGTTATATTACGTTATAGATGTATATAACGATCCCACGGAGACGTAGAGGCCAACTCGCCATGAATGTTTTCAAATATTGCCGCCGAGATGTTTGGTTGGGTTAGGTTAGGTTATATTACGTTATAGATGTATGTAAAGTTCCCACGGAGAGGTAAAGGCGAACTCGCCATGAATGTTTTCAAATATTACCGCCGAGATGTTAGATTGGGTTAGGTTAGGTTATATTACGTTATTGATGTATATAAAGGTCCCACGGATACGTAGAGGCCAACTCGCCAGGAATGTTGTCAAATATTACCGCCGAGATGTTAGGTTGGGTTAGGTTAGGTTATATTACGTTATAGATGTATATAAAGTTCCCACGGAGACGTAGAGGCCAACTCGCCAGGTATGTTTTCTAATATTACCGCCGAGATGTTAGGTTGGGTTAGGTTAGGTTATATTACGTTATTGATGTATAAAAAGATCCCACGGAGACGGAGAAGCCAACTCGCCAGGAATGTTGTCAAATATTACCGCCGAGATGTTAGGGTGGGTTAGGTTAGGTTATATTACGTTATAGATGTATGTAAAGTTCCCACGGAGAGGTAGAGGCCAACTCGCCATGAATGTTGTCAAATATTACCGCCGAGATGATAGGTTGGGTTAGGTTAGGTTATATTACGTTATTGATGTATATATGTACCACGGAGAGGTAGAGGCCAAATCGCCATGAATGTTTTCAAATATTACCGCCGAGATGTTAGGTTGGGTTAGGTTAGGTTATATTACGTTATAGATGTATATGAAGTTCCCACGGAGAGGTAGAGGCCAACTCGCCATGAATGTTTTCAAATATTACCGCCGAGATGTTAGATTGGGTTAGGTTAGGTTATATTACGTTATTGATGTATATAAAGGTCCCACGGATACGTAGAGGCCAACTCGCCAGGAATGTTGTCAAATATTACCGCCGAGATGTTAGGTTGGGTTAGGTTAGGTTATATTACGTTATAGATGTATATAAAGTTCCCACGGAGACGTAGAGGCCAACTCGCCAGGTATGTTTTCTAATATTACCGCCGAGATGTTAGGTTGGGTTAGGTTAGGTTATATTACGTTATTGATGTATAAAAAGATCCCACGGAGACGGAGAAGCCAACTCGCCAGGAATGTTGTCAAATATTACCGCCGAGATGTTAGGTTGGGTTAGGTTAGGTTATATTACGTTATAGATGTATATAAAGTTCCCACGGAGACGTAGTGGCCAACTCGCCAGGTATGTTTTCTAATATTACCGCCGAGATGTTAGGTTGGGTTAGGTTAGGTTATATTACGTTATAGATGTATATGAAGTTCCCACGGAGAGGTAGAGGCCAACTCGCCATGAATGTTTTCAAATATTACCGCCGAGATGTTAGGTTGGGTTAGGTTAGGTTATATTACGTTATAGATGTATATAAAGTTCCCACGGAGACGTAGAGGCCAACAAGCCAGGAATGTGTTCAAATATTACCGCCGAGATGTTAGATTGGGTTAGCTTAGGTTATATTACGTTATTGATGTATATAAAGATCCCACGGATACGTAGAGGCCAACTCGCCAGGAATGTTGTCAAACATTACCGCCGAGATGTTAGGTTGTGTTAGGTTAGGTTATATTACGTTATTGATGTATATAAAGGTCCCACGGAGACGTAGAGGCCAACAAGCCAGGAATGTGTTCAAATATTACCGCAGAGATGTTAGGTTGGGTTAGGTTCGGTTATATAACGTTATTGATGTATATAAAGGTCCCACGGAGACGTAGAGGCCAACAAGCAAGGAATGTGTTCAAATATTACCGCCGAGATGTTAGGTTGGGTTAGGTTAGGTTATATTACGTTATTGATGTATATAAAGATCCCACGGAGACGTAGAGGGCAACAAGCCAGGAATGTCTTCAAATATTACCGCAGAGATGTTAGGTTGGGTTAGGTTCTGTTATATAACGTTATTGATGTATATAAAGGTCCCACGGAGACGTAGAGGCCAACTCGCCAGGTATGTTTTCTAATATTACCGCCGAGATGTTAGGTTGGGTTAGGTTAGGTTATATTACGTTATTGATGTATAAAAAGATCCCAAGGAGAGGTAGAGGCCAACTCGCCATGAATGTTTTCAAATATTACCGCCGAGATGTTAGGTTGGGGAAGGTTAGGTTATATTACGTTACAGATGTATATAAAGGTCCCACGGAGACGTAGAGGCCAACAAGCAAGGAATGTGTTCAAATATTACCGCCGAGATGTTAGGTTGGGTTAGGTTAGGTTATATTACGTTATAGATGTATATAAAGTTCGCACGGAGACGTAGAGGCCAACAAGCCAGGAATGTCTTCAAATATTACCGCCGAGATGTTAGATTGGGTTAGGTTAGGTTATATTACGTTATTGATGTATATAAAGATCCCACGGAGACGTAGAGGCCAACAAGCCAGGAATGTCTTCAAATATTACCGCCGAGACGTTAGGCTGGGTTAGGTTCGGTTATATAACGTTATTGATGTATATAAAGGTCCCACGGAGACGTAGAGGCCAACTCGCCAGGTATGTTTTCTAATATTACCGCCGAGATGTTAGGTTGGGTTAGGTTAGGTTATATTACGTTATTGATGTATAAAAAGATCCCACGGAGACGGAGAAGCCAACTCGCCAGGAATGTTGTCAAATATTACCGCCGAGATGTTAGGGTGGGTTAGGTTAGGTTATATTACGTTATAGATGTATGTAAAGTTCCCACGGAGAGGTAGAGGCCAACTCGCCATGAATGTTGTCAAATATTACCGCCGAGATGATAGGTTGGGTTAGGTTAGGTTATATTACGTTATTGATGTATATATGTACCACGGAGAGGTAGAGGCCAAATCGCCATGAATGTTTTCAAATATTACCGCCGAGATGTTAGGTTGGGTTAGGTTAGGTTATATTACGTTATAGATGTATATGAAGTTCCCACGGAGAGGTAGAGGCCAACTCGCCATGAATGTTTTCAAATATTACCGCCGAGATGTTAGATTGGGTTAGGTTAGGTTATATTACGTTATTGATGTATATAAAGGTCCCACGGATACGTAGAGGCCAACTCGCCAGGAATGTTGTCAAATATTACCGCCGAGATGTTAGGTTGGGTTAGGTTAGGTTATATTACGTTATAGATGTATATAAAGTTCCCACGGAGACGTAGAGGCCAACTCGCCAGGTATGTTTTCTAATATTACCGCCGAGATGTTAGGTTGGGTTAGGTTAGGTTATATTACGTTATTGATGTATAAAAAGATCCCACGGAGACGGAGAAGCCAACTCGCCAGGAATGTTGTCAAATATTACCGCCGAGATGTTAGGTTGGGTTAGGTTAGGTTATATTACGTTATAGATGTATATAAAGTTCCCACGGAGACGTAGTGGCCAACTCGCCAGGTATGTTTTCTAATATTACCGCCGAGATGTTAGGTTGGGTTAGGTTAGGTTATATTACGTTATAGATGTATATGAAGTTCCCACGGAGAGGTAGAGGCCAACTCGCCATGAATGTTTTCAAATATTACCGCCGAGATGTTAGGTTGGGTTAGGTTAGGTTATATTACGTTATAGATGTATATAAAGTTCCCACGGAGACGTAGAGGCCAACAAGCCAGGAATGTGTTCAAATATTACCGCCGAGATGTTAGATTGGGTTAGCTTAGGTTATATTACGTTATTGATGTATATAAAGATCCCACGGATACGTAGAGGCCAACTCGCCAGGAATGTTGTCAAACATTACCGCCGAGATGTTAGGTTGTGTTAGGTTAGGTTATATTACGTTATTGATGTATATAAAGGTCCCACGGAGACGTAGAGGCCAACAAGCCAGGAATGTGTTCAAATATTACCGCAGAGATGTTAGGTTGGGTTAGGTTCGGTTATATAACGTTATTGATGTATATAAAGGTCCCACGGAGACGTAGAGGCCAACAAGCAAGGAATGTGTTCAAATATTACCGCCGAGATGTTAGGTTGGGTTAGGTTAGGTTATATTACGTTATTGATGTATATAAAGATCCCACGGAGACGTAGAGGGCAACAAGCCAGGAATGTCTTCAAATATTACCGCAGAGATGTTAGGTTGGGTTAGGTTCTGTTATATAACGTTATTGATGTATATAAAGGTCCCACGGAGACGTAGAGGCCAACTCGCCAGGTATGTTTTCTAATATTACCGCCGAGATGTTAGGTTGGGTTAGGTTAGGTTATATTACGTTATTGATGTATAAAAAGATCCCAAGGAGAGGTAGAGGCCAACTCGCCATGAATGTTTTCAAATATTACCGCCGAGATGTTAGGTTGGGGAAGGTTAGGTTATATTACGTTACAGATGTATATAAAGGTCCCACGGAGACGTAGAGGCCAACAAGCAAGGAATGTGTTCAAATATTACCGCCGAGATGTTAGGTTGGGTTAGGTTAGGTTATATTACGTTATAGATGTATATAAAGTTCGCACGGAGACGTAGAGGCCAACAAGCCAGGAATGTCTTCAAATATTACCGCCGAGATGTTAGATTGGGTTAGGTTAGGTTATATTACGTTATTGATGTATATAAAGATCCCACGGAGACGTAGAGGCCAACAAGCCAGGAATGTCTTCAAATATTACCGCCGAGACGTTAGGCTGGGTTAGGTTCGGTTATATAACGTTATTGATGTATATAAAGGTCCCACGGAGACGTAGAGGCCAACAAGCCAGGAATGTGTTCAAATATTACCGCCGATATGTTAGATTGGGTTAGGTTAGGTTATATTACGTTATTGATGTATATAAAGATCCCACGGAGACGTAGAGGCCAACAAGCCAGGAATGTCTTCAAATATTACCGCAGAGATGTTAGGTTGGGTTAGGTTCGGTTATATAACGTTATTGATGTATATAAAGGTCCCACGAATACGTAGAGGCCAACTCGCCATGAATGTGTTCAAATGTTACCGCCGAGATGTTAGGTTGGGTTAGGTTAGGTTATATTACGTTATAGATGTATATAACGATCCCACGGAGACGTAGAGGCCAACTCGCCATGAATGCTTTCAAATATTACCGCCGAGATGTTTGGTTGGGTTAGGTTAGGTTATATTACGTTATAGATGTATGTAAAGTTCCCACAGAGAGGTAGAGGCCAACTCGCCATGAATGTTTTCAAATATTACCGCCGAGATGTTAGATTGGGTTAGGTTAGGTTATATTACGTTATTGATGTATATAAAGATCCCACGGAGACGTAGAGGCCAACAAGCCGGGAATGTCTTCAAATATTACCGCAGAGATGTTAGGTTGGGTTAGGTTCTGTTATATAACGTTATTGATGTATATAGAGGTCCCACGGAGACGTAGAGGCCAACAAGCCAGGAATGTGTTCAAATATTACCGCCGAGATGATAGGTTGGGTTAGGTTAGGTTATATTACGTTATTGATGTATATATGTACCACGGAGAGGTAGAGGCCAAATCGCCATGAATGTTTTCAAATATTACCGCCGAGATGTTAGGTTGGGTTAGGTTAGGTTATACTACGTTATAGATGTATATAAAGTTCCCACGGAGACGTAGAGGCCAACAAGCCAGGAATGTGTTCAAATATTACCGCCGAGATGTTAGATTGGGTTAGGTTAGGTTATATTACGTTATTGATGTATATAAAGATCCCACGGATACGTAGAGGCCAACTCGCCAGGAATGTTGTCAAATATTACCGCCGAGATGATAGGTTGGGTTAGGTTAGGTTATATTACGTTATTGATGTAAATGAAGGTCCCACGGAGACGTAGAGGCCAACTCGCCATGAATGTTTTCAAATATTACCGCCGAGATGTTAGGTTGGGTTAGGTTAGGTTATATTACGTTATAGATGTATATAAAGTTCCCACGGAGACGTAGAGGCCAACAAGCCAGGAATGTGTTCAAATATTACCGCCGAGATGTTAGATTGGGTTAGGTTAGGTTATATTACGTTATTGATGTATATAAAGATCCCACGGATACGTAGAGGCCAACTCGCCAGGAATGTTGTCAAACATTACCGCCGAGATGTTAGGTTGTGTTAGGTTAGGTTATATTACGTTATTGATGTATATAAAGGTCCCACGGAGACGTAGAGGCCAACAAGCCAGGAATGTGTTCAAATATTACCGCCGAGATGTTAGATTGGGTTAGGTTAGGTTATATTACGTTATTGATGTATATAAAGATCCCACGGAGACGTAGAGGCCAACAAGCAAGGAATGTGTTCAAATATTACCGCCGAGATGTTAGGTTGGGTTAGGTTAGGTTATATTACGTTATAGATGTATATAAAGTTCCCACGGAGACGTAGAGGCCAACAAGCCAGGAATGTCTTCAAATATTACCGCAGAGATGTAAGGTTGGGTTAGGTTCTGTTATATAACGTTAGTGATGTATATAAAGGTCCCACGGAGACGTAAATGCCAACAAGCCAGGAATGTGTTCAAATATTACCGCCGAGATGATAGGTTGGGTTAGGTTAGGTTATATTACGTTATTGATGTATATATGTACCACGGAGAGGTAGAGGCCAAATCGCCATGAATGTTTTCAAATATTACCGCCGAGATGTTAGGTTGGGTTAGGTTAGGTTATACTACGTTATAGATGTATATAAAGTTCCCACGGAGACGTAGAGGCCAACAAGCCAGGAATGTGTTCAAATATTACCGCCGAGATGTTAGATTGGGTTAGGTTAGGTTATATTACGTTATTGATGTATATAAAGATCCCACGGATACGTAGAGGCCAACTCGCCAGGAATGTTGTCAAATATTACCGCCGAGATGATAGGTTGGGTTAGGTTAGGTTATATTACGTTATTGATGTAAATGAAGGTCCCACGGAGACGTAGAGGCCAACTCGCCATGAATGTTTTCAAATATTACCGCCGAGATGTTAGGTTGGGTTAGGTTAGGTTATATTACGTTATAGATGTATATAAAGTTCCCACGGAGACGTAGAGGCCAACAAGCCAGGAATGTGTTCAAATATTACCGCCGAGATGTTAGATTGGGTTAGGTTAGGTTATATTACGTTATGGATGTATATAAAGATCCCACGGATACGTAGAGGCCAACTCGCCAGGAATGTTGTCAAACATTACCGCCGAGATGTTAGGTTGTGTTAGGTTAGGTTATATTACGTTATTGATGTATATAAAGGTCCCACGGAGACGTAGAGGCCAACAAGCCAGGAATGTGTTCAAATATTACCGCCGAGATGTTAGATTGGGTTAGGTTAGGTTATATTACGTTATTGATGTATATAAAGATCCCACGGAGACGTAGAGGCCAACAAGCAAGGAATGTGTTCAAATATTACCGCCGAGATGTTAGGTTGGGTTAGGTTAGGTTATATTACGTTATAGATGTATATAAAGTTCCCACGGAGACGTAGAGGCCAACAAGCCAGGAATGTCTTCAAATATTACCGCAGAGATGTAAGGTTGGGTTAGGTTCTGTTATATAACGTTAGTGATGTATATAAAGGTCCCACGGAGACGTAAATGCCAACAAGCCAGGAATGTGTTCAAATATTACCGCCGAGATGTTAGATTGGGTTAGGTTAGGTTATATTACGTTATTGATGTATATAAAGATCCCACGGATACGTAGAGGCCAACTCGCCAGGAATGTTGTCAAATATTACCGCCGAGATGATAGGTTCGGTTAGGTTAGGTTATATTACGTTATTGATGTATATAAAGATCCCACGGAGACGTACAGGCCAACAACCCAGGAATGTCTTCAAATATTACCGCCGAGATGTTAGGTTGGCTTAGGTGAGGTTATATTACGTTATAGATGTATATAAGGATCCCACGGAGACGTAGAGGCCAACAAGCCAGGAATGTGTTTAAATTTTACCTAGGTTGGGTTAGGTTAGGTTATATTACGTTATTAATGTATATAAATGTACGACGGAGAGGTAGAGGCCAACTCGCCATGAATGTTTTCAAATATTACCGCCGAGATGTTAGGTTGGGTTAGGATAGGTTATATTACGTTATTGATGTATATAAAGATCCCACGGATACGTAGAGGCCAACTCGCCAGGAATGTTGTCAAATATTACCGCCGAGATGATAGGTTGGGTTAGGTTAGGTTATATTACGTTATTGATATATATAAATGTACCACGGAGTGGTAGAGGCCAACTCGCCATGAATGTTTTCAAATATTACCGCCGAGATGTTAGGTTGAGTTAGGTTAGGTTATATTACGTTATAGATGTATATAAAGGTCCCACGGAGACGTAGATGCCAACAAGCCAGGAATGTGTTCAAATATTACCTAGGTTGGGTTAGGTTAGGTTATATTACGTTATTGATGTATATAAATGTACGACGGAGAGGTAGAGGCCAACTCGCCATGAATGTTTTCAAATATTACCGCCGAGATGTTAGGTTGGGTTAGGTTAGGTTATATTACGTTATAGATGCATATAAAGGTCCCACGGAGACGTAGAGGCCAACAAGACAGGAATGTGTTCAAATATTACCGCCGAAATGTTAGGTTGGCTTAGGTTGGATTATATTACGTTATAGATGTATATAAAGTTCCCACGGAGAGGTAGAGGCCAACTCGCCAGGAATGTTGTGAAATATTACCGCCGAGATGATAGGTTGGGTTAGGTTAGGTTATATTACGTTATTGATGTATATATGTACCACGGAGAGGTAGAGGCCAACTCGCCATGAATGTTTTCAAATATTACCGCCGAGATGTTAGGTTGGGTTAGGTTAGGTTATATTACGTTATAGATGTATATAAAGTTCCCACGGAGAGGTAGAGGCCAACTCGCCATGAATGTTTTCAAATATTACCGCCGAGGTGTTAGGTTGGGGTAGGTTAGGTTATATTACGTTATTGATGTGTATAAAGATCCCACGGAGACGTAGAGGCCAACAAGCCAGGAATGTCTTCAAATATTACCGCAGAGATGTTAGGTTGGGTTAGGTTCGGTTATATAACGTTATTGATGTATATAAAGGTCCCACGGAGACGTAGAGGCCAACAAGCCAGGAATGTGTTAAAATATTACCGCCGAGATGTTAGATTGGGTTAGGTTAGGTTATATTACGTTATTGATGTATATAAAGATCCCACGGAGACGTAGAGGGCAACAAGCCAGGAATGTCTTCAAATATTACCGCAGAGGTGTTAGGTTGGGTTAGGTTCTGTTATATAACGTTATTGATGTATATAAAGGTCCCACGGAGACGTAGAGGCCAACTCGCCAGGTATGTTTTCTAATATTACCGCCGAGATGTTAGGTTGGGTTAGGTTAGGTTATATTACGTTATTGATGTATAAAAAGATCCCAAGGAGAGGTAGAGGCCAACTCGCCATGAATGTTTTCAAATATTACCGCCGAGATGTTAGGTTGGGGAAGGTTAGGTTATATTACGTTACAGATGTATATAAAGGTCCCACGGAGACGTAGAGGCCAACAAGCAAGGAATGTGTTCAAATATTACCGCCGAGATGTTAGGTTGGGTTAGGTTAGGTTATATTACGTTATAGATGTATATAAAGTTCCCACGGAGACGTAGAGGCCAACAAGCCAGGAATGTCTTCAAATATTACCGCCGAGATGTTAGATTGGGTTAGGTTAGGTTATATTACGTTATTGATGTATATAAAGATCCCACGGAGACGTAGAGGCCAACAAGCCAGGAATGTCTTCAAATATTACCGCCGAGACGTTAGGCTGGGTTAGGTTCGGTTATATAACGTTATTGATGTATATAAAGGTCCCACGGAGACGTAGAGGCCAACAAGCCAGGAATGTGTTCAAATATTACCGCCGATATGTTAGATTGGGTTAGGTTAGGTTATATTACGTTATTGATGTATATAAAGATCCCACGGAGACGTAGAGGCCAACAAGCCAGGAATGTCTTCAAATATTACCGCAGAGATGTTAGGTTGGGTTAGGTTCGGTTATATAACGTTATTGATGTATATAAAGGTCCCACGAATACGTAGAGGCCAACTCGCCATGAATGTGTTCAAATGTTACCGCCGAGATGTTAGGTTGGGTTAGGTTAGGTTATATTACGTTATAGATGTATATAACGATCCCACGGAGACGTAGAGGCCAACTCGCCATGAATGCTTTCAAATATTACCGCCGAGATGTTTGGTTGGGTTAGGTTAGGTTATATTACGTTATAGATGTATATAAAGGTCCCACGGAGACGTAGAGGCCAACAAGCCAGGAATGTGTTCAAATATTACCTAGGTTGGGTTAGGTTAGGTTATATTACGTTATTGATGTATATAAATGTACGACGGAGAGGTAGAGGCCAACTCGGCATGAATGTTTTCAAATATTACCGCCGAGATGTTAGGTTGGGTTAGGTTAGGTTATATTACGTTATAGATGTATATAAAGGTCCCACGGAGACGTAGAGGCCAACAAGACAGGAATGTGTTCAAATATTACCGCCGAGATGTTAGGTTGGCTTAGGTTAGGTTATATTACGTTATAGATGTATATAAAGTTCCGACGGAGAGGTAGAGGCCAACTCGCCAGGAATGTTGTGAAATATTACCGCCGAGATGATAGGTTGGGTTAGGTTAGGTTATATTACGTTATTGATGTATATATGTACCACGGAGAGGTAGAGGCCAACTCGCCATGAATGTTTTCAAATATTACCGCCGAGATGTTAGGTTGAGTTAGGTTAGGTTATATTACGTTATAGATGTATATAAAGGTCCCACGGAGACGTAGAGGCCAACAAGCCAGGAATGTGTTCAAATATTACCTAGGTTGGGTTAGGTTAGGTTATATTACGTTATTGATGTATATAAATGTACGACGGAGAGGTAGAGGCCAACTCGCCATGAATGTTTTCAAATATTACCGCCGAGATGTTAGGTTGGGTTAGGTTAGGTTATATTACGTTATAGATGTATATAAAGGTCCCACGGAGACGTAGAGGCCAACAAGACAGGAATGTGTTCAAATATTACCGCCGAAATGTTAGGTTGGCTTAGGTTGGATTATATTACGTTATAGATGTATATAAAGTTCCCACGGAGAGGTAGAGGCCAACTCGCCAGGAATGTTGTGAAATATTACCGCCGAGATGATAGGTTGGGTTAGGTTAGGTTATATTACGTTATTGATGTATATATGTACCACGGAGAGGTAGAGGCCAACTCGCCATGAATGTTTTCAAATATTACCGCCGAGATGTTAGGTTGGGTTAGGTTAGGTTATATTACGTTATAGATGTATATAAAGTTCCCACGGAGAGGTAGAGGCCAACTCGCCATGAATGTTTTCAAATATTACCGCCGAGGTGTTAGGTTGGGGTAGGTTAGGTTATATTACGTTATTGATGTGTATAAAGATCCCACGGAGACGTAGAGGCCAACAAGCCAGGAATGTCTTCAAATATTACCGCAGAGATGTTAGGTTGGGTTAGGTTCGGTTATATAACGTTATTGATGTATATAAAGGTCCCACGGAGACGTAGAGGCCAACAAGCCAGGAATGTGTTAAAATATTACCGCCGAGATGTTAGATTGGGTTAGGTTAGGTTATATTACGTTATTGATGTATATAAAGATCCCACGGAGACGTAGAGGGCAACAAGCCAGGAATGTCTTCAAATATTACCGCAGAGATGTTAGGTTGGGTTAGGTTCTGTTATATAACGTTATTGATGTATATAAAGGTCCCACGGAGACGTAGAGGCCAACTCGCCAGGTATGTTTTCTAATATTACCGCCGAGATGTTAGGTTGGGTTAGGTTAGGTTATATTACGTTATTGATGTATAAAAAGATCCCAAGGAGAGGTAGAGGCCAACTCGCCATGAATGTTTTCAAATATTACCGCCGAGATGTTAGGTTGGGGAAGGTTAGGTTATATTACGTTACAGATGTATATAAAGGTCCCACGGAGACGTAGAGGCCAACAAGCAAGGAATATGTTCAAATATTACCGCCGAGATGTTAGGTTGGGTTAGGTTAGGTTATATTACGTTATAGATGTATATAAAGTTCCCACGGAGACGTAGAGGCCAACAAGCCAGGAATGTCTTCAAATATTACCGCCGAGATGTTAGATTGGGTTAGGTTAGGTTATATTACGTTATTGATGTATATAAAGATCCCACGGAGACGTAGAGGCCAACAAGCCAGGAATGTCTTCAAATATTACCGCCGAGACGTTAGGCTGGGTTAGGTTCGGTTATATAACGTTATTGATGTATATAAAGGTCCCACGGAGACGTAGAGGCCAACAAGCCAGGAATGTGTTCAAATATTACCGCCGATATGTTAGATTGGGTTAGGTTAGGTTATATTACGTTATTGATGTATATAAAGATCCCACGGAGACGTAGAGGCCAACAAGCCAGGAATGTCTTCAAATATTACCGCAGAGATGTTAGGTTGGGTTAGGTTCGGTTATATAACGTTATTGATGTATATAAAGGTCCCACGAATACGTAGAGGCCAACTCGCCATGAATGTGTTCAAATGTTACCGCCGAGATGTTAGGTTGGGTTAGGTTAGGTTATATTACGTTATAGATGTATATAACGATCCCACGGAGACGTAGAGGCCAACTCGCCATGAATGCTTTCAAATATTACCGCCGAGATGTTTGGTTGGGTTAGGTTAGGTTATATTACGTTATAGATGTATGTAAAGTTCCCACGGAGAGGTAGAGGCCAACTCGCCATGAATGTTTTCAAATATTACCGCCGAGATGTTAGATTGGGTTAGGTTAGGTTATATTACGTTATTGATGTATATAAAGATCCCACGGAGACGTAGAGGCCAACAAGCCGGGAATGTCTTCAAATATTACCGCAGAGATGTTAGGTTGGGTTAGGTTCTGTTATATAACGTTATTGATGTATATAGAGGTCCCACGGAGACGTAGAGGCCAACAAGCCAGGAATGTGTTCAAATATTACCGCCGAGATGTTAGATTGGGTTAGGTTAGGTTATATTACGTTATTGATGTATATAAAGGTCCCACGGATACGTAGAGGCCAACTCGCCAGGAATGTTGTCAAATATTACCGCCGAGATGTTAGGTTGGGTTAGGTTAGGTTATATTACGTTATAGATGTATATAAAGTTCCCACGGAGACGTAGAGGCCAACTCGCCAGGTATGTTTTCTAATATTACCGCCGAGATGTTAGGTTGGGTTAGGTTAGGTTATATTACGTTATTGATGTATAAAAAGATCCCACGGAGACGGAGAAGCCAACTCGCCAGGAATGTTGTCAAATATTACCGCCGAGATGTTAGGTTGGGTTAGGTTAGGTTATATTACGTTATAGATGTATATAAAGTTCCCACGGAGACGTAGAGGCCAACTCGCCAGGTATGTTTTCTAATATTACCGCCGAGATGTTAGGTTGGGTTAGGTTAGGTTATATTACGTTATTGATGTATAAAAAGATCCCACGGAGACGGAGAAGCCAACTCGCCAGGAATGTTGTCAAATATTACCGCCGAGATGTTAGGGTGGGTTAGGTTAGGTTATATTACGTTATAGATGTATGTAAAGTTCCCACGGAGAGGTAGAGGCCAACTCGCCATGAATGTTGTCAAATATTACCGCCGAGATGATAGGTTGGGTTAGGTTAGGTTATATTACGTTATTGATGTATATATGTACCACGGAGAGGTAGAGGCCAAATCGCCATGAATGTTTTCAAATATTACCGCCGAGATGTTAGGTTGGGTTAGGTTAGGTTATACTACGTTATAGATGTATATAAAGTTCCCACGGAGACGTAGAGGCCAACAAGCCAGGAATGTGTTCAAATATAACGCCGAGATGTTAGATTGGGTTAGGTTAGGTTATATTACGTTATTGATGTATATAAGATCCCACGGATACGTAGAGGCCAACTCGCCAGGAATGTTGTCAAATATTACCGCCGAGATGATAGGTTGGGTTAGGTTAGGTTATATTACGTTATTGATGTATATGAAGGTCCCACGGAGACGTAGAGGCCAACTCGCCATGAATGTTTTCAAATATTACCGCCGAGATGTTAGGTTGGGTTAGGTTAGGTTATATTACGTTATAGATGTATATAAAGTTCCCACGGAGACGTAGAGGCCAACAAGCCAGGAATGTGTTCAAATATTACCGCCGAGATATTAGATTGGGTTAGGTTAGGTTATATTACGTTATTGATGTATATAAAGATCCCACGGAGACGTAGAGGCCAACAAGCCAGGAATGTCTTCAAATATTACCGCAGAGATGTTAGGTTGGGTTAGGTTCGGTTATATAACGTTATTGATGTATATAAAGGTCCCACGGAGACGTAGAGGCCAACAAGCCAGGAATGTGTTCTAATATTACCGCCGAGATGTTAGATTGGGTTAGGTTAGGTTATATTACGTTATTGATGTATATAAAGATCCCACGGAGACGTAGAGGGCAACAAGCCAGGAATGTCTTCAAATATTACCGCAGAGATGTTAGGTTGGGTTAGGTTCTGTTATATAACGTTATTGATGTATATAAAGGTCCCACGGAGACGTAGATGCCAACAAGCCAGGAATGTGTTCAAATATTACCGCCGAGATGTTAGATTGGGTTAGGTTAGGTTATATTACGTTATTGATGTATATAAAGATCCCACGGATACGTAGAGGCCAACTCGCCAGGAATGTTGTCAAATATTACCGCCGAGATGATAGGTTCGGTTAGGTTAGGTTATATTACGTTATTGATGTATATAAAGATCCCACGGAGACGTACAGGCCAACAACCCAGGAATGTCTTCAAATATTACCGCCGAGATGTTAGGTTGGCTTAGGTTAGGTTATATTACGTTATAGATGTATATAAGGATCCCACGGAGACGTAGATGCCAACAAGCCAGGAATGTGTTTAAATTTTACCTAGGTTGGGTTAGGTTAGGTTATATTACGTTATTAATGTATATAAATGTACGACGGAGAGGTAGAGGCCAACTCGCCATGAATGTTTTCAAATATTACCGCCGAGATGTTAGGTTGGGTTAGGTTAGGTTATATTACGTTATAGATGTATATAAAGGTCCCACGGAGACGTAGAGGCCAACAAGCCAGGAATGTGTTCAAATATTACCTAGGTTGGGTTAGGTTAGGTTATATTACGTTATTGATGTATATAAATGTACGACGGAGAGGTAGAGGCCAACTCGGCATGAATGTTTTCAAATATTACCGCCGAGATGTTAGGTTGGGTTAGGTTAGGTTATATTACGTTATAGATGTATATAAAGGTCCCACGGAGACGTAGAGGCCAACAAGACAGGAATGTGTTCAAATATTACCGCCGAGATGTTAGGTTGGCTTAGGTTAGGTTATATTACGTTATAGATGTATATAAAGTTCCCACGGAGAGGTAGAGGCCAACTCGCCAGGAATGTTGTGAAATATTACCGCCGAGATGATAGGTTGGGTTAGGTTAGGTTATATTACGTTATTGATGTATATATGTACCACGGAGAGGTAGAGGCCAACTCGCCATGAATGTTTTCAAATATTACCGCCGAGATGTTAGGTTGGGTTAGGTTAGGTTATATTACGTTATAGATGTATATAAAGTTCCCACGGAGAGGTAGAGGCCAACTCGCCATGAATGTTTTCAAATATTACCGCCGAGATGTTAGGTTGGGGTAGGTTAGGTTATATTACGTTACAGATGTATATAAAGGTCCCACGGAGACGTAGAGGCCAACAAGCAAGGAATGTGTTCAAATATTACCGCCGAGATGTTAGGTTGGGTTAGGTTAGGTTATATTACGTTATAGATGTATATAAAGTTCCCACGGAGACGTAGAGGCCAACAAGCCAGGAATGTGTTCAAATATTACCGCCGAGATGTTAGATTGGGTTAGGTTAGGTTATATTACGTTATTGATGTATATAAAGATCCCACGGATACGTAGAGGCCAACTCGCCAGGAATGTTGTCAAATATTACCGCCGAGATGATAGGTTGGGTTAGGTTAGGTTATATTACGTTATTGATATATATAAATGTACCACGGAGTGGTAGAGGCCAACTCGCCATGAATGTTTTCAAATATTACCGCCGAGATGTTAGGTTGGGTTAGGTTAGGTTATATTACGTTATAGATGTATATAAAGGTCCCACGGAGACGTAGAGGCCAACAAGACAGGAATGTGTTCAAATATTACCGCCGAGATGTTAGGTTGGCTTAGGTTAGGTTATATTACGTTATAGATGTATATAAAGTTCCGACGGAGAGGTAGAGGCCAACTCGCCAGGAATGTTGTGAAATATTACCGCCGAGATGATAGGTTGGGTTAGGTTAGGTTATATTACGTTATTGATGTATATATGTACCACGGAGAGGTAGAGGCCAACTCGCCATGAATGTTTTCAAATATTACCGCCGAGATGTTAGGTTGGGTTAGGTTAGGTTATATTACGTTATAGATGTATATAAAGGTCCCACGGAGACGTAGAGGCCAACAAGCCAGGAATGTGTTCAAATATTACCTAGGTTGGGTTAGGTTAGGTTATATTACGTTATTGATGTATATAAATGTACGACGGAGAGGTAGAGGCCAACTCGCCAGGAATGTTTTCAAATATTACCGCCGAGATGTTAGGTTGGGTTAGGTTAGGTTATATTACGTTATAGATGTATATAAAGGTCCCACGGAGACGTAGAGGCCAACAAGACAGGAATGTGTTCAAATATTACCGCCGAAATGTTAGGTTGGCTTAGGTTAGATTATATTACGTTATAGATGTATATAAAGTTCCCACGAAGAGGTAGAGGCCAACTCGCCAGGAATGTTGTGAAATATTACCGCCGAGATGATAGGTTGGGTTAGGTTAGGTTATATTACGTTATTGATGTATATATGTACCACGGAGAGGTAGAGGCCAACTCGCCATGAATGTTTTCAAATATTACCGCCGAGATGTTAGGTTGGGTTAGGTTAGGTTATATTACGTTATAGATGTATATAAAGTTCCCACGGAGAGGTAGAGGGAAACTCGCCATGAATGTTTTCAAATATTACCGCCGAGGTGTTAGGTTGGGGTAGGTTAGGTTATATTACGTTATTGATGTGTATAAAGATCCCACGGAGACGTAGAGGCCAACAAGCCAGGAATGTCTTCAAATATTACCGCAGAGATGTTAGGTTGGGTTAGGTTCGGTTATATAACGTTATTGATGTATATAAAGGTCCCACGGAGACGTAGAGGCCAACAAGCCAGGAATGTGTTAAAATATTACCGCCGAGATGTTAGATTGGGTTAGGTTAGGTTATATTACGTTATTGATGTATATAAAGATCCCACGGAGACGTAGAGGGCAACAAGCCAGGAATGTCTTCAAATATTACCGCAGAGATGTTAGGTTGGGTTAGGTTCTGTTATATAACGTTATTGATGTATATAAAGGTCCCACGGAGACGTAGAGGCCAACTCGCCAGGTATGTTTTCTAATATTACCGCCGAGATGTTAGGTTGGGTTAGGTTAGGTTATATTACGTTATTGATGTATAAAAAGATCCCACGGAGAGGTAGAGGCCAACTCGCCATGAATGTTTTCAAATATTACCGCCGAGATGTTAGGTTGGGGAAGGTTAGGTTATATTACGTTACAGATGTATATAAAGGTCCCACGGAGACGTAGAGGCCAACAAGCAAGGAATGTGTTCAAATATTACCGCCGAGATGTTAGGTTGGGTTAGGTTAGGTGATATTACGTTATAGATGTATATAAAGTTCCCACGGAGACGTAGAGGCCAACAAGCCAGGAATGTGTTCAAATATTACCGCCGAGATATTAGATTGGGTTAGGTTAGGTTATATTACGTTATTGATGTATATAAAGATCCCACGGAGACGTAGAGGCCAACAAGCCAGGAATGTCTTCAAATATTACCGCAGAGATGTTAGGTTGGGTTAGGTTCGGTTATATAACGTTATTGATGTATATAAAGGTCCCACGGAGACGTAGAGGCCAACAAGCCAGGAATGTGTTCTAATATTACCGCCGAGATGTTAGATTGGGTTAGGTTAGGTTATATTACGTTATTGATGTATATAAAGATCCCACGGAGACGTAGAGGGCAACAAGCCAGGAATGTCTTCAAATATTACCGCAGAGATGTTAGGTTGGGTTAGGTTCTGTTATATAACGTTATTGATGTATATAAAGGTCCCACGGAGACGTAGATGCCAACAAGCCAGGAATGTGTTCAAATATTACCGCCGAGATGTTAGATTGGGTTAGGTTAGGTTATATTACGTTATTGATGTATATAAAGATCCCACGGATACGTAGAGGCCAACTCGCCAGGAATGTTGTCAAATATTACCGCCGAGATGATAGGTTCGGTTAGGTTAGGTTATATTACGTTATTGATGTATATAAAGATACCACGGAGACGTACAGGCCAACAACCCAGGAATGTCTTCAAATATTACCGCCAAGATGTTAGGTTGGCTTAGGTTAGGTTATATTACGTTATAGATGTATATAAGGATCCCACGGAGACGTAGATGCCAACAAGCCAGGAATGTGTTTAAATTTTACCTAGGTTGGGTTAGGTTAGGTTATATTACGTTATTAATGTATATAAATGTACGACGGAGAGGTAGAGGCCAACTCGCCATGAATGTTTTCAAATATTACCGCCGAGATGTTAGGTTGGGTTAGGTTAGGTTATATTACGTTATAGATGTATATAAAGGTCCCACGGAGACGTAGAGGCCAACAAGCCAGGAATGTGTTCAAATATTACCTAGGTTGGGTTAGGTTAGGTTATATTACGTTATTGATGTATATAAATGTACGACGGAGAGGTAGAGGCCAACTCGGCATGAATGTTTTCAAATATTACCGCCGAGATGTTAGGTTGGGTTAGGTTAGGTTATATTACGTTATAGATGTATATAAAGGTCCCACGGAGACGTAGAGGCCAACAAGACAGGAATGTGTTCAAATATTACCGCCGAGATGTTAGGTTGGCTTAGGTTAGGTTATATTACGTTATAGATGTATATAAAGTTCCCACGGAGAGGTAGAGGCCAACTCGCCAGGAATGTTGTGAAATATTACCGCCGAGATGATAGGTTGGGTTAGGTTAGGTTATATTACGTTATTGATGTATATATGTACCACGGAGAGGTAGAGGCCAACTCGCCATGAATGTTTTCAAATATTACCGCCGAGATGTTAGGTTGGGTTAGGTTAGGTTATATTACGTTATAGATGTATATAAAGTTCCCACGGAGAGGTAGAGGCCAACTCGCCATGAATGTTTTCAAATATTACCGCCGAGATGTTAGGTTGGGGTAGGTTAGGTTATATTACGTTACAGATGTATATAAAGGTCCCACGGAGACGTAGAGGCCAACAAGCAAGGAATGTGTTCAAATATTACCGCCGAGATGTTAGGTTGGGTTAGGTTAGGTTATATTACGTTATAGATGTATATAAAGTTCCCACGGAGACGTAGAGGCCAACAAGCCAGGAATGTGTTCAAATATTACCGCCGAGATGTTAGATTGGGTTAGGTTAGGTTATATTACGTTATTGATGTATATAAAGATCCCACGGATACGTAGAGGCCAACTCGCCAGGAATGTTGTCAAATATTACCGCCGAGATGATAGGTTGGGTTAGGTTAGGTTATATTACGTTATTGATATATATAAATGTACCACGGAGTGGTAGAGGCCAACTCGCCATGAATGTTTTCAAATATTACCGCCGAGATGTTAGGTTGGGTTAGGTTAGGTTATATTACGTTATAGATGTATATAAAGGTCCCACGGAGACGTAGAGGCCAACAAGCCAGGAATGTGTTCAAATATTACCTAGGTTGGGTTAGGTTAGGTTATATTACGTTATTGATGTATATAAATGTACGACGGAGAGGTAGAGGCCAACTCGGCATGAATGTTTTCAAATATTACCGCCGAGATGTTAGGTTGGGTTAGGTTAGGTTATATTACGTTATAGATGTATATAAAGGTCCCACGGAGACGTAGAGGCCAACAAGACAGGAATGTGTTCAAATATTACCGCCGAGATGTTAGGTTGGCTTAGGTTAGGTTATATTACGTTATAGATGTATATAAAGTTCCGACGGAGAGGTAGAGGCCAACTCGCCAGGAATGTTGTGAAATATTACCGCCGAGATGATAGGTTGGGTTAGGTTAGGTTATATTACGTTATTGATGTATATATGTACCACGGAGAGGTAGAGGCCAACTCGCCATGAATGTATTCAAATATTACCGCCGAGATGTTAGGTTGGGTTAGGTTAGGTTATATTACGTTATAGATGTATATAAAGGTCCCACGGAGACGTAGAGGCCAACAAGCCAGGAATGTGTTCAAATATTACCTAGGTTGGGTTAGGTTAGGTTATATTACGTTATTGATGTATATAAATGTACGACGGAGAGGTAGAGGCCAACTCGCCAGGAATGTTTTCAAATATTACCGCCGAGATGTTAGGTTGGGTTAGGTTAGGTTATATTACGTTATAGATGTATATAAAGGTCCCACGGAGACGTAGAGGCCAACAAGACAGGAATGTGTTCAAATATTACCGCCGAAATGTTAGGTTGGCTTAGGTTAGATTATATTACGTTATAGATGTATATAAAGTTCCCACGAAGAGGTAGAGGCCAACTCGCCAGGAATGTTGTGAAATATTACCGCCGAGATGATAGGTTGGGTTAGGTTAGGTTATATTACGTTATTGATGTATATATGTACCACGGAGAGGTAGAGGCCAACTCGCCATGAATGTTTTCAAATATTACCGCCGAGATGTTAGGTTGGGTTAGGTTAGGTTATATTACGTTATAGATGTATATAAAGTTCCCACGGAGAGGTAGAGGGAAACTCGCCATGAATGTTTTCAAATATTACCGCCGAGGTGTTAGGTTGGGGTAGGTTAGGTTATATTACGTTATTGATGTGTATAAAGATCCCACGGAGACGTAGAGGCCAACAAGCCAGGAATGTCTTCAAATATTACCGCAGAGATGTTAGGTTGGGTTAGGCTCGGTTATATAACGTTATTGATGTATATAAAGGTCCCACGGAGACGTAGAGGCCAACAAGCCAGGAATGTGTTAAAATATTACCGCCGAGATGTTAGATTGGGTTAGGTTAGGTTATATTACGTTATTGATGTATATAAAGATCCCACGGAGACGTAGAGGGCAACAAGCCAGGAATGTCTTCAAATATTACCGCAGAGATGTTAGGTTGGGTTAGGTTCTGTTATATAACGTTATTGATGTATATAAAGGTCCCACGGAGACGTAGAGGCCAACTCGCCAGGTATGTTTTCTAATATTACCGCCGAGATGTTAGGTTGGGTTAGGTTAGGTTATATTACGTTATTGATGTATAAAAAGATCCCACGGAGAGGTAGATGCCAACTCGCCATGAATGTTTTCAAATATTACCGCCGAGATGTTAGGTTGGGGAAGGTTAGGTTATATTACGTTACAGATGTATATAAAGGTCCCACGGAGACGTAGAGGCCAACAAGCAAGGAATGTGTTCAAATATTACCGCCGAGATGTTAGGTTGGGTTAGGTTAGGTGATATTACGTTATAGATGTATATAAAGTTCCCACGGAGATGTAGAGGCCAACAAGCCAGGAATGTGTTCAAATATTACCGCCGAGATGTTAGATTGGGTTAGGTTAGGTTATATTACGTTATTGATGTATATAAAGATCCCACGGATACGTAGAGGCCAACTCGCCAGGAATGTTGTCAAATATTACCGCCGAGATGATAGGTTGGGTTAGGTTAGGTTATATTACGTTATTGATATATATAAATGTACCACGGAGTGGTAGAGGCCAACTCGCCATGAATGTTTTCAAATATTACCGCCGAGATGTTAGGTTGGGTTAGGTTAGGTTATATTACGTTATAGATGTATATAAAGGTCCCACGGAGACGTAGAGGCCAACAAGCCAGGAATGTGTTCAAATATTACCTAGGTTGGGTTAGGTTAGGTTATATTACGTTATTGATGTATATAAATGTACGACGGAGAGGTAGAGGCCAACTCGGCATGAATGTTTTCAAATATTACCGCCGAGATGTTAGGTTGGGTTAGGTTAGGTTATATTACGTTATAGATGTATATAAAGGTCCCACGGAGACGTAGAGGCCAACAAGACAGGAATGTGTTCAAATATTACCGCCGAGATGTTAGGTTGGCTTAGGTTAGGTTATATTACGTTATAGATGTATATAAAGTTCCGACGGAGAGGTAGAGGCCAACTCGCCAGGAATGTTGTGAAATATTACCGCCGAGATGATAGGTTGGGTTAGGTTAGGTTATATTACGTTATTGATGTATATATGTACCACGGAGAGGTAGAGGCCAACTCGCCATGAATGTATTCAAATATTACCGCCGAGATGTTAGGTTGGGTTAGGTTAGGTTATATTACGTTATAGATGTATATAAAGGTCCCACGGAGACGTAGAGGCCAACAAGCCAGGAATGTGTTCAAATATTACCTAGGTTGGGTTAGGTTAGGTTATATTACGTTATTGATGTATATAAATGTACGACGGAGAGGTAGAGGCCAACTCGCCAGGAATGTTTTCAAATATTACCGCCGAGATGTTAGGTTGGGTTAGGTTAGGTTATATTACGTTATAGATGTATATAAAGGTCCCACGGAGACGTAGAGGCCAACAAGACAGGAATGTGTTCAAATATTACCGCCGAAATGTTAGGTTGGCTTAGGTTAGATTATATTACGTTATAGATGTATATAAAGTTCCCACGAAGAGGTAGAGGCCAACTCGCCAGGAATGTTGTGAAATATTACCGCCGAGATGATAGGTTGGGTTAGGTTAGGTTATATTACGTTATTGATGTATATATGTACCACGGAGAGGTAGAGGCCAACTCGCCATGAATGTTTTCAAATATTACCGCCGAGATGTTAGGTTGGGTTAGGTTAGGTTATATTACGTTATAGATGTATATAAAGTTCCCACGGAGAGGTAGAGGGAAACTCGCCATGAATGTTTTCAAATATTACCGCCGAGGTGTTAGTTTGGGGTAGGTTAGGTTATATTACGTTATTGATGTGTATAAAGATCCCACGGAGACGTAGAGGCCAACAAGCCAGGAATGTCTTCAAATATTACCGCAGAGATGTTAGGTTGGGTTAGGCTCGGTTATATAACGTTATTGATGTATATAAAGGTCCCACGGAGACGTAGAGGCCAACAAGCCAGGAATGTGTTAAAATATTACCGCCGAGATGTTAGATTGGGTTAGGTTAGGTTATATTACGTTATTGATGTATATAAAGATCCCACGGAGACGTAGAGGGCAACAAGCCAGGAATGTCTTCAAATATTACCGCAGAGATGTTAGGTTGGGTTAGGTTCTGTTATATAACGTTATTGATGTATATAAAGGTCCCACGGAGACGTAGAGGCCAACTCGCCAGGTATGTTTTCTAATATTACCGCCGAGATGTTAGGTTGGGTTAGGTTAGGTTATATTACGTTATTGATGTATAAAAAGATCCCACGGAGAGGTAGAGGCCAACTCGCCATGAATGTTTTCAAATATTACCGCCGAGATGTTAGGTTGGGGAAGGTTAGGTTATATTACGTTACAGATGTATATAAAGGTCCCACGGAGACGTAGAGGCCAACAAGCAAGGAATGTGTTCAAATATTACCGCCGAGATGTTAGGTTGGGTTAGGTTAGGTGATATTACGTTATAGATGTATATAAAGTTCCCACGGAGATGGAGAGGCCAACAAGCCAGGAATGTGTTCAAATATTACCGCCGAGATGTTAGATTGGGTTAGGTTAGGTTATATTACGTTATTGATGTATATAAAGATCCCACGGAGACGTAGAGGCCAACAAGCCAGGAATGTCTTCAAATATTACCGCCGAGACGTTAGGCTGGGTTAGGTTCGGTTATATAACGTTATTGATGTATATAAAGGTCCCACGGAGACGTAGAGGCCAACAAGCCAGGAATGTGTTCAAATATTACCGCCGATATGTTAGATTGGGTTAGGTTAGGTTATATTACGTTATTGATGTATATAAAGATCCCACGGGGACGTAGAGGCCAACAAGCCAGGAATGTCTTCAAATATTACCGCAGAGATGTTATGTTGGGTTAGGTTCGGTTATATAACGTTATTGATGTATATAAAGGTCCCACGAATACGTAGAGGCCAACTCGCCATGAATGTGTTCAAATGTTACCGCCGAGATGTTAGGTTGGGTTAGGTTAGGTTATATTACGTTATAGATGTATATAACGATCCCACGGAGACGTAGAGGCCAACTCGCCATGAATGCTTTCAAATATTACCGCCGAGATGTTTGGTTGGGTTAGGTTAGGTTATATTACGTTATAGATGTATGTAAAGTTCCCACGGAGAGGTAGAGGCCAACTCGCCATGAATGTTTTCAAATATTACCGCCGAGATGTTAGATTGGGTTAGGTTAGGTTATATTACGTTATTGATGTATATATGTACCACGGAGAGGTAGAGGCCAACTCGCCATGAATGTTTTCAAATATTACCGCCGAGATGTTAGGTTGGGTTAGGTTAGGTTATATTACGTTATAGATGTATATAAAGTTCCCACGGAGAGGTAGCGGCCAACTCGCCATGAATGTTTTCAAATATTACCGCCGAGGTGTTAGGTTGGGTTAGGTTAGGTTATATTACGTTATTGATGTGTATAAAGATCCCACGGAGACGTAGAGGCCAACAAGCCAGGAATGTCTTCAAATATTACCGCAGAGATGTTAGGTTGGGTTAGGTTCGGTTATATAACGTTATTGATGTATATAAAGGTCCCACGGAGACGTAGAGGCCAACAAGCCAGGAATGTGTTAAAATATTACCGCCGAGATGTTAGATTGGGTTAGGTTAGGTTATATTACGTTATTGATGTATATAAAGATCCCACGGAGACGTAGAGGGCAACAAGCCAGGAATGTCTTCAAATATTACCGCAGAGATGTTAGGTTGGGTTAGGTTCTGTTATATAACGTTATTGATGTATATAAAGGTCCCACGGAGACGTAGAGGCCAACTCGCCAGGTATGTTTTCTAATATTACCGCCGAGATGTTAGGTTGGGATAGGTTAGGTTATATTACGTTATTGATGTATAAAAAGATCCCACGGAGAGGTAGAGGCCAACTCGCCATGAATGTTTTCAAATATTACCGCCGAGATGTTAGGTTGGGTTAGGTTAGGTTATATTACGTTATAGATGTATATAAAGTTCCCACGGAGAGGTAGAGGCCAACTCGCCATGAATGTTTTCAAATATTACCGCC
Organism: Xylocopa violacea; assembly: GCA_963969225.1. Classification (NCBI taxonomy): domain Eukaryota; kingdom Metazoa; phylum Arthropoda; class Insecta; order Hymenoptera; family Apidae; genus Xylocopa; species Xylocopa violacea. The sequence continues at coordinate 98,934 of CAXAJV010000671.1, forward strand.
GAGGTGTTAGGTTGGGTTAGGTTAGGTTATATTACGTTATTGATGTGTATAAAGATCCCACGGAGACGTAGAGGCCAACAAGCCAGGAATGTCTTCAAATATTACCGCAGAGATGTTAGGTTGGGTTAGGTTCGGTTATATAACGTTATTGATGTATATAAAGGTCCCACGGAGACGTAGAGGCCAACAAGCCAGGAATGTGTTAAAATATTACCGCCGAGATGTTAGATTGGGTTAGGTTAGGTTATATTACGTTATTGATGTATATAAAGATCCCACGGAGACGTAGAGGGCAACAAGCCAGGAATGTCTTCAAATATTACCGCAGAGATGTTAGGTTGGGTTAGGTTCTGTTATATAACGTTATTGATGTATATAAAGGTCCCACGGAGACGTAGAGGCCAACTCGCCAGGTATGTTTTCTAATATTACCGCCGAGATGTTAGGTTGGGTTAGGTTAGGTTATATTACGTTATTGATGTATAAAAAGATCCCACGGAGAGGTAGAGGCCAACTCGCCATGAATGTTTTCAAATATTACCGCCGAGATGTTAGGTTGGGGAAGGTTAGGTTATATTACGTTACAGATGTATATAAAGGTCCCACGGAGACGTAGAGGCCAACAAGCAAGGAATGTGTTCAAATATTACCGCCGAGATGTTAGGTTGGGTTAGGTTAGGTTATATTACGTTATAGATGTATATAAAGTTCCCACGGAGACGTAGAGGCCAACAAGCCAGGAATGTCTTCAAATATTACCGCAGAGATGTTAGGTTGGGTTAGGTTCGGTTATATAACGTTATTGATGTATATAAAGGTCCCACGAATACGTAGAGGCCAACTCGCCATGAATGTGTTCAAATGTTACCGCCGAGATGTTAGGTTGGGTTAGGTTAGGTTATATTACGTTATAGATGTATATAACGATCCCACGGAGACGTAGAGGCCAACTCGCCATGAATGCTTTCAAATATTACCGCCGAGATGTTTGGTTGGGTTAGGTTAGGTTATATTACGTTATAGATGTATGTAAAGTTCCCACGGAGAGGTAGAGGCCAACTCGCCATGAATATTTTCAAATATTACCGCCAAGATGTTAGATTGGGTTAGGTTAGGTTATATTACGTTATAGATGTATATAAAGTTCCCACGGAGACGTAGAGGCCAACTCGCCAGGTATGTTTTCTAATATTACCGCCGAGATGTTAGGTTGGGTTAGGTTAGGTTATATTACGTTATTGATGTATAAAAAGATCCCACGGAGACGGAGAAGCCAACTCGCCAGGAATGTTGTCAAATATTACCGCCGAGATGTTAGGTTGGGTTAGGTTAGGTTATATTACGTTATAGATGTATATAAAGTTCCCACGGAGACGTAGAGGCCAACTCGCCAGGTATGTTTTCTAATATTACCGCCGAGATGTTAGGTTGGGTTAGGTTAGCTTATATTACGTTATAGATGTATATAAAGTTCCCACGGAGACGTAGAGGCCAACAAGCCAGGAATGTGTTCAAATATTACCGCCGAGATGTTAGATTGGGTTAGGTTAGGTTATATTACGTTATTGATGTATATAAAGATCCCACGGAGACGTAGAGGCCAACAAGCCAGGAATGTCTTCAAATATTACCGCAGAGATGTTAGGTTGGGTTAGGTTCGGTTATATAACGTTATTGATGTATATAAAGGTCCCACGGAGACGTAGAGGCCAACAAGCCAGGAATGTGTTCTAATATTACCGCCGAGATGTTAGATTGGGTTAGGTTAGGTTATATTACGTTATTGATGTATATAAAGATCCCACGGAGACGTAGAGGGCAACAAGCCATGAATGTCTTCAAATATTACCGCAGAGATGTTAGGTTGGGTTAGGTTCTGTTATATAACGTTATTGATGTATATAAAGGTCCCACGGAGACGTAGATGCCAACAAGCCAGGAATGTGTTTAAATTTTACCTAGGTTGTGTTAGGTTAGGTTATATTACGTTATTAATGTATATAAATGTACGACGGAGAGGTAGAGGCCAACTCGCCATGAATGTTTTCAAATATTACCGCCGAGATGTTAGGTTGGGTTAGGTTAGGTTATATTACGTTATAGATGTATATAAAGGTCCCACGGAGACGTAGAGGCCAACAAGCCAGGAATGTGTTCAAATATTACCGCCGAGATGTTAGATTGGGTTAGGTTAGGTTATATTACGTTATTGATGTATATAAAGATCCCACGGAGACGTAGAGGCCAACAAGCCAGGAATGTCTTCAAATATTACCGCAGAGATGTTAGGTTGGGTTAGGTTCGGTTATATAACGTTATTGATGTATATAAAGGTCCCACGGAGACGTAGAGGCCAACAAGCCAGGAATGTGTTCTAATATTACCGCCGAGATGTTAGATTGGGTTAGGTTAGGTTATATTACGTTATTGATGTATATAAAGATCCCACGGAGACGTAGAGGGCAACAAGCCAGGAATGTCTTCAAATATTACCGCAGAGATGTTAGATTGGGTTAGGTTCTGTTATATAACGTTATTGATGTATATAAAGGTCCCACGGAGACGTAGATGCCAACAAGCCAGGAATGTGTTCAAATATTACCGCCGAGATGTTAGATTGGGTTAGGTTAGGTTATATTACGTTATTGATGTATATAAAGATCCCACGGATACGTAGAGGCCAACTCGCCAGGAATGTTGTCAAATATTACCGCCGAGATGATAGGTTCGGTTAGGTTAGGTTATATTACGTTATTGATGTATATAAAGATCCCACGGAGACGTACAGGCCAACAACCCAGGAATGTCTTCAAATATTACCGCCGAGATGTTAGGTTGGCTTAGGTTAGGTTATATTACGTTATAGATGTATATAAGGATCCCTCGGAGACGTAGATGCCAACAAGCCAGGAATGTGTTTAAATTTTACCTAGGTTGGGTTAGGTTAGGTTATATTACGTTATTAATGTATATAAATGTACGACGGAGAGGTAGAGGCCAACTCGCCATGAATGTTTTCAAATATTACCGCCGAGATGTTAGGTTGGGTTAGGTTAGGTTATATTACGTTATAGATGTATATAAAGGTCCCACGGAGACGTAGAGGCCAACAAGCGAGGAATGTGTTCAAATATTACCTAGGTTGGGTTAGGTTAGGTTATATTACGTTATTGATGTATATAAATGTACGACGGAGAGGTAGAGGCCAACTCGGCATGAATGTTTTCAAATATTACCGCCGAGATGTTAGGTTGGGTTAGGTTAGGTTATATTACGTTATAGATGTATATAAAGGTCCCATGGAGACGTAGAGGCCAACAAGACAGGAATGTGTTCAAATATTACCGCCGAGATGTTAGGTTGGCTTAGGTTAGGTTATATTACGTTATAGATGTATATAAAGTTCCCACGGAGAGGTAGAGGCCAACTCGCCAGGAATGTTGTGAAATATTACCGCCGAGATGATAGGTTGGGTTAGGTTAGGTTATATTACGTTATTGATGTATATATGTACCACGGAGAGGTAGAGGCCAACTCGCCATGAATGTTTTCAAATATTACCGCCGAGATGTTAGGTTGGGTTAGGTTAGGTTATATTACGTTATAGATGTATATAAAGTTCCCACGGAGAGGTAGAGGCCAACTCGCCATGAATGTTTTCAAATATTACCGCCGAGATGTTAGGTTGGGGTAGGTTAGGTTATATTACGTTACAGATGTATATAAAGGTCCCACGGAGACGTAGAGGCCAACAATCAAGGAATGTGTTCAAATATTACCGCCGAGATGTTAGGTTGGGTTAGGTTAGGTTATATTACGTTATAGATGTATATAAAGTTCCCACGGAGACGTAGAGGCCAACAAGCCAGGAATGTGTTCAAATATTACCGCCGAGATGTTAGATTGGGTTAGGTTAGGTTATATTACGTTATTGATGTATATAAAGATCCCACGGATACGTAGAGGCCAACTCGCCAGGAATGTTGTCAAATATTACCGCCGAGATGATAGGTTGGGTTAGGTTAGGTTATATTACGTTATTGATATATATAAATGTACCACGGAGTGGTAGAGGCCAACAAGCCAGGAATGTGTTCTAATATTACCGCCGAGATGTTAGATTGGGTTAGGTTAGGTTATATTACGGTATTGATGTATATAAAGATCCCACGGAGACGTAGAGGGCAACAAGCCAGGAATGTCTTCAAATATTACCGCAGAGATGTTAGGTTGGGTTAGGTTCTGTTATATAACGTTATTGATGTATATAAAGGTCCCACGGAGACGTAGATGCCAACAAGCCAGGAATGTGTTCAAATATTACCGCCGAGATGTTAGATTGGGTTAGGTTAGGTTATATTACGTTATTGATGTATATAAAGATCCCACGGATACGTAGAGGCCAACTCGCCAGGAATGTTGTCAAATATTACCGCCGAGATGATAGGTTCGGTTAGGTTAGGTTATATTACGTTATTGATGTATATAAAGATCCCACGGAGACGTACAGGCCAACAACCCAGGAATGTCTTCAAATATTACCGCCGAGATGTTAGGTTGGCTTAGGTTAGGTTATATTACGTTATAGATGTATATAAGGATCCCACGGAGACGTAGATGCCAACAAGCCAGGAATGTGTTTAAATTTTACCTAGGTTGGGTTAGGTTAGGTTATATTACGTTATTAATGTATATAAATGTACGACGGAGAGGTAGAGGCCAACTCGCCATGAATGTTTTCAAATATTACCGCCGAGATGTTAGGTTGGGTTAGGTTAGGTTATATTACGTTATAGATGTATATAAAGGTCCCACGGAGACGTAGAGGCCAACAAGCCAGGAATGTGTTCAAATATTACCTAGGTTGGGTTAGGTTAGGTTATATTACGTTATTGATGTATATAAATGTACGACGGAGAGGTAGAGGCCAACTCGGCATGAATGTTTTCAAATATTACCGCCGAGATGTTAGGTTGGGTTAGGTTAGGTTATATTACGTTATAGATGTATATAAAGGTCCCACGGAGACGTAGAGGCCAACAAGACAGGAATGTGTTCAAATATTACCGCCGAGATGTTAGGTTGGCTTAGGTTAGGTTATATTACGTTATAGATGTATATAAAGTTCCCACGGAGAGGTAGAGGCCAACTCGCCAGGAATGTTGTGAAATATTACCGCCGAGATGATAGGTTGGGTTAGGTTAGGTTATATTACGTTATTGATGTATATATGTACCACGGAGAGGTAGAGGCCAACTCGCCATAAATGTTTTCAAATATTACCGCCGAGATGTTAGGTTGGGGTAGGTTAGGTTATATTACGTTACAGATGTATATAAAGGTCCCACGGAGACGTAGAGGCCAACAAGCAAGGAATGTGTTCAAATATTACCGCCGAGATGTTAGGTTGGGTTAGGTTAGGTTATATTACGTTATAGATGTATATAAAGTTCCCACGGAGACGTAGAGGCCAACAAGCCAGGAATGTGTTCAAATATTACCGCCGAGATGTTAGATTGGGTTAGGTTAGGTTATATTACGTTATTGATGTATATAAAGATCCCACGGATACGTAGAGGCCAACTCGCCAGGAATGTTGTCAAATATTACCGCCGAGATGATAGGTTGGGTTAGGTTAGGTTATATTACGTTATTGATATATATAAATGTACCACGGAGTGGTAGAGGCCAACTCGCCATGAATGTTTTCAAATATTACCGCCGAGATGTTAGGTTGGGTTAGGTTAGGTTATATTACGTTATAGATGTATATAAAGGTCCCACGGAGACGTAGAGGCCAACAAGCCAGGAATGTGTTCAAATATTACCTAGGTTGGGTTAGGTTAGGTTATATTACGTTATTGATGTATATAAATGTACGACGGAGAGGTAGAGGCCAACTCGCCATGAATGTTTTCAAATATCACCGCCGAGATGTTAGGTTGGGTTAGGTTAGGTTATATTACGTTATAGATGTATATAAAGGTCCCACGGAGACGTAGAGGCCAACAAGACAGGAATGTGTTCAAATATTACCGCCGAGATGTTAGGTTGGCTTAGGTTAGATTATATTACGTTATAGATGTATATAAAGTTCCCACGGAGAGGTAGAGGCCAACTCGCCAGGAATGTTGTGAAATATTACCGCCGAGATGATAGGTTGGGTTAGGTTAGGTTATATTACGTTATTGATGTATATATGTACCACGGAGAGGTAGAGGCCAACTCGCCATGAATGTTTTCAAATATTTCCGCCGAGATGTTAGGTTGGGTTAGGTTAGGTTATATTACGTTATAGATGTATATAAAGTTCCCACGGAGAGGTAGAGGCCAACTCGCCATGAATGTTTTCAAATATTACCGCCGAGGTGTTAGGTTGGGGTAGGTTAGGTTATATTACGTTATTGATGTCTATAAAGATCCCACGGAGACGTAGAGGCCAACAAGCCAGGAATGTCTTCAAATATTACCGCAGAGATGTTAGGTTGGGTTAGGTTCGGTTATATAACGTTATTGATGTATATAAAGGTCCCACGGAGACGTAGAGGCCAACAAGCCAGGAATGTGTTAAAATATTACCGCCGAGATGTTAGATTGGGTTAGGTTAGGTTATATTACGTTATTGATGTATATAAAGATCCCACGGAGACGTAGAGGCCAACAAGCCAGGAATGTCTTCAAATATTACCGCAGAGATGTTAGGTTGGGTTAGGTTCTGTTATATAACGTTATTGATGTATATAAAGGTCCCACGGAGACGTAGAGGCCAACTCGCCAGGTATGTTTTCTAATATTACCGCCGAGATGTTAGGTTGGGTTAGGTTAGGTTATATTACGTTATTGATGTATATAAAGTTCCCACGGAGAGGTAGAGGCCAACTCGCCATGAATGTTTTCAAATATTACCGCCGAGGTGTTAGGTTGGGGTAGGTTAGGTTATATTACGTTATTGATGTATATAAAGATCCCACGGAGACGTAGAGGCCAACAAGCCAGGAATGTCTTCAAATATTACCGCAGAGATGTTAGGTTGGGTTAGGTTCGGTTATATAACGTTATTGATGTATATAAAGGTCCCACGGAGACGTAGAGGCCAACAAGCCAGGAATGTGTTAAAATATTACCGCCGAGATGTTAGATTGGGTTAGGTTAGGTTATATTACGTTATTGATGTATATAAAGATCCCACGGATACGTAGAGGCCAACTCGCCAGGAATGTTGTCAAATATTACCGCCGAGATGATAGGTTGGGTTAGGTTAGGTTATATTACGTTATTGATATATATAAATGTACCACGGAGTGGTAGAGGCCAACTCGCCATGAATGTTTTCAAATATTACCGCCGAGATGTTAGGTTGGGTTAGGTTAGGTTATATTACGTTATAGATGTATATAAAGGTCCCACGGAGACGTAGAGGCCAACAAGCCAGGAATGTGTTCAAATATTACCTACGTTGGGTTAGGTTAGGTTATATTACGTTATTGATGTATATAAATGTACGACGGAGAGGTAGAGGCCAACTCGCCATGAATGTTTTCAAATATTACGGCCGAGATGTTAGGTTGGGTTAGGTTAGGTTATATTACGTTATAGATGTATATAAAGGTCCCACGGAGACGTAGAGGCCAACAAGACAGGAATGTGTTCAAATATTACCGCCGAGATGTTAGGTTGGCTTAGGTTAGATTATATTACGTTATAGATGTATATAAAGTTCCCACGGAGAGGTAGAGGCCAACTCGCCAGGAATGTTGTGAAATATTACCGCCGAGATGATAGGTTGGGTTAGGTTAGGTTATATTACGTTATTGATGTATATATGTACCACGGAGAGGTAGAAGCCAACTCGCCATGAATGTTTTCAAATATTACCGCCGAGATGTTAGGTTGGGTTAGGTTAGGTTATATTACGTTATAGATGTATATAAAGTTCCCACGGAGAGGTAGAGGCCAACTCGCCATGAATGTTTTCAAATATTACCGCCGAGGTGCTGGGTTGGGGTAGGTTAGGTTATATTACGTTATTGATGTATATAAAGATCCCACGGAGACGTAGAGGCCAACAAGCCAGGAATGTCTTCAAATATTACCGCAGAGATGTTAGGTTGGGTTAGGTTCGGTTATATAACGTTATTGATGTATATAAAGGTCCCACGGAGACGTAGAGGCCAACAAGCCAGGAATGTGTTAAAATATTACCGCCGAGATGTTAGATTGGGTTAGGTTAGGTTATATTACGTTATTGATGTATATAAAGATCCCACGGAGACGTAGAGGCCAACAAGCCAGGAATGTCTTCAAATATTACCGCAGAGATGTTAGGTTGGGTTAGGTTCTGTTATATAACGTTATTGATGTATATAAATGTACCACGGAGTGGTAGAGGCCAACTCGCCATGAATGTTTTCAAATATTACCGCCGAGATGTTAGGTTGGGTTAGGTTAGGTTATATTACGTTATAGATGTATATAAAGGTCCCACGGAGACGTAGAGGCCAACAAGCCAGGAATGTGTTCAAATATTACCTAGGTTGGGTTAGGTTAGGTTATATTACGTTATTGATGTATATAAATGTACGACGGAGAGGTAGAGGCCAACTCGCCATGAATGTTTTCAAATATTACCGCCGAGATGTTAGGTTGGGTTAGGTTAGGTTATATTACGTTATAGATGTATATAAAGGTCCCACGGAGACGTAGAGGCCAACAAGACAGGAATGTGTTCAAATATTACCGCCGAGATGTTAGGTTGGGTTAGGTTAGGTTATATTACGTTACAGATGTATATAAAGGTCCCACGGAGACGTAGAGGCCAACAAGCAAGGAATGTGTTCAAATATTACCGCCGAGATGTTAGGTTGGGTTAGGTTAGGTTATATTACGTTACAGATGTATATAAAGTTCCCACGGAGACGTAGAGGCCAACAAGCCAGGAATGTGTTCAAATATTACCGCCGAGATGTTAGATTGGGTTAGGTTAGGTTATATTACGTTATTGATGTATATAAAGATCCCACGGATACGTAGAGGCCAACTCGCCAGGAATGTTGTCAAATATTACCGCCGAGATGATAGGTTGGGTTAGGTTAGGTTATATTACGTTATTGATGTATATGAAGGTCCCACGGAGACGTAGAGGCCAACTCGCCATGAATGTTTTCAAATATTACCGCCGAGATGTTAGGTTGGGTTAGGTTAGGTTATATTACGTTATAGATGTATATAAAGGTCCCACGGAGACGTAGAGGCCAACTCGCCAGGTATGTTTTCTAATATTACCGCCGAGATGTTAGGTTGGGTTAGGTTAGGTTATATTACGTTATAGATGTATATAAAGGTCCCACGGAGACGTAGAGGCCAACAAGCCAGGAATGTGTTCAAATATTACCTAGGTTGGGTTAGGTTAGGTTATATTACGTTATTGATGTATATAAATGTACGACGGAGAGGTAGAGGCCAACTCGCCATGAATGTTTTCAAATATTACCGCCGAGATGTTAGGTTGGGTTAGGTTAGGTTATATTACGTTATAGATGTATATAAAGGTCCCACGGAGACGTAGAGGCCAACAAGACAGGAATGTGTTCAAATATTACCGCCGAGATGTTAGGTTGGCTTAGGTTAGATTATATTACGTTATAGATGTATATAAAGTTCCCACGGAGAGGTAGAGGCCAACTCGCCAGGAATGTTGTGAAATATTACCGCCGAGATGATAGGTTGGGTTAGGTTAGGTTATATTACGTTATTGATGTATATATGTACCACGGAGAGGTAGAGGCCAACTCGCCAGGTATGTTTTCTAATATTACCGCCGAGATGTTAGGTTGGGTTAGGTTAGGTTATATTACGTTATTGATGTATAAAAAGATCCCACGGAGAGGTAGAGGCCAACTCGCCATGAATGTTTTCAAATATTACCGCCGAGATGTTAGGTTGGGGAAGGTTAGGTTATATTACGTTACAGATGTATATAAAGGTCCCACGGAGACGTAGAGGCCAACAAGCAAGGAATGTGTTCAAATATTACCGCCGAGATGTTAGGTTGGGTTAGGTTAGGTTATATTACGTTACAGATGTATATAAAGGTCCCACGGAGACGTAGAGGCCAACAAGCAAGGAATGTGTTCAAATATTACCGCCGAGATGTTAGGTTGGGTTAGGTTAGGTTATATTACGTTACAGATGTATATAAAGTTCCCACGGAGACGTAGAGGCCAACAAGCCAGGAATGTGTTCAAATATTTCCGCCGAGATGTTAGATTGGGTTAGGTTAGGTTATATTACGTTATTGATGTATATAAAGATCCCACGGATACGTAGAGGCCAACTCGCCAGGAATGTTGTCAAATATTACCGCCGAGATGATAGGTTGGGTTAGGTTAGGTTATATTACGTTATTGATGTATATGAAGGTCCCACGGAGACGTAGAGGCCAACTCGCCATGAATGTTTTCATATATTACCGCCGAGATGTTAGGTTGGGTTAGGTTAGGTTATATTACGTTATAGATGTATATAAAGGTCCCACGGAGACGTAGAGGCCAACTCGCCAGGTATGTTTTCTAATATTACCGCCGAGATGTTAGGTTGGGTTAGGTTAGGTTATATTACGTTATTGATGTATAAAAAGATCCCACGGAGACGGAGAAACCAACTCGCCAGGAATGTTGTCAAACATTACCGCCGAGATGTTAGGTTGTGTTAGGTTAGGTTATATTACGTTATTGATGTATATAAATATCCCACGGAGACGTAGAGCCCAACTCGCCATGAATGTTTTCAAATATTACCGCCGAGATGTTAGGTTGGGTTAGGTTAGGTTATATTACGTTATAGATGTATATAAAGTTCCCACGGAGACGTAGAGGCCAACAAGCCAGGAATGTGTTCAAATATTACCGCCGAGATGTTAGATTGGGTTAGGTTAGGTTATATTACGTTATTGATGTATATAAAGATCCCACGGAGACGTAGAGGCCAACAAGCCAGGAATGTCTTCAAATATTACCGCAGAGATGTTAGGTTGGGTTAGGTTCGGTTATATAACGTTATTGATGTATATAAAGGTCCCACGGAGACGTAGAGGCCAACAAGCCAGGAATGTGTTCAAATATTACCGCCGAGATGTTAGATTGGGTTAGGTTAGGTTATATTACGTTATTGATGTATATAAAGATCCCACGGAGACGTAGAGGGCAACAAGCCAGGAATGTCTTCAAATATTACCGCAGAGATGTTAGGTTGGGTTAGGTTCTGTTATATAACGTTATTGATGTATATAAAGGTCCCACGGAGACGTAGATGCCAACAAGCCAGGAATGTGTTCAAATATTACCGCCGAGATGTTAGATTGGGTTAGGTTAGGTTATATTACGTTATTGATGTATATAAAGATCCCACGGATACGTAGAGGCCAACTCGCCAGGAATGTTGTCAAATATTACCGCCGAGATGATAGGTTCGGTTAGGTTAGGTTATATTACGTTATTGATGTATATAAATGTACGACGGAGAGGTAGAGGCCAACTCGCCATGAATGTTTTCAAATATTACCGCCGAGATGTTAGGTTGGGTTAGGTTAGGTTATATTACGTTATAGATGTATATAAAGGTCCCACGGAGACGTAGAGGCCAACAAGACAGGAATGTGTTCAAATATTACCGCCGAGATGTTAGGTTGGCTTAGGTTAGATTATATTACGTTATAGATGTATATAAAGTTCCCACGGAGAGGTAGAGGCCAACTCGCCAGGAATGTTGTGAAATATTACCGCCGAGATGATAGGTTGGGTTAGGTTAGGTTATATTACGTTATTGATGTATATATGTACCACGGAGAGGTAGAGGCCAACTCGCCAGGTATGTTTTCTAATATTACCGCCGAGATGTTAGGTTGGGTTAGGTTAGGTTATATTACGTTATTGATGTATAAAAAGATCCCACGGAGAGGTAGAGGCCAACTCGCCATGAATGTTTTCAAATATTACCGCCGAGATGTTAGGTTGGGGAAGGTTAGGTTATATTACGTTACAGATGTATATAAAGGTCCCACGGAGACGTAGAGGCCAACAAGCAAGGAATGTGTTCAAATATTACCGCCGAGATGTTAGGTTGGGTTAGGTTAGGTTATATTACGTTACAGATGTATATAAAGGTCCCACGGAGACGTAGAGGCCAACAAGCAAGGAATGTGTTCAAATATTACCGCCGAGATGTTAGGTTGGGTTAGGTTAGGTTATATTACGTTACAGATGTATATAAAGTTCCCACGGAGACGTAGAGGCCAACAAGCCAGGAATGTGTTCAAATATTACCGCCGAGATGTTAGATTGGGTTAGGTTAGGTTATATTACGTTATTGATGTATATAAAGATCCCACGGATACGTAGAGGCCAACTCGCCAGGAATGTTGTCAAATATTACCGCCGAGATGATAGGTTGGGTTAGGTTAGGTTATATTACGTTATTGATGTATATGAAGGTCCCACGGAGACGTAGAGGCCAACTCGCCATGAATGTTTTCATATATTACCGCCGAGATGTTAGGTTGGGTTAGGTTAGGTTATATTACGTTATAGATGTATATAAAGGTCCCACGGAGACGTAGAGGCCAACTCGCCAGGTATGTTTTCTAATATTACCGCCGAGATGTTAGGTTGGGTTAGGTTAGGTTATATTACGTTATTGATGTATAAAAAGATCCCACGGAGACGGAGAAACCAACTCGCCAGGAATGTTGTCAAACATTACCGCCGAGATGTTAGGTTGTGTTAGGTTAGGTTATATTACGTTATTGATGTATATAAATATCCCACGGAGACGTAGAGCCCAACTCGCCATGAATGTTTTCAAATATTACCGCCGAGATGTTAGGTTGGGTTAGGTTAGGTTATATTACGTTATAGATGTATATAAAGTTCCCACGGAGACGTAGAGGCCAACAAGCCAGGAATGTGTTCAAATATTACCGCCGAGATGTTAGATTGGGTTAGGTTAGGTTATATTACGTTATTGATGTATATAAAGATCCCACGGAGACGTAGAGGCCAACAAGCCAGGAATGTCTTCAAATATTACCGCAGAGATGTTAGGTTGGGTTAGGTTCGGTTATATAACGTTATTGATGTATATAAAGGTCCCACGGAGACGTAGAGGCCAACAAGCCAGGAATGTGTTCAAATATTACCGCCGAGATGTTAGATTGGGTTAGGTTAGGTTATATTACGTTATTGATGTATATAAAGATCCCACGGAGACGTAGAGGGCAACAAGCCAGGAATGTCTTCAAATATTACCGCAGAGATGTTAGGTTGGGTTAGGTTCTGTTATATAACGTTATTGATGTATATAAAGGTCCCACGGAGACGTAGATGCCAACAAGCCAGGAATGTGTTCAAATATTACCGCCGAGATGTTAGATTGGGTTAGGTTAGGTTATATTACGTTATTGATGTATATAAAGATCCCACGGATACGTAGAGGCCAACTCGCCAGGAATGTTGTCAAATATTACCGCCGAGATGATAGGTTCGGTTAGGTTAGGTTATATTACGTTATTGATGTATATAAATGTACGACGGAGAGGTAGAGGCCAACTCGCCATGAATGTTTTCAAATATTACCGCCGAGATGTTAGGTTGGGTTAGGTTAGGTTATATTACGTTATAGATGTATATAAAGGTCCCACGGAGACGTAGAGGCCAACAAGACAGGAATGTGTTCAAATATTACCGCCGAGATGTTAGGTTGGCTTAGGTTAGATTATATTACGTTATAGATGTATATAAAGTTCCCACGGAGAGGTAGAGGCCAACTCGCCAGGAATGTTGTGAAATATTACCGCCGAGATGATAGGTTGGGTTAGGTTAGGTTATATTACGTTATTGATGTATATATGTACCACGGAGAGGTAGAGGCCAACTCGCCAGGTATGTTTTCTAATATTACCGCCGAGATGTTAGGTTGGGTTAGGTTAGGTTATATTACGTTATTGATGTATAAAAAGATCCCACGGAGAGGTAGAGGCCAACTCGCCATGAATGTTTTCAAATATTACCGCCGAGATGTTAGGTTGGGGAAGGTTAGGTTATATTACGTTACAGATGTATATAAAGGTCCCACGGAGACGTAGAGGCCAACAAGCAAGGAATGTGTTCAAATATTACCGCCGAGATGTTAGGTTGGGTTAGGTTAGGTTATATTACGTTACAGATGTATATAAAGGTCCCACGGAGACGTAGAGGCCAACAAGCAAGGAATGTGTTCAAATATTACCGCCGAGATGTTAGGTTGGGTTAGGTTAGGTTATATTACGTTACAGATGTATATAAAGTTCCCACGGAGACGTAGAGGCCAACAAGCCAGGAATGTGTTCAAATATTACCGCCGAGATGTTAGATTGGGTTAGGTTAGGTTATATTACGTTATTGATGTATATAAAGATCCCACGGATACGTAGAGGCCAACTCGCCAGGAATGTTGTCAAATATTACCGCCGAGATGATAGGTTGGGTTAGGTTAGGTTATATTACGTTATTGATGTATATGAAGGTCCCACGGAGACGTAGAGGCCAACTCGCCATGAATGTTTTCATATATTACCGCCGAGATGTTAGGTTGGGTTAGGTTAGGTTATATTACGTTATAGATGTATATAAAGGTCCCACGGAGACGTAGAGGCCAACTCGCCAGGTATGTTTTCTAATATTACCGCCGAGATGTTAGGTTGGGTTAGGTTAGGTTATATTACGTTATTGATGTATAAAAAGATCCCACGGAGACGGAGAAACCAACTCGCCAGGAATGTTGTCAAACATTACCGCCGAGATGTTAGGTTGTGTTAGGTTAGGTTATATTACGTTATTGATGTATATAAATATCCCACGGAGACGTAGAGCCCAACTCGCCATGAATGTTTTCAAATATTACCGCCGAGATGTTAGGTTGGGTTAGGTTAGGTTATATTACGTTATAGATGTATATAAAGTTCCCACGGAGACGTAGAGGCCAACAAGCCAGGAATGTGTTCAAATATTACCGCCGAGATGTTAGATTGGGTTAGGTTAGGTTATATTACGTTATTGATGTATATAAAGATCCCACGGAGACGTAGAGGCCAACAAGCCAGGAATGTCTTCAAATATTACCGCAGAGATGTTAGGTTGGGTTAGGTTCGGTTATATAACGTTATTGATGTATATAAAGGTCCCACGGAGACGTAGAGGCCAACAAGCCAGGAATGTGTTCAAATATTACCGCCGAGATGTTAGATTGGGTTAGGTTAGGTTATATTACGTTATTGATGTATATAAAGATCCCACGGAGACGTAGAGGGCAACAAGCCAGGAATGTCTTCAAATATTACCGCAGAGATGTTAGGTTGGGTTAGGTTCTGTTATATAACGTTATTGATGTATATAAAGGTCCCACGGAGACGTAGATGCCAACAAGCCAGGAATGTGTTCAAATATTACCGCCGAGATGTTAGATTGGGTTAGGTTAGGTTATATTACGTTATTGATGTATATAAAGATCCCACGGATACGTAGAGGCCAACTCGCCAGGAATGTTGTCAAATATTACCGCCGAGATGATAGGTTCGGTTAGGTTAGGTTATATTACGTTATTGATGTATATAAAGATCCCACGGAGACGTACAGGCCAACAACCCAGGAATGTCTTCAAATATTACCGCCTAGATGTTAGGTTGGCTTAGGTTAGGTTATATTACGTTATAGATGTATATAAGGATCCCACGGAGACGTAGATGCCAACAAGCCAGGAATGTGTTTAAATTTTACCTAGGTTGGGTTAGGTTAGGTTATATTACGTTATTAATGTATATAAATGTACGACGGAGAGGTAGAGGCCAACTCGCCATGAATGTTTTCAAATATTACCGCCGAGATGTTAGGTTGGGTTAGGTTAGGTTATATTACGTTATAGATGTATATAAAGTTCCCACGGAGACGTAGAGGCCAACAAGCCAGGAATGTGTTCAAATATTACCGCCGAGATGTTAGATTGGGTTAGGTTAGGTTATATTACGTTATTGATGTATATAAAGATCCCACGGATACGTAG
Source organism: Xylocopa violacea (assembly GCA_963969225.1). Lineage (NCBI taxonomy): Eukaryota > Metazoa > Arthropoda > Insecta > Hymenoptera > Apidae > Xylocopa > Xylocopa violacea. Next base: position 115,023 of record CAXAJV010000671.1, read on the forward strand.
AGGCCAACTCGCCAGGAATGTTGTCAAATATTACCGCCGAGATGATAGGTTGGGTTAGGTTAGGTTATATTACGTTATTGATATATATAAATGTACCACGGAGTGGTAGAGGCCAACTCGCCATGAATGTTTTCAAATATTACCGCCGAGATGTTAGGTTGGGTTAGGTTAGGTTATATTACGTTATAGATATATATAAAGGTCCCACGGAGACGTAGAGGCCAACAAGCCAGGAATGTGTTCAAATATTACCTAGGTTGGGTTAGGTTAGGTTATATTACGTTATTGATGTATATAAATGTACGACGGAGAGGTAGAGGCCAACTCGCCATGAATGTTTTCAAATATTACCGCCGAGATGTTAGGTTGGGTTAGGTTAGGTTATATTACGTTATAGATGTATATAAAGGTCCCACGGAGACGTAGAGGCCAACAAGACAGGAATGTGTTCAAATATTACCGCCGAGATGTTAGGTTGGCTTAGGTTAGATTATATTACGTTATAGATGTATATAAAGTTCCCACGGAGAGGTAGAGGCCAACTCGCCAGGAATGGTGTGAAATATTACCGCCGAGATGATAGGTTGGGTTAGGTTAGGTTATATTACGTTATTGATGTATATATGTACCACGGAGAGGTAGAGGCCAACTCGCCATGAATGTTTTCAAATATTACCGCCGAGATGTTAGGTTGGGTTAGGTTAGGTTATATTACGTTATAGATGTATATAAAGTTCCCACGGAGAGGTAGAGGCCAACTCGCCATGAATGTTTTCAAATATTACCGCCGAGGTGTTAGGTTGGGGTAGGTTAGGTTATATTACGTTATTGATGTATATAAAGATCCCACGGAGACGTAGAGGCCAACAAGCCAGGAATGTCTTCAAATATTACCGCAGAGATGTTAGGTTGGGTTAGGTTCGGTTATATAACGTTATTGATGTATATAAAGGTCCCACGGAGACGTAGAGGCCAACAAGCCAGGAATGTGTTAAAATAATACCGCCGAGATGTTAGATTGGGTTAGGTTAGGTTATATTACGTTATTGATATATATAAAGATCCCACGGAGACGTAGAGGCCAACAAGCCAGGAATGTCTTCAAATATTACCGCAGAGATGTTAGGTTGGGTTAGGTTCTGTTATATAACGTTATTGATGTATATAAAGGTCCCACGGAGACGTAGAGGCCAACTCGCCAGGTATGTTTTCTAATATTACCGCCGAGATGTTAGATTGGGTTAGGTTAGGTTATATTACGTTATTGATGTATATAAAGATCCCACGGAGACGTAGAGGCCAACAAGCCAGGAATGTCTTCAAATATTACCGCAGAGATGTTAGATTGGGTTAGGTTAGGTTATATTACGTTATTGATGTATATAAAAATCCCACGGAGACGTAGAGGCCAACAAGCCAGGAATGTCTTCAAATATTACCGCAGAGATGTTAGGTTGGGTTAGGTTCTGTTATATAACGTTATTGATGTATATAAAGGTCCCACGGAGACGTAGAGGCCAACTCGCCAGGTATGTTTTCTAATATTACCGCCGAGATGTTAGGTTGGGTTAGGTTAGGTTATATTACGTTATTGATGTATAAAAAGATCCCACGGAGAGGTAGAGGCCAACTCGCCATGAATGTTTTCAAATATTACCGCCGAGATGTTAGGTTGGGGAAGGTTAGGTTATATTACGTTACAGATGTATATAAAGGTCCCACGGAGACGTAGAGGCCAACAAGCAAGGAATGTGTTCAAATATTACCGCCGAGATGTTAGGTTGGGTTAGGTTAGGTTATATTACGTTACAGATGTATATAAAGGTCCCACGGAGACGTAGAGGCCAACAAGCAAGGAATGTGTTCAAATATTACCGCCGAGATGTTAGGTTGGGTTAGGTTAGGTTATATTACGTTATAGATGTATATAAAGTTCCCACGGAGACGTAGAGGCCAACAAGCCAGGAATGTGTTCAAATATTACCGCCGAGATGTTAGATTGGGTTAGGTTAGGTTATATTACGTTATTGATGTATATAAAGATCCCACGGATACGTAGAGGCCAACTCGCCAGGAATGTTGTCAAATATTACCGCCGAGATGATAGGTTGGATTAGGTTAGGTTATATTACGTTATTGATGTATATGAAGGTCCCACGGAGACGTAGAGGCCAACTCGCCATGAATGTTTTCAAATATTACCGCCGAGATGTTAGGTTGGGTTAGGTTAGGTTATATTACGTTATAGATGTATATAAAGGTCCCACGGAGACGTACAGGCCAACAACCCAGGAATGTCTTCAAATATTACCGCCGAGATGTTAGGTTGGGTTAGGTTAGGTTATATTACGTTATAGATATATATAAAGGTCCCACGGAGACGTAGAGGCCAACAAGCCAGGAATGTGTTCAAATATTACCTAGGTTGGGTTAGGTTAGGTTATATTACGTTATTGATGTATATAAATGTACGACGGAGAGGTAGAGGCCAACTCGCCATGAATGTTTTCAAATATTACCGCCGAGATGTTAGGTTGGGTTAGGTTAGGTTATATTACGTTATAGATGTATATAAAGGTCCCACGGAGACGTAGAGGCCAACAAGACAGGAATGTGTTCAAATATTACCGCCGAGATGTTAGGTTGGCTTAGGTTAGATTATATTACGTTATAGATGTATATAAAGTTCCCACGGAGAGGTAGAGGCCAACTCGCCAGGAATGGTGTGAAATATTACCGCCGAGATGATAGGTTGGGTTAGGTTAGGTTATATTACGTTATTGATGTATATATGTACCACGGAGAGGTAGAGGCCAACTCGCCATGAATGTTTTCAAATATTACCGCCGAGATGTTAGGTTGGGTTAGGTTAGGTTATATTACGTTATAGATGTATATAAAGTTCCCACGGAGAGGTAGAGGCCAACTCGCCATGAATGTTTTCAAATATTACCGCCGAGGTGTTAGGTTGGGGTAGGTTAGGTTATATTACGTTATTGATGTATATAAAGATCCCACGGAGACGTAGAGGCCAACAAGCCAGGAATGTCTTCAAATATTACCGCAGAGATGTTAGGTTGGGTTAGGTTCGGTTATATAACGTTATTGATGTATATAAAGGTCCCACGGAGACGTAGAGGCCAACAAGCCAGGAATGTGTTAAAATAATACCGCCGAGATGTTAGATTGGGTTAGGTTAGGTTATATTACGTTATTGATATATATAAAGATCCCACGGAGACGTAGAGGCCAACAAGCCAGGAATGTCTTCAAATATTACCGCAGAGATGTTAGGTTGGGTTAGGTTCTGTTATATAACGTTATTGATGTATATAAAGGTCCCACGGAGACGTAGAGGCCAACTCGCCAGGTATGTTTTCTAATATTACCGCCGAGATGTTAGATTGGGTTAGGTTAGGTTATATTACGTTATTGATGTATATAAAGATCCCACGGAGACGTAGAGGCCAACAAGCCAGGAATGTCTTCAAATATTACCGCAGAGATGTTAGATTGGGTTAGGTTAGGTTATATTACGTTATTGATGTATATAAAAATCCCACGGAGACGTAGAGGCCAACAAGCCAGGAATGTCTTCAAATATTACCGCAGAGATGTTAGGTTGGGTTAGGTTCTGTTATATAACGTTATTGATGTATATAAAGGTCCCACGGAGACGTAGAGGCCAACTCGCCAGGTATGTTTTCTAATATTACCGCCGAGATGTTAGGTTGGGTTAGGTTAGGTTATATTACGTTATTGATGTATAAAAAGATCCCACGGAGAGGTAGAGGCCAACTCGCCATGAATGTTTTCAAATATTACCGCCGAGATGTTAGGTTGGGGAAGGTTAGGTTATATTACGTTACAGATGTATATAAAGGTCCCACGGAGACGTAGAGGCCAACAAGCAAGGAATGTGTTCAAATATTACCGCCGAGATGTTAGGTTGGGTTAGGTTAGGTTATATTACGTTACAGATGTATATAAAGGTCCCACGGAGACGTAGAGGCCAACAAGCAAGGAATGTGTTCAAATATTACCGCCGAGATGTTAGGTTGGGTTAGGTTAGGTTATATTACGTTATAGATGTATATAAAGTTCCCACGGAGACGTAGAGGCCAACAAGCCAGGAATGTGTTCAAATATTACCGCCGAGATGTTAGATTGGGTTAGGTTAGGTTATATTACGTTATTGATGTATATAAAGATCCCACGGATACGTAGAGGCCAACTCGCCAGGAATGTTGTCAAATATTACCGCCGAGATGATAGGTTGGATTAGGTTAGGTTATATTACGTTATTGATGTATATGAAGGTCCCACGGAGACGTAGAGGCCAACTCGCCATGAATGTTTTCAAATATTACCGCCGAGATGTTAGGTTGGGTTAGGTTAGGTTATATTACGTTATAGATGTATATAAAGGTCCCACGGAGACGTACAGGCCAACAACCCAGGAATGTCTTCAAATATTACCGCCGAGATGTTAGGTTGGCTTAGGTTAGGTTATATTACGTTATAGATGTATATAAGGATCCCACGGAGACGTAGATGCCAACAAGCCAGGAATGTGTTTAAATTTTACCTAGGTTGGGTTAGGTTAGGTTATATTACGTTATTAATGTATATAAATGTACGACGGAGAGGTAGAGGCCAACTCGCCATGAATGTTTTCAAATATTACCGCCGAGATGTTAGGTTGGGTTAGGTTAGGTTATATTACGTTATAGATGTATATAAAGTTCCCACGGAGACGTAGAGGCCAACAAGCCAGGAATGTGTTCAAATATTACCGCCGAGATGTTAGATTGGGTTAGGTTAGGTTATATTACGTTATTGATGTATATAAAGATCCCACGGAGACGTAGAGGCCAACAAGCCAGGAATGTCTTCAAATATTACCGCAGAGATGTTAGATTGGGTTAGGTTAGGTTATATTACGTTATTGATGTATATAAAGATCCCACGGAGACGTAGAGGCCAACAAGCCAGGAATGTCTTCAAATATTACCGCAGAGATGTTAGGTTGGGTTAGGTTCTGTTATATAACGTTATTGATGTATATAAAGGTCCCACGGAGACGTAGAGGCCAACTCGCCAGGTATGTTTTCTAATATTACCGCCGAGATGTTAGGTTGGGTTAGGTTAGGTTATATTACGTTATTGATGTATAAAAAGATCCCACGGAGAGGTAGAGGCCAACTCGCCATGAATGTTTTCAAATATTACCGCCGAGATGTTAGGTTGGGGAAGGTTAGGTTATATTACGTTACAGATGTATATAAAGGTCCCACGGAGACGTAGAGGCCAACAAGCAAGGAATGTGTTCAAATATTACCGCCGAGATGTTAGGTTGGGTTAGGTTAGGTTATATTACGTTACAGATGTATATAAAGGTCCCACGGAGACGTAGAGGCCAACAAGCAAGGAATGTGTTCAAATATTACCGCCGAGATGTTAGGTTGGGTTAGGTTAGGTTATATTACGTTATAGATGTATATAAAGTTCCCACGGAGACGTAGAGGCGAACAAGCCAGGAATGTGTTCAAATATTACCGCCGAGATGTTAGATTGGGTTAGGTTAGGTTATATTACGTTATTGATGTATATAAAGATCCCACGGATACGTAGAGGCCAACTCGCCAGGAATGTTGTCAAATATTACCGCCGAGATGATAGGTTGGATTAGGTTAGGTTATATTACGTTATTGATGTATATGAAGGTCCCACGGAGACGTAGAGGCCAACTCGCCATGAATGTTTTCAAATATTACCGCCGAGATGTTAGGTTGGGTTAGGTTAGGTTATATTACGTTATAGATGTATATAAAGGTCCCACGGAGACGTAGAGGCCAACTCGCCAGGTATGTTTTCTAATATTACCGCCGAGATGTTAGGTTGGGTTAGGTTAGGTTATATTACGTTATTGATGTATAAAAAGATCCCACGGAGACGGAGAAACCAACTCGCCAGGAATGTTGTCAAACATTACCGCCGAGATGTTAGGTTGTGTTAGGTTAGGTTATATTACGTTATTGATGTATATAAATATCCCACGGAGACGTAGAGCCCAACTCGCCATGAATGTTTTCAAATATTACCGCCGAGATGTTAGGTTGGGTTAGGTTAGGTTATATTACGTTATAGATGTATATAAAGTTCCCACGGAGACGTAGAGGCCAACAAGCCAGGAATGTGTTCAAATATTACCGCCGAGATGTTAGATTGGGTTAGGTTAGGTTATATTACGTTATTGATGTATATAAAGATCCCACGGATACGTAGAGGCCAACTCGCCAGGAATGTTGTCAAATATTACCGCCGAGATGATAGGTTCGGTTAGGTTAGGTTATATTACGTTATTGATGTATATAAAGATCCCACGGAGACGTACAGGCCAACAACCCAGGAATGTCTTCAAATATTACCGCCGAGATGTTAGGTTGTCTTAGGTTAGGTTATATTACGTTATAGATGTATATAAGGATCCCACGGAGACGTAGATGCCAACAAGCCAGGAATGTGTTTAAATTTTACCTAGGTTGGGTTAGGTTAGGTTATATTACGTTATTAATGTATATAAATGTACGACGGAGAGGTAGAGGCCAACTCGCCATGAATGTTTTCAAATATTACCGCCGAGATGTTAGGTTGGGTTAGGTTAGGTTACATTACGTTATAGATGTATATAAAGTTCCCACGGAGAGGTAGAGGCCAACTCGCCATGAATGTTTTCAAATATTACCGCCGAGATGTTAGGTTGGGGTAGGTTAGGTTATATTACGTTACAGATGTATATAAAGGTCCCACGGAGACGTAGAGGCCAACAAGCAAGGAATGTGTTCAAATATTACCGCCGAGATGTTAGGTTGGGTTAGGTTAGGTTATATTACGTTATAGATGTATATAAAGTTCCCACGGAGACGTAGAGGCCAACAAGCCAGGAATGTGTTCAAATATTACCGCCGAGATGTTAGATTGGGTTAGGTTAGGTTATATTACGTTATTGATGTATATAAAGATCCCACGGATACGTAGAGGCCAACTCGCCAGGAATGTTGTCAAATATTACCGCCGAGATGATAGGTTGGGTTAGGTTAGGTTATATTACGTTATTGATATATATAAATGTACCACGGAGTGGTAGAGGCCAACTCGCCATGAATGTTTTCAAATATTACCGCCGAGATGTTAGGTTGGGTTAGGTTAGGTTATATTACGTTATAGATATATATAAAGGTCCCACGGAGACGTAGAGGCCAACAAGCCAGGAATGTGTTCAAATATTACCTAGGTTGGGTTAGGTTAGGTTATATTACGTTATAGATGTATATAAAGGTCCCACGGAGACGTAGAGGCCAACAAGCCAGGAATGTGTTCAAATATTACCGCCGAGATGTTAGATTGGGTTAGGTTAGGTTATATTACGTTATTGATGTATATAAAGATCCCACGGAGACGTAGAGGCCAACAAGCCAGGAATGTCTTCAAATATTACCGCAGAGATGTTAGATTGGGTTAGGTTAGGTTATATTACGTTATTGATGTATATAAAGATCCCACGGAGACGTAGAGGCCAACAAGCCAGGAATGTCTTCAAATATTACCGCAGAGATGTTAGGTTGGGTTAGGTTCTGTTATATAACGTTATTGATGTATATAAAGGTCCCACGGAGACGTAGAGGCCAACTCGCCAGGTATGTTTTCTAATATTACCGCCGAGATGTTAGGTTGGGTTAGGTTAGGTTATATTACGTTATTGATGTATAAAAAGATCCCACGGAGAGGTAGAGGCCAACTCGCCATGAATGTTTTCAAATATTACCGCCGAGATGTTAGGTTGGGGAAGGTTAGGTTATATTACGTTACAGATGTATATAAAGGTCCCACGGAGACGTAGAGGCCAACAAGCAAGGAATGTGTTAAAATATTACCGCCGAGATGTTAGATTGGGTTAGGTTAGGTTATATTACGTTATTGATGTATATAAAGATCCCACGGAGACGTAGAGGCCAACAAGCCAGGAATGTCTTCAAATATTACCGCAGAGATGTTAGGTTGGGTTAGGTTCTGTTATATAACGTTATTGATGTATATAAAGGTCCCACGGAGACGTAGAGGCCAACTCGCCAGGTATGTTTTCTAATATTACCGCCGAGATGTTAGATTGGGTTAGGTTAGGTTATATTACGTTATTGATGTATATAAAGATCCCACGGAGACGTAGAGGCCAACAAGCCAGGAATGTCTTCAAATATTACCGCAGAGATGTTAGGTTGGGTTAGGTTCGGTTATATAACGTTATTGATGTATATAAAGGTCCCACGGAGACGTAGAGGAAAACAAGCCAGGAATGTGTTCAAATATTACCGCTGAGATGTTAGATTGGGTTAGGTTAGGTTATATTACGTTATTGATGTATATAAAGATCCCACGGATACGTAGAGGCCAACTCGCCAGGAATGTTGTCAAATATTACCGCCGAGATGATAGGTTCGGTTAGGTTAGGTTATATTACGTTATTGATGTATATAAAGATCCCACGGAGACGTACAGGCCAACAACCCAGGAATGTCTTCAAATATTACCGCCGAGATGTTAGGTTGTCTTAGGTTAGGTTATATTACGTTATAGATGTATATAAGGATCCCACGGAGACGTAGATGCCAACAAGCCAGGAATGTGTTTAAATTTTACCTAGGTTGGGTTAGGTTAGGTTATATTACGTTATTAATGTATATAAATGTACGACGGAGAGGTAGAGGCCAACTCGCCATGAATGTTTTCAAATATTACCGCCGAGATGTTAGGTTGGGTTAGGTTAGGTTATATTACGTTATAGATGTATATAAAGTTCCCACGGAGAGGTAGAGGCCAACTCGCCATGAATGTTTTCAAATATTACCGCCGAGATGTTAGGTTGGGGTAGGTTAGGTTATATTACGTTACAGATGTATATAAAGGTCCCACGGAGACGTAGAGGCCAACAAGCAAGGAATGTGTTCAAATATTACCGCCGAGATGTTAGGTTGGGTTAGGTTAGGTTATATTACGTTATAGATGTATATAAAGTTCCCACGGAGACGTAGAGGCCAACAAGCCAGGAATGTGTTCAAATATTACCGCCGAGATGTTAGATTGGGTTAGGTTAGGTTATATTACGTTATTGATGTATATAAAGATCCCACGGATACGTAGAGGCCAACTCGCCAGGAATGTTGTCAAATATTACCGCCGAGATGATAGGTTGGGTTAGGTTAGGTTATATTACGTTATTGATATATATAAATGTACCACGGAGTGGTAGAGGCCAACTCGCCATGAATGTTTTCAAATATTACCGCCGAGATGTTAGGTTGGGTTAGGTTAGGTTATATTACGTTATAGATATATATAAAGGTCCCACGGAGACGTAGAGGCCAACAAGCCAGGAATGTGTTCAAATATTACCTAGGTTGGGTTAGGTTAGGTTATATTACGTTATTGATGTATATAAATGTACGACGGAGAGGTAGAGGCCAACTCGCCATGAATGTTTTCAAATATTACCGCCGAGATGTTAGGTTGGGTTAGGTTAGGTTATATTACGTTATAGATGTATATAAAGGTCCCACGGAGACGTAGAGGCCAACAAGACAGGAATGTGTTCAAATATTACCGCCGAGATGTTAGGTTGGCTTAGGTTAGATTATATTACGTTATAGATGTATATAAAGTTCCCACGGAGAGGTAGAGGCCAACTCGCCAGGAATGTTGTGAAATATTACCGCCGAGATGATAGGTTGGGTTAGGTTAGGTTATATTACGTTATTGATGTATATATGTACCACGGAGAGGTAGAGGCCAACTCGCCATGAATGTTTTCAAATATTACCGCCGAGATGTTAGGTTGGGTTAGGTTAGGTTATATTACGTTATAGATGTATATAAAGTTCCCACGGAGAGGTAGAGGCCAACTCGCCATGAATGTTTTCAAATATTACCGCCGAGGTGTTAGGTTGGGGTAGGTTAGGTTATATTACGTTATTGATGTATATAAAGATCCCACGGAGACGTAGAGGCCAACAAGCCAGGAATGTCTTCAAATATTACCGCAGAGATGTTAGGTTGGGTTAGGTTCGGTTATATAACGTTATTGATGTATATAAAGGTCCCACGGAGACGTAGAGGCCAACAAGCCAGGAATGTGTTAAAATATTACCGCCGAGATGTTAGATTGGGTTAGGTTAGGTTATATTACGTTATTGATGTATATAAAGATCCCACGGAGACGTAGAGGCCAACAAGCCAGGAATGTCTTCAAATATTACCGCAGAGATGTTAGGTTGGGTTAGGTTCTGTTATATAACGTTATTGATGTATATAAAGGTCCCACGGAGACGTAGAGGCCAACTCGCCAGGTATGTTTTCTAATATTACCGCCGAGATGTTAGATTGGGTTAGGTTAGGTTATATTACGTTATTGATGTATATAAAGATCCCACGGAGACGTAGAGGCCAACAAGCCAGGAATGTCTTCAAATATTACCGCAGAGATGTTAGGTTGGGTTAGGTTCGGTTATATAACGTTATTGATGTATATAAAGGTCCCACGGAGACGTAGAGGAAAACAAGCCAGGAATGTGTTCAAATATTACCGCCGAGATGTTAGATTGGGTTAGGTTAGGTTATATTACGTTATTGATGTATATAAATATCACACGGAGACGTAGAGGCCAACAAGACAGGAATGTGTTCAAATATTACCGCCGAGATGTTAGGTTGGCTTAGGTTAGATTATATTACGTTATAGATGTATATAAAGTTCCCACGGAGAGGTAGAGGCCAACTCGCCAGGAATGTTGTGAAATATTACCGCCGAGATGATAGGTTGGGTTAGGTTATGTTATATTACGTTATTGATGTTTATATGTACCACGGAGAGGTAGAGGCCAACTCGCCATGAATGTTTTCAAATATTACCGCCGAGATGTTAGGTTGGGTTAGGTTAGGTTATATTACGTTATAGATGTATATAAAGTTCCCACGGAGAGGTAGAGGCCAACTCGCCATGAATGTTTTCAAATATTACCGCCGAGATGTTAGGTTGGGTTAGGTTAGGTTATATTACGTTATAGATGTATATAAAGTTCCCACGGAGACGTAGAGGCCAACTCGCCAGGTATGTTTTCTAATATTACCGCCGAGATGTTAGGTTGGGTTAGGTTAGGTTATACTACGTTATAGATGTATATAAAGTTCCCACGGAGAGGTAGAGGCCAACTCGCCATGAATGTTTTCAAATATTACCGCCGAGATGTTAGGTTGGGTTAGGTTCGGTTATATAACGTTGTTGATGTATATAAAGGTCCCACGAATACGTAGAGGCCAACTCGCCATGAATGTGTTCAAATGTTACCGCCGAGATGTTAGGTTGGGTTAGGTTAGGTTATATTACGTTATAGATGTATATAACGATCCCACGGAGACGTAGAGGCCAACTCGCCATGAATGTTTTCAAATATTACCGCCGAGATGTTTGGTTGGGTTAGGTTAGGTTATATTACGTTATAGATGTATGTAAAGTTCCCACGGAGAGGTAGAGGCCAACTCGCCATGAATGTTTTCAAATATTACCGCCGAGATGTTAGATTGGGTTAGGTTAGGTTATATTACGTTATTGATGTATATAAAGGTCCCACGGATACGTAGAGGCCAACTCGCCAGGAATGTTTTCAAATATTACCGCCGAGATGTTAGGTTGGGTTAGGTTAGGTTATATTACGTTATAGATGTATATAAAGTTCCCACGGAGACGTAGAGGCCAACTCGCCAGGTATGTTTTCTAATATTACCGCCGAGATGTTAGGTTGGGTTAGGTTAGGTTATATTACGTTATTGATGTATAAAAAGATCCCACGGAGACGGAGAAGCCAACTCGCCAGGAATGTTGTCAAATATTACCGCCGAGATGTTAGGTTGGGTTAGGTTAGGTTATATTACGTTATAGATGTATATAAAGTTCCCACGGAGACGTAGAGGCCAACTCGCCAGGTATGTTTTCTAATATTACCGCCGAGATGTTAGGTTGGGTTAGGTTAGGTTATATTACGTTATTGATGTATAAAAAGATCCCACGGTGACGGAGAAGCCAACTCGCCAGGAATGTTGTCAAATATTACCGCCGAGATGTTAGGTTGGGTTAGGTTAGGTTATATTACGTTATAGATGTATATAAAGTTCCCACGGAGACGTAGAGGCCAACTCGCCAGGTATGTTTTCTAATATTACCGCCGAGATGTTAGGTTGGGTTGGGTTAGGTTATATTACGTTATAGATGTATATAAAGTTCCCACGGAGACGTAGAGGCCAACAAGCCAGGAATGTGTTCAAATATTACCGCCGAGATGTTAGATTGGGTTAGGTTAGGTTATATTACGTTATTGATGTATATAAAGATCCCACGGAGACGTAGAGGCCAACAAGCCAGGAATGTCTTCAAATATTACCGCAGAGATGTTAGGTTGGGTTAGGTTCGGTTATATAACGTTATTGATGTATATAAAGGTCCCACGGAGACGTAGAGGCCAACAAGCCAGGAATGTGTTCAAATATTACCGCCGAGATGTTAGATTGGGTTAGGTTAGGTTATATTACGTTATTGATGTATATAAAGATCCCACGGAGACGTAGAGGGCAACAAGCCAGGAATGTCTTCAAATATTACCGCAGAGATGTTAGGTTGGGTTAGGTTCTGTTATATAACGTTATTGATGTATATAAAGGTCCCACGGAGAGGTAGAGGCCAACTCGCCATGAATGTTTTCAAATATTACCGCCGAGATGTTAGGTTGGGGTAGGTTAGGTTATATTACGTTACAGATGTATATAAAGGTCCCACGGAGACGTAGAGGCCAACAAGCCAGGAATGTGTTAAAATATTACCGCCGAGATGTTAGATTGGGTTAGGTTAGGTTATATTACGTTATTGATGTATATAAAGATCCCACGGAGACGTAGAGGCCAACAAGCCAGGAATGTCTTCAAATATTACCGCAGAGATGTTAGGTTGGGTTAGGTTCTGTTATATAACGTTATTGATGTATATAAAGGTCCCACGGAGACGTAGAGGCCAACTCGCCAGGTATGTTTTCTAATATTACCGCCGAGATGTTAGATTGGGTTAGGTTAGGTTATATTACGTTATTGATGTATATAAAGATCCCACGGAGACGTAGAGGCCAACAAGCCAGGAATGTCTTCAAATATTACCGCAGAGATGTTAGGTTGGGTTAGGTTCGGTTATATAACGTTATTGATGTATATAAAGGTCCCACGGAGACGTAGAGGAAAACAAGCCAGGAATGTGTTCAAATATTACCGCCGAGATGTTAGATTGGGTTAGGTTAGGTTATATTACGTTATTGATGTATATAAATATCACACGGAGACGTAGAGGCCAACAAGACAGGAATGTGTTCAAATATTACCGCCGAGATGTTAGGTTGGCTTAGGTTAGATTATATTACGTTATAGATGTATATAAAGTTCCCACGGAGAGGTAGAGGCCAACTCGCCAGGAATGTTGTGAAATATTACCGCCGAGATGATAGGTTGGGTTAGGTTAGGTTATATTACGTTATTGATGTATATATGTACCACGGAGAGGTAGAGGCCAACTCGCCATGAATGTTTTCAAATATTACCGCCGAGATGTTAGGTTGGGTTAGGTTAGGTTATATTACGTTATAGATGTATATAAAGTTCCCACGGGGAGGTAGAGGCCAACTCGCCATGAATGTTTTCAAATATTACCGCCGAGGTGTTAGGTTGGGGTAGGTTAGGTTATATTACGTTATTGATGTATATAAAGATCCCACGGAGACGTAGAGGCCAACAAGCCAGGAATGTCTTCAAATATTACCGCCGAGATGTTTGGTTGGGTTAGGTTAGGTTATATTACGTTATAGATGTATGTAAAGTTCCCACGGAGAGGTAGAGGCCAACTCGCCATGAATGTTTTCAAATATTACCGCCGAGATGTTAGATTGGGTTAGGTTAGGTTATATTACGTTATTGATGTATATAAAGGTCCCACGGATACGTAGATGCCAACTCGCCAGGAATGTTTTCAAATATTACCGCCGAGATGTTAGGTTGGGTTAGGTTAGGTTATATTACGTTATAGATGTATATAAAGTTCCCACGGAGACGTAGAGGCCAACTCGCCAGGTATGTTTTCTAATATTACCGCCGAGATGTTAGGTTGGGTTAGGTTAGGTTATATTACGTTATTGATGTATAAAAAGATCCCACGGAGACGGAGAAGCCAACTCGCCAGGAATGTTGTCAAATATTACCGCCGAGATGTTAGGTTGGGTTAGGTTAGGTTATATTACGTTATAGATGTATATAAAGTTCCCACGGAGACGTAGAGGCCAACTCGCCAGGTATGTTTTCTAATATTACCGCCGAGATGTTAGGTTGGGTTAGGTTAGGTTATATTACGTTATTGATGTATAAAAAGATCCCACGGAGACGGAGAAGCCAACTCGCCAGGAATGTTGTCAAATATTACCGCCGAGATGTTAGGTTGGGTTAGGTTAGGTTATATTACGTTATAGATGTATATAAAGTTCCCACGGAGACGTAGAGGCCAACTCGCCAGGTATGTTTTCTAATATTACCGCCGAGATGTTAGGTTGGGTTAGGTTAGGTTATATTACGTTATAGATGTATATAAAGTTCCCACGGAGACGTAGAGGCCAACAAGCCAGGAATGTGTTCAAATATTACCGCCGAGATGTTAGATTGGGTTAGGTTAGGTTATATTACGTTATTGATGTATATAAAGATCCCACGGAGACGTAGAGGGCAACAAGCCAGGAATGTCTTCAAATATTACCGCAGAGATGTTAGGTTGGGTTAGGTTCTGTTATATAACGTTATTGATGTATATAAAGGTCCCACGGAGACGTAGATGCCAACAAGCCAGGAATGTGTTCAAATATTACCGCCGAGATGTTAGATTGGGTTAGGTTAGGTTATATTACGTTATTGATGTACATAAAGATCCCACGGATACGTAGAGGCCAACTCGCCAGGAATGTTGTCAAATATTACCGCCGAGATGATAGGTTCGGTTAGGTTAGGTTATATTACGTTATTGATGTATATAAAGATCCCACGGAGACGTACAGGCCAACAACCCAGGAATGTCTTCAAATATTACCGCCGAGATGTTAGGTTGTCTTAGGTTAGGTTATATTACGTTATAGATGTATATAAGGATCCCACGGAGACGTAGATGCCAACAAGCCAGGAATGTGTTTAAATTTTACCTAGGTTGGGTTAGGTTAGGTTATATTACGTTATTAATGTATATAAATATACGACGGAGAAGTAGAGGCCAACTCGCCATGAATGTTTTCAAATATTACCGCCGAGATGTTAGGTTGGGTTAGGTTAGGTTATATTACGTTATAGATGTATATAAAGTTCCCACGGAGAGGTAGAGGCCAACTCGCCATGAATGTTTTCAAATATTACCGCCGAGATGTTAGGTTGGGGTAGGTTAGGTTATATTACGTTATAGATGTATATAAAGTTCCCACGGAGACGTAGAGGCCAACAAGCCAGGAATGTGTTCAAATATTACCGCCGAGATGTTAGATTGGGTTAGGATAGGTTATATTACGTTATTGATGTATATAAAGATCCCACGGATACGTAGAGGCCAACTCGCCAGGAATGTTGTCAAATATTACCGCCGAGATGATAGGTTGGGTTAGGTTAGGTTATATTACGTTATTGATATATATAAATGTACCACGGAGTGGTAGAGGCCAACTCGCCATGAATGTTTTCAAATATTACCGCCGAGATGTTAGGTTGGGTTAGGTTAGGTTATATTACGTTATAGATATATATAAAGGTCCCACGGAGACGTAGAGGCCAACAAGCCAGGAATGTGTTCAAATATTACCTAGGTTGGGTTAGGTTAGGTTATATTACGTTATTGATGTATATAAATGTACGACGGAGAGGTAGAGGCCAACTCGCCATGAATGTTTTCAAATATTACCGCCGAGATGTTAGGTTGGGTTAGGTTCGGTTATATAACGTTATTGATGTATATAAAGGTCCCACGGAGACGTAGAGGAAAACAAGCCAGGAATGTGTTCAAATATTACCGCCGAGATGTTAGATTGGGTTAGGTTAGGTTATATTACGTTATTGATGTATATAAATATCACACGGAGACGTAGAGGCCAACAAGACAGGAATGTGTTCAAATATTACCGCCGAGATGTTAGGTTGGCTTAGGTTAGATTATATTACGTTATAG
The DNA here is from genome assembly GCA_963969225.1 of Xylocopa violacea. Lineage (NCBI taxonomy): Eukaryota > Metazoa > Arthropoda > Insecta > Hymenoptera > Apidae > Xylocopa > Xylocopa violacea. Next base: position 131,353 of record CAXAJV010000671.1, read on the forward strand.
ATGTATATAAAGTTCCCACGGAGAGGTAGAGGCCAACTCGCCAGGAATGTTGTGAAATATTACCGCCGAGATGATAGGTTGGGTTAGGTTATGTTATATTACGTTATTGATGTATATATGTACCACGGAGAGGTAGAGGCCAACTCGCCATGAATGTTTTCAAATATTACCGCCGAGATGTTAGGTTGGGTTAGGTTAGGTTATATTACGTTATAGATGTATATAAAGTTCCCACGGAGAGGTAGAGGCCAACTCGCCATGAATGTTTTCAAATATTACCGCCGAGGTGTTAGGTTGGGGTAGGTTAGGTTATATTACGTTATTGATGTATATAAAGATCCCACGGAGACGTAGAGGCCAACAAGCCAGGAATGTCTTCAAATATTACCGCAGAAATGTTAGGTTGGGTTAGGTTCTGTTATATAACGTTATTGATGTATATAGAGGTCCCACGGAGACGTAGAGGCCAACAAGCCAGGAATGTGTTCAAATATTACCGCCGAGATGTTAGGTTGGGTTAGGTTAGGTTATATTACGTTATAGATGTATATAAAGTTCCCACGGAGACGTAGAGGCCAACTCGCCAGGTATGTTTTCTAATATTACCGCCGAGATGTTAGGTTGGGTTAGGTTAGGTTATACTACGTTATAGATGTATATAAAGTTCCCACGGAGAGGTAGAGGCCAACTCGCCATGAATGTTTTCAAATATTACCGCCGAGATGTTAGGTTGGGTTAGGTTCGGTTATATAACGTTGTTGATGTATATAAAGGTCCCACGAATACGTAGAGGCCAACTCGCCATTAATGTGTTCAAATGTTACCGCCGAGATGTTAGGTTGGGTTAGGTTAGGTTATATTACGTTATTGATGTATAAAAAGATCCCACGGAGACGGAGAAGCCAACAACCCAGGAATGTCTTCAAATATTACCGCCGAGATGTTAGATTGGGTTAGGTTAGGTTATATTACGTTATTGATGTATATAAATATCACACGGAGACGTAGAGGCCAACAAGCCAGGAATGTCTTCAAATATTACCGCAGAAATGTTAGGTTGGGTTAGGTTCTGTTATATAACGTTATTGATGTATATAGAGGTCCCACGGAGACGTAGAGGCCAACAAGCCAGGAATGTGTTCAAATATTACCGCCGAGATGTTAGGTTGGGTTAGGTTAGGTTATATTACGTTATAGATGTATATAAAGTTCCCACGGAGACGTAGAGGCCAACTCGCCAGGTATGTTTTCTAATATTACCGCCGAGATGTTAGGTTGGGTTAGGTTAGGTTATACTACGTTATAGATGTATATAAAGTTCCCACGGAGAGGTAGAGGCCAACTCGCCATGAATGTTTTCAAATATTACCGCCGAGATGTTAGGTTGGGTTAGGTTCGGTTATATAACGTTATTGATGTATATAAAGGTCCCACGAATACGTAGAGGCCAACTCGCCATGAATGTGTTCAAATGTTACCGCCGAGATGTTAGGTTGGGTTAGGTTAGGTTATATTACGTTATAGATGTATATAACGATCCCACGGAGACGTAGAGGCCAACTCGCCATGAATGTTTTCAAATATTACCGCCGAGATGTTTGGTTGGGTTAGGTTAGGTTATATTACGTTATAGATGTATGTAAAGTTCCCACGGAGAGGTAGAGGCCAACTCGCCATGAATGTTTTCAAATATTACCGCCGAGATGTTAGATTGGGTTAGGTTAGGTTATATTACGTTATTGATGTATATAAAGGTCCCACGGATTCGTAGAGGCCAACTCGCCAGGAATGTTTTCAAATATTACCGCCGAGATGTTAGGTTGGGTTAGGTTAGGTTATATTACGTTATAGATGTATATAAAGTTCCCACGGAGACGTAGAGGCCAACTCGCCAGGTATGTTTTCTAATATTACCGCCGAGATGTTAGGTTGGGTTAGGTTAGGTTATATTACGTTATTGATGTATAAAAAGATCCCACGGAGACGGAGAAGCCAACTCGCCAGGAATGTTGTCAAATATTACCGCCGAGATGTTAGGTTGGGTTAGGTTAGGTTATATTACGTTATAGATGTATATAAAGTTCCCACGGAGACGTAGAGGCCAACTCGCCAGGTATGTTTTCTAATATTACCGCCGAGATGTTAGGTTGGGTTAGGTTAGGTTATATTACGTTATTGATGTATAAAAAGATCCCACGGAGACGGAGAAGCCAACTCGCCAGGAATGTTGTCAAATATTACCGCCGAGATGTTAGGTTGGGTTAGGTTAGGTTATATTACGTTATAGATGTATATAAAGTTCCCACGGAGACGTAGAGGCCAACTCGCCAGGTATGTTTTCTAATATTACCGCCGAGATGTTAGGTTGGGTTAGGTTAGGTTATATTACGTTATAGATGTATATAAAGGTCCCACGGAGACGCAGAGGCCAACAAGCCAGGAATGTCTTCAAATATTACCGCCGAGATGATAGGTTGTGTTATGTTAGGTTATATTTCGTTATTGATGTTTATGAAGGTCAAACGGAGACGTAGAGGCCAACTCGCCAGTAATGTTGTCAAATATTACCGCCGAGATGATAGGTTGGGTTAGGTTAGGTTATATTTCGTTATTGATGTATATGAAGGTCCCACGGAGACGGAGAGGCCAACAAGCCAGGAATGTGTTAAAATATTACCGCCGAGATGTTAGATTGGGTTAGGTTAGGTTATATTACGTTATTGATGTATATAAAGATCCCACGGAGACGTAGAGGCCAACAAGCCAGGAATGTCTTCAAATATTACCGCAGAGATGTTAGGTTGGGTTAGGTTCGGTTATATAACGTTATTGATGTATATAAAGGTCCCACGGAGACGTAGAGGCCAACAAGCCAGGAATGTGTTCAAATATTACCGCCGAGATGTTAGATTGGGTTAGGTTAGGTTATATTACGTTATTGATGTATATAAAGATCCCACGGAGACGTAGAGGGCAACAAGCCAGGAATGTCTTCAAATATTACCGCAGAGATGTTAGGTTGGGTTAGGTTCTGTTATATAACGTTATTGATGTATATAAAGGTCCCACGGAGACGTAGATGCCAACAAGCCAGGAATGTGTTCAAATATTACCGCCGAGATGTTAGATTGGGTTAGGTTAGGTTATATTACGTTATTGATGTATATAAAGATCCCACGGATACGTAGAGGCCAACTCGCCAGGAATGTTGTCAAATATTACCGCCGAGATGATAGGTTCGGTTAGGTTAGGTTATATTACGTTATTGATGTATATAAAGATCCCACGGAGACGTACAGGCCAACAACCCAGGAATGTCTTCAAATATTACCGCCGAGATGTTAGGTTGTCTTAGGTTAGGTTATATTACGTTATAGATGTATATAAGGATCCCACGGAGACGTAGATGCCAACAAGCCAGGAATGTGTTTAAATTTTACCTAGGTTGGGTTAGGTTAGGTTATATTACGTTATTAATGTATATAAATATACGACGGAGAAGTAGAGGCCAACTCGCCATGAATGTTTTCAAATATTACCGCCGAGATGTTAGGTTGGGTTAGGTTAGGTTATATTACGTTATAGATGTATATAAAGTTCCCACGGAGAGGTAGAGGCCAACTCGCCATGAATGTTTTCAAATATTACCGCCGAGATGTTAGGTTGGGGTAGGTTAGGTTATATTACGTTACAGATGTATATAAAGGTCCCACGGAGATGTAGAGGCCAACAAGCAAGGAATGTGTTCAAATATTACCGCCGAGATGTTAGGTTGGGTTAGGTTAGGTTATATTACGTTATAGATGTATATAAAGTTCCCACGGAGACGTAGAGGCCAACAAGCCAGGAATGTGTTCAAATATTACCGCCGAGATGTTAGATTGGGTTAGGATAGGTTATATTACGTTATTGATGTATATAAAGATCCCACGGATACGTAGAGGCCAACTCGCCAGGAATGTTGTCAAATATTACCGCCGAGATGATAGGTTGGGTTAGGTTAGGTTATATTACGTTATTGATATATATAAATGTACCACGGAGTGGTAGAGGCCAACTCGCCATGAATGTTTTCAAATATTACCGCCGAGATGTTAGGTTGGGTTAGGTTAGGTTATATTACGTTATAGATATATATAAAGGTCCCACGGAGACGTAGAGGCCAACAAGCCAGGAATGTGTTCAAATATTACCTAGGTTGGGTTAGGTTAGGTTATATTACGTTATTGATGTATATAAATGTACGACGGAGAGGTAGAGGCCAACTCGCCATGAATGTTTTCAAATATTACCGCCGAGATGTTAGGTTGGGTTAGGTTAGGTTATATTACGTTATAGATGTATATAAAGGTCCCACGGAGACGTAGAGGCCAACAAGACAGGAATGTGTTCAAATATTACCGCCGAGATGTTAGGTTGGCTTAGGTTAGATTATATTACGTTATAGATGTATATAAAGTTCCCACGGAGAGGTAGAGGCCAACTCGCCAGGAATGTTGTGAAATATTACCGCCGAGATGATAGGTTGGGTTAGGTTAGGTTATATTACGTTATTGATGTATATATGTACCACGGAGAGGTAGAGGCCAACTCGCCATGAATGTTTTCAAATATTACCGCCGAGATGTTAGGTTGGGTTAGGTTAGGTTATATTACGTTATAGATGTATATAAAGTTCCCACGGAGAGGTAGAGGCCAACTCGCCATGAATGTTTTCAAATATTACCGCCGAGGTGTTAGGTTGGGGTAGGTTAGGTTATATTACGTTATTGATGTATATAAAGATCCCACGGAGACGTAGAGGCCAACAAGCCAGGAATGTCTTCAAATATTACCGCAGAGATGTTAGGTTGGGTTAGGTTCGGTTATATAACGTTATTGATGTATATAAAGGTCCCACGGAGACGTAGAGGCCAACAAGCCAGGAATGTGTTAAAATATTACCGCCGAGATGTTAGATTGGGTTAGGTTAGGTTATATTACGTTATTGATGTATATAAAGATCCCACGGAGACGTAGAGGCCAACAAGCCAGGAATGTCTTCAAATATTACCGCAGAGATGTTAGGTTGGGTTAGGTTCTGTTATATAACGTTATTGATGTATATAAAGGTCCCACGGAGACGTAGAGGCCAACTCGCCAGGTATGTTTTCTAATATTACCGCCGAGATGTTAGATTGGGTTAGGTTAGGTTATATTACGTTATTGATGTATATAAAGATCCCACGGAGACGTAGAGGCCAACAAGCCAGGAATGTCTTCAAATATTACCGCAGAGATGTTAGGTTGGGTTAGGTTCGGTTATATAACGTTATTGATGTATATAAAGGTCCCACGGAGACGTAGAGGAAAACAAGCCAGGAATGTGTTCAAATATTACCGCCGAGATGTTAGATTGGGTTAGGTTAGGTTATATTACGTTATTGATGTATATAAATATCACACGGAGACGTAGAGGCCAACAAGCCAGGAATGTCTTCAAATATTACCGCAGAAATGTTAGGTTGGGTTAGGTTCTGTTATATAACGTTATTGATGTATATAGAGGTCCCACGGAGACGTAGAGGCCAACAAGCCAGGAATGTGTTCAAATATTACCGCCGAGATGTTAGGTTGGGTTAGGTTAGGTTATATTACGTTATAGATGTATATAAAGTTCCCACGGAGACGTAGAGGCCAACTCGCCAGGTATGTTTTCTAATATTACCGCCGAGATGTTAGGTTGGGTTAGGTTAGGTTATACTACGTTATAGATGTATATAAAGTTCCCACGGAGAGGTAGAGGCCAACTCGCCATGAATGTTTTCAAATATTACCGCCGAGATGTTAGGTTGGGTTAGGTTCGGTTATATAACGTTATTGATGTATATAAAGGTCCCACGAATACGTAGAGGCCAACTCGCCATGAATGTGTTCAAATGTTACCGCCGAGATGTTAGGTTGGGTTAGGTTAGGTTATATTACGTTATAGATGTATATAACGATCCCACGGAGACGTAGAGGCCAACTCGCCATGAATGTTTTCAAATATTACCGCCGAGATGTTTGGTTGGGTTAGGTTAGGTTATATTACGTTATAGATGTATGTAAAGTTCCCACGGAGAGGTAGAGGCCAACTCGCCATGAATGTTTTCAAATATTACCGCCGAGATGTTAGATTGGGTTAGGTTAGGTTATATTACGTTATTGATGTATATAAAGGTCCCACGGATACGTAGAGGCCAACTCGCCAGGAATGTTTTCAAATATTACCGCCGAGATGTTAGGTTGGGTTAGGTTAGGTTATATTACGTTATAGATGTATATAAAGTTCCCACGGAGACGTAGAGGCCAACTCGCCAGGTATGTTTTCTAATATTACCGCCGAGATGTTAGGTTGGGTTAGGTTAGGTTATATTACGTTATTGATGTATAAAAAGATCCCACGGAGACGGAGAAGCCAACTCGCCAGGAATGTTGTCAAATATTACCGCCGAGATGTTAGGTTGGGTTAGGTTAGGTTATATTACGTTATAGATGTATATAAAGTTCCCACGGAGACGTAGAGGCCAACTCGCCAGGTATGTTTTCTAATATTACCGCCGAGATGTTAGGTTGGGTTAGGTTAGGTTATATTACGTTATTGATGTATAAAAAGATCCCACGGAGACGGAGAAGCCAACTCGCCAGGAATGTTGTCAAATATTACCGCCGAGATGTTAGGTTGGGTTAGGTTAGGTTATATTTCGTTATTGATGTATATGAAGGTCCCACGGAGACGGAGAGGCCAACAAGCCAGGAATGTGTTAAAATATTACCGCCGAGATGTTAGATTGGGTTAGGTTAGGTTATATTACGTTATTGATGTATATAAAGATCCCACGGAGACGTAGAGGCCAACAAGCCAGGAATGTCTTCAAATATTACCGCAGAGATGTTAGGTTGGGTTAGGTTCTGTTATATAACGTTATTGATGTATATAAAGGTCCCACGGAGACGTAGAGGCCAACTCGCCAGGTATGTTTTCTAATATTACCGCCGAGATGTTAGGTTGGGTTAGGTTAGGTTATATTACGTTATTGATGTATAAAAAGATCCCACGCAGAGGTAGAGGCCAACTCGCCATGAATGTTTTCAAATATTACCGCCGAGATGTTAGGTTGGGGAAGGTTAGGTTATATTACGATACAGATGTATATAAAGGTCCCACGGAGACGTAGAGGCCAACAAGCAAGGAATGTGTTCAAATATTACCGCCGAGATGTTAGGTTGGGTTAGGTTAGGTTATATTACGTTATAGATGTATATAAAATTCCCACGGAGACGTAGAGGCCAACAAGCCAGGAATGTGTTCAAATATTACCGCCGAGACGTTAGATTGGGTCAGGTTAGGTTATATTACGTTATTGATGTATATAAAGATCCCACGGAGACGTAGAGGCCAACAAGCCAGGAATGTCTTCAAATATTACCGCCGAGACGTTAGGCTGGGTTAGGTTCGGTTATATAACGTTATTGATGTATATAAAGGTCCCACGGAGACGTAGAGGCCAACAAGCCAGGAATGTGTTCAAATATTACCGCCGATATGTTAGATTGGGTTAGGTTAGGTTATATTACGTTATTGATGTATATAAAGATCCCACGGAGACGTAGAGGCCAACAAGCCAGGAATGTCTTCAAATATTACCGCAGAGATGTTAGGTTGGGTTAGGTTCGGTTATATAACGTTATTGACGTATATAAAGGTCCCACGAATACGTAGAGGCCAACTCGCCATGAATGTGTTCAAATGTTACCGCCGAGATGTTAGGTTGGGTTAGGTTAGGTTATATTACGTTATAGATGTATATAACGATCCCACGGAGACGTAGAGGCCAACTCGCCATGAATGCTTTCAAATATTACCGCCGAGATGTTTGGTTGGGTTAGGTTAGGTTATATTACGTTATAGATGTATGTAAAGTTCCCACGGAGAGGTAGAGGCCAACTCGCCATGAATGTTTTCAAATATTACCGCCGAGATGTTAGATTGGGTTAGGTTAGGTTATATTACGTTATTGATGTACATAAAGATCCCACGGAGACGTAGAGGCCAACAAGCCAGGAATGTCTTCAAATATTACCGCAGAGATGTTAGGTTGGGTTAGGTTCGGTTATATAACGTTATTGATGTATATAAAGGTCCCACGGAGACGTAGAGGAAAACAAGCCAGGAATGTGTTCAAATATTACCGCCGAGATGTTAGATTGGGTTAGGTTAGGTTATATTACGTTATTGATGTATATAAATATCCCACGGAGACGTAGAGGCCAACAAGCCAGGAATGTCTTCAAATATTACCGCAGAAATGTTAGGTTGGGTTAGGTTCTGTTATATAACATTATTGATGTATATAGAGGTCCCACGGAGACGTAGAGGCCAACAAGCCAGGAATGTGTTCAAATATTACCGCCGAGATGTTAGATTGGGTTATGTTAGGTTATATTACGTTATTGATGTATATAAAGGTCCCACGGATACGTAGAGGCCAACTCGCCAGGAATGTTGTCAAATATTACCGCCGAGATGTTAGGTTGGGTTAGGTTAGGTTATATTACGTTATAGATGTATATAAAGTTCCCACGGAGACGTAGAGGCCAACTCGCCAGGTATGTTGTCAAATATTACCGCCGAGATGTTAGGTTGGGTTAGGTTAGGTTATATTACGTTATAGATGTATATAAAGTTCCCACGGAGACGTAGAGGCCAACTCGCCAGGTATGTTTTCTAATATTACCGCCGAGATGTTAGGTTGGGTTAGGTTAGGTTATATTACGTTATAGATGTATATAAAGGTCCCACGGAGACGCAGAGGCCAACAAGCCAGGAATGTCTTCAAATATTACCGCCGAGATGATAGGTTTTGTTATGTTAGGTTATATTTCGTTATTGATGTTTATGAAGGTCAAACGGAGACGTAGAGGCCAACTCGCCAGTAATGTTGTCAAATATTACCGCCGAGATGATAGGTTGGGTTAGGTTAGGTTATATTACGTTATTGATGTATAAAAAGATCCCACGGAGACGGAGAAGCCAACTCGCCAGGAATGTTGTCAAATATTACCGCCGAGATGCTAGGTTGGGTTAGGTTAGGTTATATTACGTTATAGATGTATGTAAAGTTCCCACGGAGACGTAGAGGCCAACAAGCCAGGAATGTGTTCAAATATTACCGCCGAGATGTTAGGTTGGGTTAGGTTAGGTTATATTACGTTATAGATGTATATAAAGGTCCCACGGAGACGTAGAGGAAAACAAGCCAGGAATGTGTTCAAATATTACCGCCGAGATGTTAGATTGGGTTAGGTTAGGTTATATTACGTTATTGATGTATATAAATATCCCACGGAGACGTAGAGGCCAACAAGCCAGGAATGTCTTCAAATATTACCGCAGAAATGTTAGGTTGGGTTAGGTTCTGTTATATAACATTATTGATGTATATAGAGGTCCCACGGAGACGTAGAGGCCAACAAGCCAGGAATGTGATCAAATATTACCGCCGAGATGTTAGATTGGGTTAGGTTAGGTTATATTACGTTATTGATGTATATAAAGGTCCCACGGATACGTAGAGGCCAACTCGCCAGGTATGTTGTCAAATATTACCGCCGAGATGTTAGGTTGGGTTAGGTTAGGTTATATTACGTTATAGATGTATATAAAGTTCCCACGGAGACGTAGAGGCCAACTCGCCAGGTATGTTTTCTAATATTACCGCCGAGATGTTAGGTTGGGTTAGGTTAGGTTATATTACGTTATAGATGTATATAAAGGTCCCACGGAGACGCAGAGGCCAACAAGCCAGGAATGTCTTCAAATATTACCGCCGAGATGATAGGTTGTGTTATGTTAGGTTATATTTCGTTATTGATGTTTATGAAGGTCAAACGGAGACGTAGAGGCCAACTCGCCAGTAATGTTGTCAAATATTACCGCCGAGATGATAGGTTGGGTTAGGTTAGGTTATATTTCGTTATTGATGTATATGAAGGTCCCACGGAGACGGAGAGGCCAACTCGCCATGAATGTTTTCAGATATTACCGCCGAGATGTTAGGTTGGGTTAGGTTAGGTTATATTACGTTATAGATGTATATGAAGGTCCCACGGAGACGTAGAGGCCAACTCGCCATGAATGTTTCCAAAAATTACCGCGGAGATGTTAGGTTGGGTTAGGTTAGGTTATATTACGTTATTGATGTATATAAAGATCCCACGGAGACGTAGAGGCCAACAAGCCACGAATGTCTTCAAATATTACCGCAGAGATGTTAGGTTGGGTTAGGTTAGGTTATATTACGTTATAGATGTATATAAAGTTCCCACGGAGACGTAGAGGCCAACAAGCCAGGAATGTGTTCAAATATTACCGCCGAGATGTTAGATTGGGTTAGGTTAGGTTATATTACGTTATTGATGTATATAAAGATCCCACGGATACGTAGAGGCCAACTCGCCAGGAATGTTGTCAAATATTACCGCCGAGATGTTAGGTTGGTTTAGGTTAGGTTATATTACGTTATAGATGTATATAAAGTTCCCACGGAGACGTAGAGGCCAACAAGCCAGGAATGTGTTCAAATATTACCGCCGAGATGTTAGGTTGGGTTAGGTTAGGTTATATTACGTTATAGATGTATATGAAGGTCCCACGGAGACGTAGAGGCCAACTCGCCATGAATGTTTCCAAATATTACCGCGGAGATGTTAGGTTGGGTTAGGTTAGGTTATATTACGTTATTGATGTATATAAAGATCCCACGGAGACGTAGAGGCCAACAAGCCAGGAATGTCTTCAAATATTACCGCCGAGATGCTAGGTTGGGATAGGTTAGGTTATATTACGTTATAGATGTATGTAAAGTACCCACGGAGACGTAGAGGCCAACAAGCCAGGAATGTGCTCAAATATTACCGCCGAGATGTTAGGTTGGGTTAGGTTAGGTTATATTACGTTATAGATGTATATGAAGGTCCCACGGAGACGTAGAGGCCAACTCGCCATGAATGTTTCCAAATATTACCGCGGAGATGTTAGGTTGGGTTAGGTTAGGTTATATTACGTTATTGATGTATATAAAGATCCCACGGAGACGTAGAGGCCAACAAGCCAGGAATGTCTTCAAATATTACCGCAGAGATGTTAGGTTGGGTTAGGTTCGGTTATATAACGTTATTGATGTATATAAAGGTCCCACGAATACGTAGAGGCCAACTCGCCATGAATGTGTTCAAATGTTACCGCCAAGATGTTAGGTTGGGTTAGGTTAGGTTATATTACGTTATAGATGTATATAACGATCCCACGGAGACGGAGAGGCCAACTCGCCATGAATGTTTTCAGATATTACCGCCGAGATGTTAGGTTGGGTTAGGTTAGGTTATATTACGTTATAGATGTATATGAAGGTCCCACGGAGACGTAAAGGCCAACTCGCCATGAATGTTTCGAAATATTACCGCGGAGATGTTAGGTTGGGTTAGGTTAGGTTATGTTACGTTATTGATGTATATAAAGATCCCACGGAGACGTAGAGGCCAACAAGCCAGGAATGTCTTCAAATATTACCGCAGAGATGTTAGATTGGGTTAGGTTAGGTTATATTACGTTATAGATGTATATATAGTTCCCACGGAGACGTAGAGGCCAACAAGCCAGGAATGTGTTCAAATATTACCGCCGAGATGTTAGATTGTGTTAGGTTAGGTTATATTACGTTATTGATGTATATAAAGATCCCACGGATACGTAGAGGCCAACTCGCCAGGAATGTTGTCAAATATTACCGCCGAGATGTTAGGTTGGTTTAGGTTAGGTTATATTACGTTATAGATGTATATAAAGTTCCCACGGAGACGTAGAGGCCAACTCGCCAGGTATGTTTTCTAATATTACCGCCGAGATGTTAGGCTGGGTTAGGTTAGGTTATATTACGTTATTGATGTATAAAAAGATCCCACGGAGACGGAGAAGCCAACTCGCCAGGAATGTTGTCAAATATTACCGCCGAGATGTTAGGTTGGGTCAGGTTAGGTTATATTACGTTATAGATGTATGTAAAGTTCCCACGGAGACGTAGAGGCCAACAAGCCAGGAATGTGTTCAAATATTACCGCCGAGGTGTTAGGTTGGGTTAGGTTAGGTTATATTACGTTATAGATGTATATAAAGTTCCCACGGAGACGTAGAGGCCAACAAGCCAGGAATGTGTTCAAATATTACCGCCGAGATGTTAGATTGGGTTAGGTTAGGTTATATTACGTTATTGATGTATATAAAGATCCCACGGAGACGTAGAGGCCAACAAGCCAGGAATGTCTTCAAATATTACCGCAGAGATGTTAGGTTGGGTTAGGTTCGGTTATATAACGTTATTGATGTATATAAAGGTCCCACGGAGACGTAGAGGAAAACAAGCCAGGAATGTGTTCAAATATTACCGCCGAGATGTTAGATTGGGTTAGGTTAGGTTATATTACGTTATTGATGTATATAAATATCCCACGGAGACGTAGAGGCCAACAAGCCAGGAATGTCTTCAAATATTACCGCAGAAATGTTAGGTTGGGTTAGGTTCTGTTATATAACGTTATTGATGTATATAGAGGTCCCACGGAGACGTAGAGGCCAACAAGCCAGGAATGTGTTCAAATATTACCGCCGAGATGTTAGGTTGGGTTAGGTTAGGTTATATTACGTTATAGATGTATATAAAGTTCCCACGGAGACGTAGAGGCCAACTCGCCAGGTATGTTTTCTAATATTACCGCCGAGATGTTAGGTTGGGTTAGGTTAGGTTATACTACGTTATAGATGTATATAAAGTTCCCACGGAGAGGTAGAGGCCAACTCGCCATGAATGTTTTCAAATATTACCGCCGAGATGTTAGGTTGGGTTAGGTTCGGTTATATAACGTTATTGATGTATATAAAGGTCCCACGAATACGTAGAGGCCAACTCGCCATGAATGTGTTCAAATGTTACCGCCGAGATGTTAGGTTGGGTTAGGTTAGGTTATATTACGTTATAGATGTATATAACGATCCCACGGAGACGTAGAGGCCAACTCGCCATGAATGTTTTCAAATATTACCGCCGAGATGTTTGGTTGGGTTAGGTTAGGTTATATTACGTTATAGATGTATGTAAAGTTCCCACGGAGAGGTAGAGGCCAACTCGCCATGAATGTTTTCAAATATTACCGCCGAGATGTTAGATTGGGTTAGGTTCTGTTATATAACGTTATAGATGTATATAAAGTTCCCACGGAGACGTAGAGGCCAACTCGCCAGGTATGTTTTCTAATATTACCGCCGAGATGTTAGGTTGGGTTAGGTTAGGTTATATTACGTTATAGATGTATATAAAGGTCCCACGGAGACGCAGAGGCCAACAAGCCAGGAATGTCTTCAAATATTACCGCCGAGATGATAGGTTGTGTTATGTTAGGTTATATTTCGTTATTGATGTTTATGAAGGTCAAACGGAGACGTAGAGGCCAACTCGCCAGTAATGTTGTCAAATATTACCGCCGAGATGATAGGTTGGGTTAGGTTAGGTTATATTTCGTTATTGATGTATATGAAGGTCCCACGGAGACGGAGAGGCCAACTCGCCATGAATGTTTTCAGATATTACCGCCGAGATGTTAGGTTGGGTTAGGTTAGGTTATATTACGTTATAGATGTATATGAAGGTCCCACGGAGACGTAGAGGCCAACTCGCCATGAATGTTTCCAAAAATTACCGCGGAGATGTTAGGTTGGGTTAGGTTAGGTTATATTACGTTATTGATGTATATAAAGATCCCACGGAGACGTAGAGGCCAACAAGCCACGAATGTCTTCAAATATTACCGCAGAGATGTTAGGTTGGGTTAGGTTAGGTTATATTACGTTATAGATGTATATAAAGTTCCCACGGAGACGTAGAGGCCAACAAGCCAGGAATGTGTTCAAATATTACCGCCGAGATGTTAGATTGGGTTAGGTTAGGTTATATTACGTTATAGATGTATATGAAGGTCCCACGGAGACGTAGAGGCCAACTCGCCATGAATGTTTCCAAATATTACCGCGGAGATGTTAGGTTGGGTTAGGTTAGGTTATATTACGTTATTGATGTATATAAAGATCCCACGGAGACGTAGAGGCCAACAAGCCAGGAATGTCTTCAAATATTACCGCCGAGATGCTAGGTTGGGATAGGTTAGGTTATATTACGTTATAGATGTATGTAAAGTACCCACGGAGACGTAGAGGCCAACAAGCCAGGAATGTGTTCAAATATTACCGCCGAGATGTTAGGTTGGGTTAGGTTAGGTTATATTACGTTATAGATGTATATGAAGGTCCCACGGAGACGTAGAGGCCAACTCGCCATGAATGTTTCCAAATATTACCGCGGAGATGTTAGGTTGGGTTAGGTTAGGTTATATTACGTTATTGATGTATATAAAGATCCCACGGAGACGTAGAGGCCAACAAGCCAGGAATGTCTTCAAATATTACCGCAGAGATGTTAGGTTGGGTTAGGTTCGGTTATATAACGTTATTGATGTATATAAAGGTCCCACGAATACGTAGAGGCCAACTCGCCATGAATGTGTTCAAATGTTACCGCCAAGATGTTAGGTTGGGTTAGGTTAGGTTATATTACGTTATAGATGTATATAACGATCCCACGGAGACGGAGAGGCCAACTCGCCATGAATGTTTTCAGATATTACCGCCGAGATGTTAGGTTGGGTTAGGTTAGGTTATATTACGTTATAGATGTATATGAAGGTCCCACGGAGACGTAAAGGCCAACTCGCCATGAATGTTTCGAAATATTACCGCGGAGATGTTAGGTTGGGTTAGGTTAGGTTATATTACGTTATTGATGTATATAAAGATCCCACGGAGACGTAGAGGCCAACAAGCCAGGAATGTCTTCAAATATTACCGCAGAGATGTTAGGTTGGGTTAGGTTAGGTTATATTACGTTATAGATGTATATATAGTTCCCACGGAGACGTAGAGGCCAACAAGCCAGGAATGTGTTCAAATATTACCGCCGAGATGTTAGATTGGGTTAGGTTAGGTTATATTACGTTATTGATGTATATAAAGATCCCACGGATACGTAGAGGCCAACTCGCCAGGAATGTTGTCAAATATTACCGCCGAGATGTTAGGTTGGTTTAGGTTAGGTTATATTACGTTATAGATGTATATAAAGTTCCCACGGAGACGTAGAGGCCAACTCGCCAGGTATGTTTTCTAATATTACCGCCGAGATGTTAGGCTGGGTTAGGTTAGGTTATATTACGTTATTGATGTATAAAAAGATCCCACGGAGACGGAGAAGCCAACTCGCCAGGAATGTTGTCAAATATTACCGCCGAGATGTTAGGTTGGGTCAGGTTAGGTTATATTACGTTATAGATGTATGTAAAGTTCCCACGGAGACGTAGAGGCCAACAAGCCAGGAATGTGTTCAAATATTACCGCCGAGGTGTTATGTTGGGTTAGGTTAGGTTATATTACGTTATAGATGTATATAAAGTTCCCACGGAGACGTAGAGGCCAACAAGCCAGGAATGTGTTCAAATATTACCGCCGAGATGTTAGATTGGGTTAGGTTAGGTTATATTACGTTATTGATGTATATAAAGATCCCACGGAGACGTAGAGGCCAACAAGCCAGGAATGTCTTCAAATATTACCGCAGAGATGTTAGGTTGGGTTAGGTTCGGTTATATAACGTTATTGATGTATATAAAGGTCCCACGGAGACGTAGAGGAAAACAAGCCAGGAATGTGTTCAAATATTACCGCCGAGATGTTAGATTGGGTTAGGTTAGGTTATATTACGTTATTGATGTATATAAATATCCCACGGAGACGTAGAGGCCAACAAGCCAGGAATGTCTTCAAATATTACCGCAGAAATGTTAGGTTGGGTTAGGTTCTGTTATATAACGTTATTGATGTATATAGAGGTCCCACGGAGACGTAGAGGCCAACAAGCCAGGAATGTGTTCAAATATTACCGCCGAGATGTTAGGTTGGGTTAGGTTAGGTTATATTACGTTATAGATGTATATAAAGTTCCCACGGAGACGTAGAGGCCAACTCGCCAGGTATGTTTTCTAATATTACCGCCGAGATGTTAGGTTGGGTTAGGTTAGGTTATACTACGTTATAGATGTATATAAAGTTCCCACGGAGAGGTAGAGGCCAACTCGCCATGAATGTTTTCAAATATTACCGCCGAGATGTTAGGTTGGGTTAGGTTCGGTTATATAACGTTATTGATGTATATAAAGGTCCCACGAATACGTAGAGGCCAACTCGCCATGAATGTGTTCAAATGTTACCGCCGAGATGTTAGGTTGTTTAGGTTAGGTTATATTACGTTATAGATGTATATAACGATCCCACGGA
Organism: Xylocopa violacea; assembly: GCA_963969225.1. NCBI lineage: Eukaryota > Metazoa > Arthropoda > Insecta > Hymenoptera > Apidae > Xylocopa > Xylocopa violacea. The sequence continues at coordinate 147,809 of CAXAJV010000671.1, forward strand.
GACGTAGAGGCCAACTCGCCATGAATGTTTTCAAATATTACCGCCGAGATGTTTGGTTGGGTTAGGTTAGGTTATATTACGTTATAGATGTATGTAAAGTTCCCACGGAGAGGTAGAGGCCAACTCGCCATGAATGTTTTCAAATATTACCGCCGAGATGTTAGATTGGGTTAGGTTAGGTTATATTACGTTATTGATGTATATAAAGGTCCCACGGATACGTAGAGGCCAAGTCGCCAGGAATGTTGTCAAATATTACCGCCGAGATGTTAGGTTGGGTTAGGTTAGGTTATATTACGTTATAGATGTATATAAAGTTCCCACGGAGACGTAGAGGCCAACTCGCCAGGTATGCTTTCTAATATTACCGCCGAGATGTTAGGTTGGGTTAGGTTAGGTTATATTACGTTATTGATGTATAAAAAGATCCCACGGAGACGGACAAGCCAACTCGCCAGGAATGTTGTCAAATATTACCGCCGAGATGTTAGGTTGGGTTAGGTTAGGTTATATTACGTTATAGATGTATATATAGTTCCCACGGAGACGTAGAGGCCAACTCGCCAGGTATGTTTTCTAATATTACCGCCGAGATGTTAGGTTGGGTTAGGTTAGGTTATATTACGTTATTGATGTATAAAAAGATCCCACGGAGACGGAGAAGCCAACTCGCCAGGAATGTTGTCAAATATTACCGCCGAGATGTTAGGGTGGGTTAGGTTAGGTTATATTACGTTATAGATGTATGTAAAGTTCCCACGGAGAGGTAGAGGCCAACTCGCCATGAATGTTGTCAAATATTACCGCCGAGATGATAGGTTGGGTTAGGTTAGGTTATATTACGTTATTGATGTATATAAATGTAGCACGGAGAGGTAGAGGCCAACTCGCCATGAATGTTTTCAAATATTACCGCCGAGATGTTAGGTTGGGTTAGGTTAGGTTATATTACGTTATAGATGTATATAAAGGTCCCACGGAGACGCAGAGGCCAACAAGCCAGGAATGTCTTCAAATATTACCGCCGAGATGTTAGATTGGGTTAGGTTATGTTATATTACGTTATTGATGTATATAAAGGTCCCACGGATACGTAGAGGCCAAGTCGCCAGGAATGTTGTCAAATATTACCGCCGAGATGTTAGGTTGGGTTAGGTTAGGTTATATTACGTTATAGATGTATATAAAGTTCCCACGGAGACGTAGAGGCCAACTCGCCAGGTATGCTTTCTAATATTACCGCCGAGATGTTAGGTTGGGTTAGGTTAGGTTATATTACGTTATTGATGTATAAAAAGATCCCACGGAGACGGAGAAGCCAACTCGCCAGGAATGTTGTCAAATATTACCGCCGAGATGTTAGGTTGGGTTAGGTTAGGTTATATTACGTTATAGATGTATATATAGTTCCCACGGAGACGTAGAGGCCAACTCGCCAGGTATGTTTTCTAATATTACCGCCGAGATGTTAGGTTGGGTTAGGTTAGGTTATATTACGTTATTGATGTATAAAAAGATCCCACGGAGACGGAGAAGCCAACTCGCCAGGAATGTTGTCAAATATTACCGCCGAGATGTTAGGGTGGGTTAGGTTAGGTTATATTACGTTATAGATGTATGTAAAGTTCCCACGGAGAGGTAGAGGCCAACTCGCCATGAATGTTGTCAAATATTACCGCCGAGATGATAGGTTGGGTTAGGTTAGGTTATATTACGTTATTGATGTATATAAATGTACCACGGAGAGGTAGAGGCCAACTCGCCAGGTATGTTTTCTAATATTACCGCCGAGATGTTAGGTTGGGTTAGGTTAGGTTATATTACGTTATTGATGTATAAAAAGATCCCACGGAGACGGAGAAGCCAACTCGCCAGGAATGTTGTCAAATATTACCGCCGAGATGTTAGGGTGGGTTAGGTTAGGTTATATTACGTTGTAGATGTATGTAAAGTTCCCACGGAGAGGTAGAGGCCAACTCGCCATGAATGTTGTCAAATATTACCGCCGAGATGATAGGTTGGGTTAGGTTAGGTTATATTACGTTATTGATGTATATAAATGTACCACGGAGAGGTAAAGGCCAACTCGCCATGAATGTTTTCAAATATTACCGCCGAGATGTTAGGTTGGGTTAGGTTAGGTTATATTACGTTATAGATGTATATAAAGGTCCCACGGAGACGCAGAGGCCAACAAGCCAGGAATGTCTTCAAATATTACCACCGAGATGATAGGTTGTGTTATGTTAGGTTATATTTCGTTATTGATGTTTATGAAGGTCAAACGGAGACGTAGAGGCCAACTCGCCAGTAATGTTGTCAAATATTACCGCCGAGATGATAGGTTGGGTTAGGTTAGGTTATATTTCGTTATTGATGTATATGAAGGTCCCACGGAGACGGAGAGGCCAACTCGCCATGAATGTTTTCAGATATTACCGCCGAGATGTTAGGTTGGGTTAGGTTAGGTTATATTACGTTATAGATGTATATGAAGGTCCCACGGAGACGTAGAGGCCAACTCGCCATGAATGTTTCCAAATATTACCGCGGAGATGTTAGGTTGGGTTAGGTTAGGTTATATTACGTTATTGATGTATATAAAGATCCCACGGAGACGTAGAGGCCAACAAGCCAGGAATGTCTTCAAATATTACCGCAGAGATGTTAGGTTGGGTCAGGTTAGGTTATATTACGTTATAGATGTATATAAAGTTCCCACGGAGACGTAGAGGCCAACAAGCCAGGAATGTGTTCAAATATTACCGCCGAGATGTTAGATTGGGTTAGGTTAGGTTATATTACGTTATTGATGTATATAAAGATCCCACGGATACGTACAGGCCAACTCGCCAGGAATGTTGTCAAATATTACCGCCGAGATGTTAGGTTGGTTTAGGTTAGGTTATATTACGTTATAGATGTATATAAAGTTCCCACGGAGACGTAGAGGCCAACTCGCCAGGTATGTTTTCTAATATTACCGCCGAGATGTTAGGCTGGGTTAGGTTAGGTTATATTACGTTATTGATGTATAAAAAGATCCCACGGAGACGGAGAAGCCAACTCGCCAGGTATGTTTTCTAATATTACCGCCGAGATGTTAGGTTGGGTTAGGTTAGGTTATACTACGTTATAGATGTATATAAAGTTCCCACGGAGAGGTAGAGGCCAACTCGCCATGAATGTTTTCAAATATTACCGCCGAGATGTTAGGTTGGGTTAGGTTCGGTTATATAACGTTATTGATGTATATAAAGGTCCCACGAATACGTAGAGGCCAACTCGCCATGAATGTGTTCAAATGTTACCGCCGAGATGTTAGGTTGGGTTAGGTTAGGTTATATTACGTTATAGATGTATATAACGATCCCACGGAGACGTAGAGGCCAACTCGCCATGAATGTTTTCAAATATTACCGCCGAGATGTTTGGTTGGGTTAGGTTGGGTTATATTACGTTATAGATGTATGTAAAGTTCCCACGGAGAGGTAGAGGCCAACTCGCCATGAATGTTTTCAAATATTACCGCCGAGATGTTAGATTGGGTTAGGTTAGGTTATATTACGTTATTGATGTATATAAAGGTCCCACGGATACGTAGAGGCCAACTCGCCAGGAATGTTGTCAAATATTACCGCCGAGATGTTAGGTTGGGTTAGGTTAGGTTATATTACGTTATAGATGTATATAAAGTTCCCACGGAGACGTAGAGGCCAACTCGCCAGGTATGCTTTCTAATATTACCGCCGAGATGTTAGGTTGGGTTAGGTTAGGTTATATTACGTTATTGATGTATAAAAAGATCCCACGGAGACGGAGAAGCCAACTCGCCAGGAATGTTGTCAAATATTACCGCCGAGATGTTAGGTTGGGTTAGGTTAGGTTATATTACGTTATAGATGTATATATAGTTCCCACGGAGACGTAGAGGCCAACTCGCCAGGTATGTTTTCTAATATTACCGCCGAGATGTTAGGTTGGGTTAGGTTAGGTTATATTACGTTATTGATGTATAAAAAGATCCCACGGAGACGGAGAAGCCAACTCGCCAGGAATGTTGTCAAATATTACCGCCGAGATGTTAGGGCGGGTTAGGTTAGGTTATATTACGTTATAGATGTATGTAAAGTTCCCACGGAGAGGTAGAGGCCAACTCGCCATGAATGTTGTCAAATATTACCGCCGAGATGATAGGTTGGGTTAGGTTAGGTTATATTACGTTATTGATGTATATAAATGTACCACGGAGAGGTAGAGGCCAACTCGCCATGAATGTTTTCAAATATTACCGCCGAGATGTTAGGTTGGGTTAGGTTAGGTTATATTACGTTATAGATGTATATAAAGGTCCCACGGAGACGCAGAGGCCAACAAGCCAGGAATGTCTTCAAATATTACCGCCGAGATGATAGGTTGTGTTATGTTAGGTTATATTTCGTTATTGATGTTTATGAAGGTCAAACGGAGACGTAGAGGCCAACTCGCCAGTAATGTTGTCAAATATTACCGCCGAGATGATAGGTTGGGTTAGGTTAGGTTATATTTCGTTATTGATGTATATGAAGGTCCCACGGAGACGGAGAGGCCAACTCGCCATGAATGTTTTCAGATATTACCGCCGAGATGTTAGGTTGGGTTAGGTTAGGTTATATTACGTTATAGATGTATATGAAGGTCCCACGGAGACGTAGAGGCCAACTCGCCATGAATGTTTCCAAATATTACCGCGGAGATGTTAGGTTGGGTTAGGTTAGGTTATATTACGTTATTGATGTATATAAAGATCCCACGGAGACGTAGAGGCCAACAAGCCAGGAATGTCTTCAAATATTACCGCAGAGATGTTAGGTTGGGTCAGGTTAGGTTATATTACGTTATAGATGTATATAAAGTTCCCACGGAGACGTAGAGGCCAACAAGCCAGGAATGTGTTCAAATATTACCGCCGAGATGTTAGGTTGGGTTAGGTTAGGTTATATTACGTTATAGATGTATATGAAGGTCCCACGGAGACGTAGAGGCCAACTCGCCATGAATGTTTCCAAATATTACCGCGGAGATGTTAGGTTGGGTTAGGTTAGGTTATATTACGTTATTGATGTATATAAAGATCCCACGGAGACGTAGAGGCCAACAAGCCAGGAATGTCTTCAAATATTACCGCAGAGATGTTAGGTTGGGTTAGGTTCGGTTATATAACGTTATTGATGTATATAAATGTCCCACGAATACGTAGAGGCCAACTCGCCATGAATGTTTTCAAATATTACCGCCGAGATGTTTCGTTGGGTTAGGTTAGGTTATATTACGTTATAGATGTATGTAAAGTTCCCACGGAGAGGTAGAGGCCAACTCGCCATGAATGTTTTCAAATATTACCGCCGAGATGTTAGATTGGGTTAGGTTAGGTTATATTACGTTATTGATGTATATAAAGATCCCACGGAGACGTAGAGGCCAACAAGCCAGGAATGTCTTCAAATATTACCGCAGAGATGTTAGGTTGGGTTAGGTTCGGTTATATAACGTTATTGATGTATATAAAGGTCCCACGGAGACGTAGAGGGAAACAAGCCAGGAATGTGTTCAAATATTACCGCCGAGATGTTAGATTGGGTTAGGTTAGGTTATATTACGTTATTGATGTATATAAATATCCCACGGAGACGTAGAGGCCAACAAGCCAGGAATGTCTTCAAATATTACCGCAGAGATATTAGGTTGGGTTAGGTTCTGTTATATAACGTTATTGATGTATATAGAGGTCCCACGGAGACGTAGAGGCCAACAAGCCAGGAATGTGTTCAAATATTACCGCCGAGATGTTAGATTGGGTTAGGTTAGGTTATATTACGTTATTGATGTATATGAAGGTCCCACGGAGACGTAGAGGCCAACTCGCCATGAATGTTTCCAAATATTACCGCGGAGATGTTAGGTTGGGTTAGGTTAGGTTATATTACGTTATTGATGTATATAAAGATCCCACGGAGACGTAGAGGCCAACAAGTCAGGAATGTCTTCAAATATTACCGCCGAGATGTTAGGTTGGGGTAGGTTAGGTTATATTACGTTACAGATGTATATAAAGGTCCCACGGAGACGTAGAGGCCAACAAGCAAGGAATGTGTTCAAATAATACCGCCGACATGTTAGGTTGGGTTAGGTTAGGTTATATTACGTTATAGATGTATATAAAGTTCCCACGGAGACGTAGAGGCCAACAAGCCAGGAATGTGTTCAAATATTACCGCCGAGATGTTAGATTGGGTTAGGTTAGGTTATATTACGTTATTGATGTATATAAAGATCCCACGGAGACGTAGAGGCCAACAAGCCAGGAATGTCTTCAAATATTACCGCCGAGACGTTAGGCTGGGTTAGGTTCGGTTATATAACGTTATTGATGTATATAAAGGTCCCACGGAGACGTAGAGGCCAACAAGCCAGGAATGTGTTCAAATATTACCGCCGATATGTTAGATTGGGTTAGGTTAGGTTATATTACGTTATTGATGTATATAAAGATCCCACGGAGACGTAGAGGCCAACAAGCCAGGAATGTCTTCAAATATTACCGCAGAGATATTAGGTTGGGTTAGGTTCGGTTATATAACGTTATTGATGTATATAAAGGTCCCACGAATACGTAGAGGCCAACAAGCCAGGAATGTGTTCAAATATTACCGCCGAGATGTTAGATTGGGTTAGGTTAGGTTATATTACGTTATTGATGTATATAAAGATCCCACGGATACGTAGAGGCCAACTCGCCAGGAATGTTGTCAAAGATTACCGCCGAGATGTTAGGTTGGGTTAGGTTAGGTTATATTACGTTATAGATGTATATAAAGTTCCCACGGAGACGTAGAGGCCAACTCGCCAGGTATGTTTTCTAATATTACCACCGAGATGTTAGATTGGGTTAGGTTAGGTTATATTACGTTATTGATGTATATAAAGATCCCACGGATACGTAGAGCCCAACTCGCCATGAATGTTGTCAAATATTACCGCCGAGATGATAGGTTGGGTTAGGTTAGGTTATATTACGTTATTGATGTATAAAAAGATCCCACGGAGACGGAGAAGCCAACAAGCCAGGAATGTTGTCAAATATTACCGCCGAGATGTTAGGTTGGGTTAGGTTAGGCTATATAACGTTATTGATGTATATAAAGGTCCCACGAATACGTAGAGGCCAACAAGCCAGGAATGTGTTCAAATATTACCGCCGAGATGTTAGATTGGGTTAGGTTAGGTTATATTACGTTATTGATGTATATAAAGATCCCACGGAGACGTAGAGGCCAACTCGCCAGGAATGTTGTTAAATATTACCGCCGAGATGATAGGTTGGTTTAGGTTAGGTTATATTACGTTATTGATGTATATAAATGTACCACGGAGACGTAGAGGCCAACTCGCCATGAATGTTTTCAAATATTACCGCCGAGATGTTAGGTTGGGTTAGGTTAGGTTATATTACGTTATAGATGTATATAAAGGCCCCACGGAGACGCAGAGGCCAACAAGCCAGGAATGTGTTCAAATATTACCGCCGAGATGTTAGATTGGGTTAGGTTAGGTTATATTACGTTATTGATGTATATAAAGATCCCACGGAGACGTAGAGGCCAACTCGCCAGGAATGTTGTTAAATATTACCGCCGAGATGATAGGTTGGGTTAGGTTAGGTTATATTACGTTATTGATGTATATAAATGTACCACGGAGACGTAGAGGCCAACTCGCCATGAATGTTTTCAAATATTACCGCCGAGATGTTAGGTTGGGTTAGGTTAGGTTATATTACGTTATAGATGTATATAAAGGCCCCACGGAGACGCAGAGGCCAACAAGCCAGGAATGTCTTCAAATATTACCGCCGAGATGATAGGTTGTGTTATGTTAGGTTATATTTCGTTATTGATGTTTATGAAGGTCAAACGGAGACGTAGAGGCCAACTCGCCAGTAATGTTGTCAAATATTACCGCCGAGATGATAGGTTGGGTTAGGTTAGGTTATATTTCGTTATTGATGTATATGAAGGTCCCACGGAGACGTTGAGGCCAACTCGCCATGAATGTTTTCAGATATTACCGCCGAGATGTTAGGTTGGGTTAGGTTAGGTTATATAACGTTATTGATGTATATAAAGGTCCCACGAATACGTAGAGGCCAACAAGCCAGGAATGTGTTCAAATGTTACCGCCGAGATGTTAGGTTGGGTTAGGTTAGGTTATATTACGTTATAGATGTATATAACGATCCCACGGAGACGTAGACGCCAACTCGCCATGAATGTCTTCAAATATTACCGCCGAGATGTTAGGTTGGGTTAGGTTAGGTTATATTACGTTATAGATGTATGTAAAGTTCCCACGGAGAGGTAGAGGCCAACTCGCCATGAATGTTTTCAAATATTACCGCCGAGATGTTAGATTGGGTTAGGTTAGGTTATATTACGTTATTGATGTATATAAAGATCCCACGGAGACGTAGAGGCCAACAAGACAGGAATGTGTTTAAATATTACCGCCGATATGTTAGGTTGGGTTAGGTTAGGTTATATTGCGTTATAGATGTATATAAAGTTCCCACGGAGACGTAGAGGCCAACAAGCCAGGAATGTCTTCAAATATTACCGCCGAGATGTTAGGTTGGGTTAGGTTAGGTTATATTGCGTTATAGATGTATATAATGTTCCCACGGAGACGTAGAGGCCAACGAGCCAGGAATGTGTTCAAATATTACCGCCGAGATGTTAGATTGGGTTAGGTTAGGTTATATTACGTTATAGATGTATATAAAGTTCCCACGTAGACGTAGAGGCCAACTCGCCAGGTATGTTTTCTAATATTACCGCCGAGATGTTAGGTTGGGTTAGGTTAGGTTATATTACGTTATAGATGTATATAAAGTTCCCACGGAGAGGTAGACGCCAACTCGCCATGAATGTTTTCAAATATTACCGCCGAGATGTTAGGTTGGGGTAGGTTAGGTTATATTACGTTACAGATGTATATAAAGGTCCCACGGAGACGTAGAGGCCAACAAGCAAGGAATGTTTTCAAATATTACCGCCGAGATGTTAGATTGGGTTAGGTTAGGTTATATAACGTTATTGATGTATATAAAGGTCCCACGGAGACGTAGAGGCCAACAAGCCAGGAATGTGTTCAAATATTACCGCCGATATGTTAGATTGGGTTAGGTTAGGTTATATTACGTTATTGATGTATATAAAGATCCCACGGAGACGTAGAGGCCAACAAGCCAGGAATGTCTTCAAATATTACCGCAGAGATGTTAGGTTGGGTTAGGTTCGGTTATATAACGTTATTGATGTATATAAAGGTCCCACGAATACGTAGAGGCCAACTCGCCATGAATGTGTTCAAATATTACCGCCGAGATGTTAGGTTGGGTTAGGTTAGGTTATATTACGTTATAGATGTATATAAAGTTCCCACGGAGACGTAGAGGCCAACTCGCCATGAATGTTTTCAAATATTACCACCGAGATGTTAGATTGGGTTAGGTTAGGTTATATTACGTTATTGATGTATATAAAGATCCCACGGAGACGTAGAGGCCAACAAGACAGGAATGTGTTTAAATATTACCGCCGATATGTTAGGTTGGGTTAGGTTAGGTTATATTGCGTTATAGATGTATATAAAGTTCCCACGGAGACGTAGAGGCCAACAAGCCAGGAATGTCTTCAAATATTACCGCCGAGATGTTAGGTTGGGTTAGGTTAGGTTATATTGCGTTATAGATGTATATAATGTTCCTACGGAGACGTAGAGGCCAACGAGCCAGGAATGTGTTCAAATATTACCGCCGAGATGTTAGATTGGGTTAGGTTAGGTTATATTACGTTATTGATGTATATAAAGATCCCCCGGAGACGTAGAGGCCAACAAGCCAGGAATGTGTTCAAATATTACCGCCGAGATGTTAGATTGGGTTAGGTTAGGTTATATTACGTTATTGATGTATATAAAGATACCACGGAGACGTAGAGGCCAACTCGCCAGGAATGTTGTCAAATATTACCGCCGAGATGATAGGTTGGGTTAGGTTAGGTTATATTACGTTATTGATGTATATAAATGTACCACGGAGAGGTAGAGGCCAACTCGCCATGAATGTTTTCAAATATTACCGCCGAGATGTTAGGTTGGGTTAGGTTAGGTTATATTACGTTATAGATGTATATAAAGGTCCCACGGAGACGCAGAGGTCAACAAGCCAGGAATGTCTTCAAATATTACCGCCGAGATGATAGGTTGTGTTATGTTAGGTTATATTTCGTTATTGATGTTTATGAAGGTCAAACGGAGACGTAGAGGCCAACTCGCCAGTAATGTTGTCAAATATTACCGCCGAGATGATAGGTTGTGTTAGGTTAGGTTATATTTCGTTATTGATGTATATGAAGGTCCCACGGAGACGTAGAGGCCAACTCGCCATGACTGTTTTCAGATATTACCGCCGAGATGTTAGGTTGGGTTAGGTTAGGTTATATTACGTTATAGATGTATGTGAAGGTCCCACGGAGACGTAGAGGCCAACTCGCCATGAATGTTTTCAAATATTACCGCCGAGATGTTAGATTGTGTTAGGTTAGGTTATATTACGTTATTGATGTATATAAAGATCCCACGGAGACGTAGAGGCCAACAAGACAGGAATGTGTTTAAATATTACCGCCGAGATGTTAGGTTGGGTTAGGTTAGGTTATATTGCGTTATAGATGTATATAAAGTTCCCACGGAGACGTAGAGGCCAACAAGCCAGGAATGTGTTCAAATATTACCGCCGAGATGTTAGATTGGGTTAGGTTAGGTTATATTACGTTATTGATGTTTATAAAGGTCCCACGGAGACGTAGAGGCCAACAAGACAGGAATGTGTTCAAATATTACCGCCGAGATGTTAGGTTGGGTCAGGTTAGGTTATATTGCGTTATAGATGTATATAGAGTTCCCACGGAGACGTAGAGGCCAACAAGCCAGGAATGTCTTCAAATATTACCGCCGAGATGTTAGGTTGGGTTAGGTTAGGTTATATAACGTTATTGATGTATATAAAGATACCACGGAGACGTAGAGGCCAACTCGCCAGGAATGTTGTCAAATATTACCGCCGAGATGATAGGTTGGGTTAGGTTAGGTTATATTACGTTATTGATGTATATAAATGTACCACGGAGAGGTAGAGTCCAACTCGCCATGAATGTTTTCAAATATTAGCGCCGAGATGTTAGGTTGGGTTAGGTTAGGTTATATTACGTTATAGATGTATATAAAGGCCCCACGGAGACGCAGAGGCCAACAAGCCAGGAATGTCTTCAAATATTACCGCCGAGATGATACGTTGTGTTATGTTAGGTTATATTTCGTTATTGATATTTATGAAGGTCAAACGGAGACGTAGAGGCCAACTCGCCAGTAATGTTGTCAAATATTACCGCCGAGATGATAGGTTGGGTTAGGTTAGGTTATATTTCGTTATTGATGTATATGAAGGTCCCACGGAGACGTAGAGGCCAACTCGCCATGAATGTTTTCAGATATTACCGCCGAGATGTTAGGTTGGGTTAGGTTAGGTTATATTACGTTATAGATGTATATGAAGGTCCCACGGAGACGTAGAGGCCAACTCGCCATGAATGTTTTCAAATATTACCGCGGAGATGTTAGGTTGGGTTAGGTTAGGTTATATTACGTTATAGATGAATGTAAATTTCCGACGGAGAGGTAGAGGCCAACTCGCCATGAATGTTTTCAAATATTACCGCCGAGATGTTAGATTGGGTTAGGTTAGGTTATATTACGTTATTGATGTATATAAAGATCCCACGGAGACGTAGAGGCCAACAAGCCAGGAATGTGTTCAAATATTACCGCCGAGATGTTAGATTGGGTTAGGTTAGGTTATATTACGTTATTGATGTATATAAAGATCCCACGGAGACGTAGAGGCCAACAAGACAGGAATGTGTTTAAATATTACCGCCGAGATGTTAGGTTGGGTCAGGTTAGGTTATATTGCGTTATTGATGTATATACAGATACCACGGAGACGTAGAGGCCAACTCGCCAGGAATGTGTTCAAATATTACCGCCGAGATGTTAGGTTGGGTTAGGTTAGGTTATATTACGTTATAGATGTATATAAAGTTCCCACGGAGACGTAGAGGCCAACTCGCCAGGTATGTTTTCTAATATTACCGCCGAGATGTTAGGTTGGGTTAGGTTAGGTTATATTACGTTATTAATGTATAAAAAGATCCCACGGAGACGGAGAAGCCAACGCGCCAGGAATGTTGTCAAATATTACCGCCGAGATGTTAGGTTGTGTTAGGTTAGGTTATATTACGTTATTGATGTATATAAATATCTCACGGAGACGTAGAGGCCAACAAGCCAGGAATGTGTTCAAATGTTACCGCCGAGATGTTAGGTTGGGTTAGGTTAGGTTATATTACGTTATAGATGTATATAACGATCCCACGGAGACGTAGAGGCCAACCCGCCATGAATGTTTTCAAATATTACCGCCGACATGTTAGGTTGGGTTAGGTTAGGTTATATTACGTTAAAGATGTATGTAAAGTTCCCACGGAGAGGTAGAGGCCAACTCGCCATGAATGTTTTCAAATATTACCGCCGAGATGTTAGATTGAGTTAGGTTAGGTTATATTACGTTATTGATGTATATAAAGATCCCACGGAGACGTAGAGGCCAACAAGCCAGGAATGTGTTCAAATATTACCGCCGAGATGTTAGATTGGGTTAGGTTAGGTTATATAACGTTATTGATGTATATAAAAATACCACGGAGACGTAGAGGCCAACTCGCCAGGAATGTTGTCAAATATTACCGCCGAGATGATAGGTTGGGTTAGATTAGGTTATATTACGTTATTGATGTATATAAATGTACCACGGAGAGGTAGAGGCCAACTCGCCATGAATGTTTTCAAATATTACCGCCGAGATGTTAGGTTGGGTTAGGTTAGGTTATATTACGTTATAGATGTATATAAAGGCCCCACGGAGACGCAGAGGCCAACAAGCCAGGAATGTCTTCAAATATTACCGCCGAGATGATAGGTTGTGTTATGTTAGGTTATATTTCGTTATTGATGTTTATGAAGGTCAAACGGAGACGTAGAGGCCAACTCGCCAGTAATGTTTTCAAATATTACCGCGGAGATGTTAGGTTGGGTTAGGTTAGGTTATATTACGTTATAGATGTATATAAAGGTCCCACGGAGACGTAGAGGCCAACAAGCCAGGAATGTGTTCAAATATTACCGCCGAGATGTTAGGTTGGGTTAGCTTAGGTTATATTACGTTATAGATGTATATAAAGTTCCCACGGAGACGTAGAGGCCAACTCGCCAGGTATCTGTTCAAATATTACCGCCGAGATGTTAGATTGGGTTAGGTTAGGTTATATTACGTTATTGATGTATATAAAGATCCCACGGAGACGTAGAAGCCAACAAGACAGGAATGTGTTTAAATATTACCGCCGAGATGTTAGGTTGGGTCAGGTTAGGTTATATTGCGTTATAGATGTATATAAAGTTCCCACGGAAACGTAGAGGCCAACAAGCCAGGAATGTGTTCAAATATTACCGCCGAGATGTTAGGTTTTGTTAGGTTAGGTTATATTGCGTTATAGATGTATATAAAGTTCCCACGGAGACGTAGAGGCCAACAAGCCAGGAATGTGTTCAAATATTACCGCCGAGATGTTAGATTGGGTTAGGTTAGGTTATATTACTTTATTGATGTATATAAAGATCCCACGGAGACGTAGAGGCCAACAAGCCAGGAATGTGTTCAAATATTACCGCCGAGATGTTAGATTGGGATAGGTTAGGTTATATTACGTTATTGATGTATATAAAGACACCACGGAGACGTAGAGGCCAACTCGCCAGGAATGTTGTCAAATATTACCGCCGAGATGGTAGGTTGGGTTAGGTTAGGTTATATTACGTTATTGATGAATATAAATGTACCACGGAGAGGTAGAGGCCAACTCGCCATGAATGTTTTCAAATATTACCGCCGAGATGTTAGGTTGGGTTAGGTTAGGTTATATTACGTTATAGATGTATATAAAGGCCCCACGGAGACGCAGAGGCCAACAAGCCAGGAATGTCTTCAAATATTACCGCCGAGATGATACGTTGTGTTATGTTAGGTTATATTTCGTTATTGATGTTTATGAAGGTCAAACGGAGACGTAGAGGCCAACTCGCCAGTAATGTTGTCAAATATTACCGCCGAGATGATAGGTTGGGTTAGGTTAGGTTATATTTCGTTATTGATGTATATGAAGGTCCCACGGAGACGTAGAGGCCAACTCGCCATGAATGTTTTCAGATATTACCGCCGAGATGTTAGGTTGGGTTAGGTTAGGTTATATTACGTTATAGATGTATATGAAGGTCCCACGGAGACGTAGAGGCCAACTCGCCATGAATGTTTTCAAATATTACCGCGGAGATGTTAGGTTGGGTTAGGTTAGGTTATATTACGTTATAGATGTATATAAAGGTCCCACGGAGACGTAGAGGCCAACAAGCCAGGAATGTGTTCAAATATTACCGCCGAGATGTTAGGTTGGGTTAGCTTAGGTTATATTACGTTATAGATGTATATAAAGTTCCCACGGAGACGTAGAGGCCAACTCGCCAGGTATCTGTTCAAATATTACCGCCGAGATGTTAGATTGGGTTAGGTTAGGTTATATTACGTTATTGATGTATATAAAGATCCCACGGAGACGTAGAAGCCAACAAGACAGGAATGTGTTTAAATATTACCGCCGAGATGTTAGGTTGGGTCAGGTTAGGTTATATTGCGTTATAGATGTATATAAAGTTCCCACGGAAACGTAGAGGCCAACAAGCCAGGAATGTGTTCAAATATTACCGCCGAGATGTTAGGTTGGGTTAGGTTCGGTTATATAACGTTATTGATGTATATAAAGGTCCCACGAATACGTAGAGGCCAACTCGCCATGAATGTGTTCAAATGTTACCGCCGAGATGTTAGGTTGGGTTAGGTTAGGTTATATTACGTTATAGATGTATATAACGATCCCACGGAGACGTAGAGGCCAACTCGCCATGAATGTTTTCAAATATTACCGCCGAGATGTTTGGTTGGGTTAGGTTGGGTTATATTACGTTATAGATGTATGTAAAGTTCCCACGGAGAGGTAGAGGCCAACTCGCCATGAATGTTTTCAAATATTACCGCCGAGATGTTAGATTGGGTTAGGTTAGGTTATATTACGTTATTGATGTATATAAAGGTCCCACGGATACGTAGAGGCCAACTCGCCAGGAATGTTGTCAAATATTACCGCCGAGATGTTAGGTTGGGTTAGGTTAGGTTATATTACGTTATAGATGTATATAAAGTTCCCACGGAGACGTAGAGGCCAACTCGCCAGGTATGCTTTCTAATATTACCGCCGAGATGTTAGGTTGGGTTAGGTTAGGTTATATTACGTTATTGATGTATAAAAAGATCCCACGGAGACGGAGAAGCCAACTCGCCAGGAATGTTGTCAAATATTACCGCCGAGATGTTAGGTTGGGTTAGGTTAGGTTATATTACGTCATAGATGTATATATAGTTCCCACGGAGACGTAGAGGCCAACTCGCCAGGTATGTTTTCTAATATTACCGCCGAGATGTTAGGTTGGGTTAGGTTAGGTTATATTACGTTATTGATGTATAAAAAGATCCCACGGAGACGGAGAAGCCAACTCGCCAGGAATGTTGTCAAATATTACCGCCGAGATGTTAGGGTGGGTTAGGTTAGGTTATATTACGTTATAGATGTATGTAAAGTTCCCACGGAGAGGTAGAGGCCAACTCGCCATGAATGTTGTCAAATATTACCGCCGAGATGATAGGTTGGGTTAGGTTAGGTTATATTACGTTATTGATGTATATAAATGTACCACGGAGAGGTAGAGGCCAACTCGCCATGAATGTTTTCAAATATTACCGCCGAGATGTTAGGTTGGGTTAGGTTAGGTTATATTACGTTATAGATGTATATAAAGGTCCCACGGAGACGCAGAGGCCAACAAGCCAGGAATGTCTTCAAATATTACCACCGAGATGATAGGTTGTGTTATGTTAGGTTATATTTCGTTATTGATGTTTATGAAGGTCAAACGGAGACGTAGAGGCCAACTCGCCAGTAATGTTGTCAAATATTACCGCCGAGATGATAGGTTGGGTTAGGTTAGGTTATACTTCGTTATTGATGTATATGAAGGTCCCACGGAGAAGGAGAGGCCAACTCGCCATGAATGTTTTCAGATATTACCGCCGAGATGTTAGGTTGTGTTAGGTTAGGTTATATTACGTTATAGATGTATATGAAGGTCCCACGGAGACGTAGAGGCCAACTCGCCATGAATGTTTCCAAATATTACCGCGGAGATGTTAGGTTGGGTTAGGTTAGGTTATATTACGTTATTGATGTATATAAAGATCCCACGGAGACGTAGAGGCCAACAAGCCAGGAATGTCTTCAAATATTACCGCAGAGATGTTAGGTTGGGTCAGGTTAGGTTATATTACGTTATAGATGTATATAAAGTTCCCACGGAGACGTAGAGGCCAACAAGCCAGGAATGTGTTCAAATATTACCGCCGAGATGTTAGATTGGGTTAGGTTAGGTTATATTACGTTATTGATGTATATAAAGATCCCACGGATACGTACAGGCCAACTCGCCAGGAATGTTGTCAAATATTACCGCCGAGATGTTAGGTTGGTTTAGGTTAGGTTATATTACGTTATAGATGTATATAAAGTTCCCACGGAGACGTAGAGGCCAACTCGCCAGGTATGTTTTCTAATATTACCGCCGAGATGTTAGGCTGGGTTAGGTTAGGTTATATTACGTTATTGATGTATAAAAAGATCCCACGGAGACGGAGAAGCCAACTCGCCAGGTATGTTTTCTAATATTACCGCCGAGATGTTAGGTTGGGTTAGGTTAGGTTATACTACGTTATAGATGTATATAAAGTTCCCACGGAGAGGTAGAGGCCAACTCGCCATGAATGTTTTCAAATATTACCGCCGAGATGTTAGGTTGGGTTAGGTTCGGTTATATAACGTTATTGATGTATATAAAGGTCCCACGAATACGTAGAGGCCAACTCGCCATGAATGTGTTCAAATGTTACCGCCGAGATGTTAGGTTGGGTTAGGTTAGGTTATATTACGTTATAGATGTATATAACGATCCCACGGAGACGTAGAGGCCAACTCGCCATGAATGTTTTCAAATATTACCGCCGAGATGTTAGGTTGGGTTAGGTTAGGTTATATTACGTTATTGATGTATAAAAAGATCCCACGGAGACGGAGAAGCCAACTCGCCAGGAATGTTGTCAAATATTACCGCCGAGATGTTAGGGCGGGTTAGGTTAGGTTATATTACGTTATTGATGTATATAAAGATCCCACGGGGACGTAGAGGCCAACAAGCCAGGAATGTCTTCAAATATTACCGCAGAGATGTTATGTTGGGTTAGGTTCGGTTATATAACGTTATTGATGTATATAAAGGTCCCACGAATACGTAGAGGCCAACTCGCCATGAATGTGTTCAAATGTTACCGCCGAGATGTTAGGTTGGGTTAGGTTAGGTTATATTACGCTATAGATGTATATAAAGGTCCCACGGAGACGCAGAGGCCAACAAGCCAGGAATGTCTTCAAATATTACCGCCGAGATGATAGGTTGTGTTATGTTAGGTTATATTTCGTTATTGATGTTTATGAAGGTCAAACGGAGACGTAGAGGCCAACTCGCCAGTAATGTTGTCAAATATTACCGCCGAGATGATAGGTTGGGTTAGGTTAGGTTATATTTCGTTATTGATGTATATGAAGGTCCCACGGAGACGGAGAGGCCAACTCGCCATAAATGTTTTCAGATATTACCGCCGAGATGTTAGGTTGGGTTAGGTTAGGTTATATTACGTTATAGATGTATATGAAGGTCCCACGGAGACGTAGAGGCCAACTCGCCATGAATGTTTCCAAATATTACCGCGGAGATGTTAGGTTGGGTTAGGTTAGGTTATATTACGTTATTGATGTATATAAAGATCCCACGGAGACGTAGAGGCCAACAAGCCAGGAATGTCTTCAAATATTACCGCAGAGATGTTAGGTTGGGTCAGGTTAGGTTATATTACGTTATAGATGTATATAAAGTTCCCACGGAGACGTAGAGGCCAACAAGCCAGGAATGTGTTCAAATATTACCGCCGAGATGTTAGGTTGGGTTAGGTTAGGTTATATTACGTTATAGATGTATATGAAGGTCCCACGGAGACGTAGAGGCCAACTCGCCATGAATGTTTCCAAATATTACCGCGGAGATGTTAGGTTGGGTTAGGTTAGGTTATATTACGTTATTGATGTATATAAAGATCCCACGGAGACGTAGAGGCCAACAAGCCAGGAATGTCTTCAAATATTACCGCAGAGATGTTAGGTTGGGTTAGGTTCGGTTATATAACGTTATTGATGTATATAAATGTCCCACGAATACGTAGAGGCCAACTCGCCATGAATGTTTTCAAATATTACCGCCGAGATGTTTGGTTGGGTTAGGTTAGGTTATATTACGTTATAGATGTATGTAAAGTTCCCACGGAGAGGTAGAGGCCAACTCGCCATGAATGTTTTCAAATATTACCGCCGAGATGTTAGATTGGGTTAGGTTAGGTTATATTACGTTATTGATGTATATAAAGATCCCACGGAGACGTAGAGGCCAACAAGCCAGGAATGTCTTCAAATATTACCGCAGAGATGTTAGGTTGGGTTAGGTTCGGTTATATAACGTTATTGATGTATATAAAGGTCCCACGGAGACGTAGAGGGAAACAAGCCAGGAATGTGTTCAAATATTACCGCCGAGATGTTAGATTGGGTTAGGTTAGGTTATATTACGTTATTGATGTATATAAATATCCCACGGAGACGTAGAGGCCAACAAGCCAGGAATGTCTTCAAATATTACCGCAGAGATGTTAGGTTGGGTTAGGTTCTGTTATATAACGTTATTGATGTATATAGAGGTCCCACGGAGACGTAGAGGCCAACAAGCCAGGAATGTGTTCAAATATTACCGCCGAGATGTTAGATTGGGTTAGGTTAGGTTATATTACGTTATTGATGTATATGAAGGTCCCACGGAGACGTAGAGGCCAACTCGCCATGAATGTTTCCAAATATTACCGCGGAGATGTTAGGTTGGGTTAGGTTAGGTTATATTACGTTATTGATGTATATAAAGATCCCACGGAGACGTAGAGGCCAACAAGCCAGGAATGTCTTCAAATATTACCGCCGAGATGTTAGGTTGGGGTAGGTTAGGTTATATTACGTTACAGATGTATATAAAGGTCCCACGGAGACGTAGAGGCCAACAAGCAAGGAATGTGTTCAAATAATACCGCCGACATGTTAGGTTGGGTTAGGTTAGGTTATATTACGTTATAGATGTATATAAAGTTCCCACGGAGACGTAGAGGCCAACAAGCCAGGAATGTGTTCAAATATTACCGCCGAGATGTTAGATTGGGTTAGGTTAGGTTATATTACGTTATTGATGTATATAAAGATCCCACGGAGACGTAGAGGCCAACTCGCCAGGTATGTTTTCTAATATTACCACCGAGATGTTAGATTGGGTTAGGTTAGGTTATATTACGTTATTGATGTATATAAAGATCCCACGGATACGTAGAGCCCAACTCGCCATGAATGTTGTCAAATATTACCGCCGAGATGATAGGTTGGGTTAGGTTAGGTTATATTACGTTATTGATGTATAAAAAGATCCCACGGAGACGGAGAAGCCAACAAGCCAGGAATGTTGTCAAATATTACCGCCGAGATGTTAGGTTGGGTTAGGTTAGGCTATATAACGTTATTGATGTATATAAAGGTCCCACGAATACGTAGAGGCCAACAAGCCAGGAATGTGTTCAAATATTACCGCCGAGATGTTAGATTGGGTTAGGTTAGGTTATATTACGTTATTGATGTATATAAAGATCCCACGGAGACGTAGAGGACAACTCGCCAGGAATGTTGTTAAATATTACCGCCGAGATGATAGGTTGGGTTAGGTTAGGTTATATTACGTTATTGATGTATATAAATGTACCACGGAGACGTAGAGGCCAACTCGCCATGAATGTTTTCAAATATTACCGCCGAGATGTTAGGTTGGGTTAGGTTAGGTTATATTACGTTATAGATGTATATAAAGGCCCCACGGAGACGCAGAGGCCAACAAGCCAGGAATGTCTTCAAATATTACCGCCGAGATGATAGGTTGTGTTATGTTAGGTTATATTTCGTTATTGATGTTTATGAAGGTCAAACGGAGACGTAGAGGCCAACTCGCCAGTAATGTTGTCAAATATTACCGCCGAGATGATAGGTTGGGTTAGGTTAGGTTATATTTCGTTATTGATGTATATGAAGGTCCCACGGAGACGTTGAGGCCAACTCGCCATGAATGTTTTCAGATATTACCGCCGAGATGTTAGGTTGGGTTAGGTTAGGTTATATAACGTTATTGATGTATATAAAGGTCCCACGAATACGTAGAGGCCAACAAGCCAGGAATGTGTTCAAATGTTACCGCCGAGATGTTAGGTTGGGTTAGGTTAGGTTATATTACGTTATAGATGTATATAACGATCCCACGGAGACGTAGACGCCAACTCGCCATGAATGTCTTCAAATATTACCGCCGAGATGTTAGGTTGGGTTAGGTTAGGTTATATTACGTTATAGATGTATGTAAAGTTCCCACGGAGAGGTAGAGGCCAACTCGCCATGAATGTTTTCAAATATTACCGCCGAGATGTTAGATTGGGTTAGGTTAGGTTATATTACGTTATTGATGTATATAAAGATCCCACGGAGACGTAGAGGCCAACAAGACAGGAATGTGTTTAAATATTACCGCCGATATGTTAGGTTGGGTTAGGTTAGGTTATATTGCGTTATAGATGTATATAAAGTTCCCACGGAGACGTAGAGGCCAACAAGCCAGGAATGTCTTCAAATATTACCGCCGAGATGTTAGGTTGGGTTAGGTTAGGTTATATTGCGTTATAGATGTATATAATGTTCCCACGGAGACGTAGAGGCCAACGAGCCAGGAATGTGTTCAAATATTACCGCCGAGATGTTAGATTGGGTTAGGTTAGGTTATATTACGTTATAGATGTATATAAAGTTCCCACGTAGACGTAGAGGCCAACTCGCCAGGTATGTTTTCTAATATTACCGCCGAGATGTTAGGTTGGGTTAGGTTAGGTTATATTACGTTATAGATGTATATAAAGTTCCCACGGAGAGGTAGACGCCAACTCGCCATGAATGTTTTCAAATATTACCGCCGAGATGTTAGGTTGGGGTAGGTTAGGTTATATTACGTTACAGATGTATATAAAGGTCCCACGGAGACGTAGAGGCCAACAAGCAAGGAATGTTTTCAAATATTACCGCCGAGATGTTAGATTGGGTTAGGTTAGGTTATATAACGTTATTGATGTATATAAAGGTCCCACGGAGACGTAGAGGCCAACAAGCCAGGAATGTGTTCAAATATTACCGCCGATATGTTAGATTGGGTTAGGTTAGGTTATATTACGTTATTGATGTATATAAAGATCCCACGGAGACGTAGAGGCCAACAAGCCAGGAATGTCTTCAAATATTACCGCAGAGATGTTAGGTTGGGTTAGGTTCGGTTATATAACGTTATTGATGTATATAAAGGTCCCACGAATACGTAGAGGCCAACTCGCCATGAATGTGTTCAAATATTACCGCCGAGATGTTAGGTTGGGTTAGGTTAGGTTATATTACGTTATAGATGTATATAAAGTTCCCACGGAGACGTAGAGGCCAACTCGCCATGAATGTTTTCAAATATTACCACCGAGATGTTAGATTGGGTTAGGTTAGGTTATATTACGTTATTGATGTATATAAAGATCCCACGGAGACGTAGAGGCCAACAAGACAGGAATGTGTTTAAATATTACCGCCGATATGTTAGGTTGGGTTAGGTTAGGTTATATTGCGTTATAGATGTATATAAAGTTCCCACGGAGACGTAGAGGCCAACAAGCCAGGAATGTCTTCAAATATTACCGCCGAGATGTTAGGTTGGGTTAGGTTAGGTTATATTGCGTTATAGATGTATATAATGTTCCTACGGAGACGTAGAGGCCAACGAGCCAGGAATGTGTTCAAATATTACCGCCGAGATGTTAGATTGGGTTAGGTTAGGTTATATTACGTTATTGATGTATATAAAGATCCCCCGGAGACGTAGAGGCCAACAAGCCAGGAATGTGTTCAAATATTACCGCCGAGATGTTAGATTGGGTTAGGTTAGGTTATATTACGTTATTGATGTATATAAAGATACCACGGAGACGTAGAGGCCAACTCGCCAGGAATGTTGTCAAATATTACCGCCGAGATGATAGGTTGGGTTAGGTTAGGTTATATTACGTTATTGATGTATATAAATGTACCTCGGAGAGGTAGAGGCCAACTCGCCATGAATGTTTTCAAATATTACCGCCGAGATGTTAGGTTGGGTTAGGTTAGGTTATATTACGTTATAGATGTATATAAAGGTCCCACGGAGACGCAGAGGTCAACAAGCCAGGAATGTCTTCAAATATTACCGCCGAGATGATAGGTTGTGTTATGTTAGGTTATATTTCGTTATTGATGTTTATGAAGGTCAAACGGAGACGTAGAGGCCAACTCGCCAGTAATGTTGTCAAATATTACCGCCGAGATGATAGGTTGGGTTAGGTTAGGTTATATTTCGTTATTGATGTATATGAAGGTCCCACGGAGACGTAGAGGCCAACTCGCCATGACTGTTTTCAGATATTACCGCCGAGATGTTAGGTTGGGTTAGGTTAGGTTATATTACGTTATAGATGTATGTGAAGGTCCCACGGAGACGTAGAGGCCAACTCGCCATGAATGTTTTCAAATATTACCGCCGAGATGTTAGATTGTGTTAGGTTAGGTTATATTACGTTATTGATGTATATAAAGATCCCACGGAGACGTAGAGGCCAACAAGACAGGAATGTGTTTAAATATTACCGCCGAGATGTTAGGTTGGGTTAGGTTAGGTTATATTGCGTTATAGATGTATATAAAGTTCCCACGGTGACGTAGAGGCCAACAAGCCAGGAATGTGTTCAAATATTACCGCCGAGATGTTAGATTGGGTTAGGTTAGGTTATATTACGTTATTGATGTTTATAAAGGTCCCACGGAGACGTAGAGGCCAACAAGACAGGAATGTGTTCAAATATTACCGCCGAGATGTTAGGTTGGGTCAGGTTAGGTTATATTGCGTTATAGATGTATATAGAGTTCCCACGGAGACGTAGAGGCCAACAAGCCAGGAATGTCTTCAAATATTACCGCCGAGATGTTAGGTTGGGTTAGGTTAGGTTATATAACGTTATTGATGTATATAAAGATACCACGGAGACGTAGAGGCCAACTCGCCAGGAATGTTGTCAAATATTACCGCCGAGATGATAGGTTGGGTTAGGTTAGGTTATATTACGTTATTGATGTATATAAATGTACCACGGAGAGGTAGAGTCCAACTCGCCATGAATGTTTTCAAATATTAGCGCCGAGATGTTAGGTTGTGTTATGTTAGGTTATATTTCGTTATTGATGTTTATGAAGGTCAAACGGAGACGTAGAGGCCAACTCGCCAGTAATGTTTTCAAATATTACCGCGGAGATGTTAGGTTGGGTTAGGTTAGGTTATATTACGTTATAGATGTATATAAAGGTCCCACGGAGACGTAGAGGCCAACAAGCCAGGAATGTGTTCAAATATTACCGCCGAGATGTTAGGTTGGGTTAGCTTAGGTTATATTACGTTATAGATGTATATAAAGTTCCCACGGAGACGTAGAGGCCAACTCGCCAGGTATCTGTTCAAATATTACCGCCGAGATGTTAGATTGGGTTAGGTTAGGTTATATTACGTTATTGATGTATATAAAGATCCCACGGAGACGTAGAAGCCAACAAGACAGGAATGTGTTTAAATATTACCGCCGAGATGTTAGGTTGGGTCAGGTTAGGTTATATTGCGTTATAGATGTATATAAAGTTCCCACGGAAACGTAGAGGCCAACAAGCCAGGAATGTCTTCAAATATTACCGCCGAGATGATAGGTTGTGTTATGTTAGGTTATATTTCGTTATTGATGTTTATGAAGGTCAAACGGAGACGTAGAGGCCAACTCGCCAGTAATGTTGTCAAATATTACCGCCGAGATGATAGGTTGGGTTAGGTTAGGTTATATTTCGTTATTGATGTATATGAAGGTCCCACGGAGACGTTGAGGCCAACTCGCCATGAATGTTTTCAGATATTACCGCCGAGATGTTAGGTTGGGTTAGGTTAGGTTATATAACGTTATTGATGTATATAAAGGTCCCACGAATACGTAGAGGCCAACAAGCCAGGAATGTGTTCAAATGTTACCGCCGAGATGTTAGGTTGGGTTAGGTTAGGTTATATTACGTTATAGATGTATATAACGATCCCACGGAGACGTAGACGCCAACTCGCCATGAATGTCTTCAAATATTACCGCCGAGATGTTAGGTTGGGTTAGGTTAGGTTATATTACGTTATAGATGTATGTAAAGTTCCCACGGAGAGGTAGAGGCCAACTCGCCATGAATGTTTTCAAATATTACCGCCGAGATGTTAGATTGGGTTAGGTTAGGTTATATTACGTTATTGATGTATATAAAGATCCCACGGAGACGTAGAGGCCAACAAGACAGGAATGTGTTTAAATATTACCGCCGATATGTTAGGTTGGGTTAGGTTAGGTTATATTGCGTTATAGATGTATATAAAGTTCCCACGGAGACGTAGAGGCCAACAAGCCAGGAATGTCTTCAAATATTACCGCCGAGATGTTAGGTTGGGTTAGGTTAGGTTATATTGCGTTATAGATGTATATAATGTTCCCACGGAGACGTAGAGGCCAACGAGCCAGGAATGTGTTCAAATATTACCGCCGAGATGTTAGATTGGGTTAGGTTAGGTTATATTACGTTATAGATGTATATAAAGTTCCCACGTAGACGTAGAGGCCAACTCGCCAGGTATGTTTTCTAATATTACCGCCGAGATGTTAGGTTGGGTTAGGTTAGGTTATATTACGTTATAGATGTATATAAAGTTCCCACGGAGAGGTAGACGCCAACTCGCCATGAATGTTTTCAAATATAACCGCCGAGATGTTAGGTTGGGGTAGGTTAGGTTATATTACGTTACAGATGTATATAAAGGTCCCACGGAGACGTAGAGGCCAACAAGCAAGGAATGTTTTCAAATATTACCGCCGAGATGTTAGATTGGGTTAGGTTAGGTTATATAACGTTATTGATGTATATAAAGGTCCCACGGAGACGTAGAGGCCAACAAGCCAGGAATGTGTTCAAATATTACCGCCGATATGTTAGATTGGGTTAGGTTAGGTTATATTACGTTATTGATGTATATAAAGATCCCACGGAGACGTAGAGGCCAACAAGCCAGGAATGTCTTCAAATATTACCGCAGAGATGTTAGGTTGGGTTAGGTTCGGTTATATAACGTTATTGATGTATATAAAGGTCCCACGAATACGTAGAGGCCAACTCGCCATGAATGTGTTCAAATATTACCGCCGAGATGTTAGGTTGGGTTAGGTTAGGTTATATTACGTTATAGATGTATATAAAGTTCCCACGGAGACGTAGAGGCCAACTCGCAATGAATGTTTTCAAATATTACCACCGAGATGTTAGATTGGGTTAGGTTAGGTTATATTACGTTATTGATGTATATAAAGATCCCACGGAGACGTAGAGGCCAACAAGACAGGAATGTGTTTAAATATTACCGCCGATATGTTAGGTTGGGTTAGGTTAGGTTATATTGCGTTATAGATGTATATAAAGTTCCCACGGAGACGTAGAGGCCAACAAGCCAGGAATGTCTTCAAATATTACCGCCGAGATGTTAGGTTGGGTTAGGTTAGGTTATATTGCGTTATAGATGTATATAATGTTCCTACGGAGACGTAGAGGCCAACGAGCCAGGAATGTGTTCAAATATTACCGCCGAGATGTTAGATTGGGTTAGGTTAGGTTATATTACGTTATTGATGTATATAAAGATCCCCCGGAGACGTAGAGGCCAACAAGCCAGGAATGTGTTCAAATATTACCGCCGAGATGTTAGATTGGGTTAGGTTAGGTTATATTACGTTATTGATGTATATAAAGATACCACGGAGACGTAGAGGCCAACTCGCCAGGAATGTTGTCAAATATTACCGCCGAGATGATAGGTTGGGTTAGGTTAGGTTATATTACGTTATTGATGTATATAAATGTACCTCGGAGAGGTAGAGGCCAACTCGCCATGAATGTTTTCAAATATTACCGCCGAGATGTTAGGTTGGGTTAGGTTAGGTTATATTACGTTATAGATGTATATAAAGGTCCCACGGAGACGCAGAGGTCAACAAGCCAGGAATGTCTTCAAATATTACCGCCGAGATGATAGGTTGTGTTATGTTAGGTTATATTTCGTTATTGATGTTTATGAAGGTCAAACGGAGACGTAGAGGCCAACTCGCCAGTAATGTTGTCAAATATTACCGCCGAGATGATAGGTTGGGTTAGGTTAGGTTATATTTCGTTATTGATGTATATGAAGGTCCCACGGAGACGTAGAGGCCAACTCGCCATGACTGTTTTCAGATATTACCGCCTAGATGTTAGGTTGGGTTAGGTTAGGTTATATTACGTTATAGATGTATGTGAAGGTCCCACGGAGACGTAGAGGCCAACTCGCCATGAATGTTTTCAAATATTACCGCCGAGATGTTAGATTGTGTTAGGTTAGGTTATATTACGTTATTGATGTATATAAAGATCCCACGGAGACGTAGAGGCCAACAAGACAGGAATGTGTTTAAATATTACCGCCGAGATGTTAGGTTGGGTTAGGTTAGGTTATATTGCGTTATAGATGTATATAAAGTTCCCACGGAGACGTAGAGGCCAACAAGCCAGGAATGTGTTCAAATATTACCGCCGAGATGTTAGATTGGGTTAGGTTAGGTTATATTACGTTATTGATGTTTATAAAGGTCCCACGGAGACGTAGAGGCCAACAAGACAGGAATGTGTTCAAATATTACCGCCGAGATGTTAGGTTGGGTCAGGTTAGGTTATATTGCGTTATAGATGTATATAGAGTTCCCACGGAGACGTAGAGGCCAACAAGCCAGGAATGTCTTCAAATATTACCGCCGAGATGTTAGGTTGGGTTAGGTTAGGTTATATAACGTTATTGATGTATATAAAGATACCACGGAGACGTAGAGGCCAACTCGCCAGGAATGTTGTCAAATATTACCGCCGAGATGATAGGTTGGGTTAGGTTAGGTTATATTACGTTATTGATGTATATAAATGTACCACGGAGAGGTAGAGTCCAACTCGCCATGAATGTTTTCAAATATTAGCGCCGAGATGTTAGGTTGGGTTAGGTTAGGTTATATTACGTTATAGATGTATATAAAGGCCCCACGGAGACGCAGAGGCCAACAAGCCAGGAATGTCTTCAAATATTACCGCCGAGATGATACGTTGTGTTATGTTAGGTTATATTTCGTTATTGATATTTATGAAGGTCAAACGGAGACGTAGAGGCCAACTCGCCAGTAATGTTGTCAAATATTACCGCCGAGATGATAGGTTGGGTTAGGTTAGGTTATATTTCGTTATTGATGTATATGAAGGTCCCACGGAGACGTAGAGGCCAACTCGCCATGAATGTTTTCAGATATTACCGCCGAGATGTTAGGTTGGGTTAGGTTAGGTTATATTACGTTATAGATGTATATGAAGGTCCCACGGAGACGTAGAGGCCAACTCGCCATGAATGTTTTCAAATATTACCGCGGAGATGTTATGTTGGGTTAGGTTAGGTTATATTACGTTATAGATGAATGTAAATTTCCGACGGAGAGGTAGAGGCCAACTCGCCATGAATGTTTTCAAATATTACCGCCGAGATGTTAGATTGGGTTAGGTTAGGTTATATTACGTTATTGATGTATATAAAGATCCCACGGAGACGTAGAGGCCAACAAGCCAGGAATGTGTTCAAATATTACCGCCGAGATGTTAGATTGGGTTAGGTTAGGTTATATTACGTTATTGATGTATATAAAGATCCCACGGAGACGTAGAGGCCAACAAGACAGGAATGTGTTTAAATATTACCGCCGAGATGTTAGGTTGGGTCAGGTTAGGTTATATTGCGTTATTGATGTATATACAGATACCACGGAGACGTAGAGGCCAACTCGCCAGGAATGTGTTCAAATATTACCGCCGAGATGTTAGGTTGGGTTAGGTTAGGTTATATTACGTTATAGATGTATATAAAGTTCCCACGGAGACGTAGAGGCCAACCCGCCATGAATGTTTTCAAATATTACCGCCGACATGTTAGGTTGGGTTAGGTTAGGTTATATTACGTTAAAGATGTATGTAAAGTTCCCACGGAGAGGTAGAGGCCAACTCGCCATGAATGTTTTCAAATATTACCGCCGAGATGTTAGATTGAGTTAGGTTAGGTTATATTACGTTATTGATGTATATAAAGATCCCACGGAGACGTAGAGGCCAACAAGCCAGGAATGTGTTCAAATATTACCGCCGAGATGTTAGATTGGGTTAGGTTAGGTTATATAACGTTATTGATGTATATAAAAATACCACGGAGACGTAGAGGCCAACTCGCCAGGAATGTTGTCAAATATTACCGCCGAGATGATAGGTTGGGTTAGATTAGGTTATATTACGTTATTGATGTATATAAATGTACCACGGAGAGGTAGAGGCCAACTCGCCATGAATGTTTTCAAATATTACCGCCGAGATGTTAGGTTGGGTTAGGTTAGGTTATATTACGTTATAGAAGTATATAAAGGCCCCACGGAGACGCAGAGGCCAACAAGCCAGGAATGTCTTCAAATATTACCGCCGAGATGATAGGTTGTGTTATGTTAGGTTATATTTCGTTATTGATGTTTATGAAGGTCAAACGGAGACGTAGAGGCCAACTCGCCAGTAATGTTTTCAAATATTACCGCGGAGATGTTAGGTTGGGTTAGGTTAGGTTATATTACGTTATAGATGTATATAAAGGTCCCACGGAGACGTAGAGGCCAACAAGCCAGGAATGTGTTCAAATATTACCGCCGAGATGTTAGGTTGGGTTAGCTTAGGTTATATTACGTTATAGATGTATATAAAGTTCCCACGGAGACGTAGAGGCCAACTCGCCAGGTATCTGTTCAAATATTACCGCCGAGATGTTAGATTGGGTTAGGTTAGGTTATATTACGTTATTGATGTATATAAAGATCCCACGGAGACGTAGAAGCCAACAAGACAGGAATGTGTTTAAATATTACCGCCGAGATGTTAGGTTGGGTCAGGTTAGGTTATATTGCGTTATAGATGTATATAAAGTTCCCACGGAAACGTAGAGGCCAACAAGCCAGGAATGTGTTCAAATATTACCGCCGAGATGTTAGGTTTTGTTAGGTTAGGTTATATTGCGTTATAGATGTATATAAAGTTCCCACGGAGACGTAGAGGCCAACAAGCCAGGAATGTGTTCAAATATTACCGCCGAGATGTTAGATTGGGTCAGGTTAGGTTATATTGCGTTATAGATGTATATAGAGTTCCCACGGAGACGTAGAGGCCAACAAGCCAGGAATGTCTTCAAATATTACCGCCGAGATGTTAGGTTGGGTTAGGTTAGGTTATATAACGTTATTGATGTATATAAAGATACCACGGAGACGTAGAGGCCAACTCGCCAGGAATGTTGTCAAATATTACCGCCGAGATGATAGGTTGGGTTAGGTTAGGTTATATTACGTTATTGATGTATATAAATGTACCACGGAGAGGTAGAGTCCAACTCGCCATGAATGTTTTCAAATATTAGCGCCGAGATGTTAGGTTGGGTTAGGTTAGGTTATATTACGTTATAGATGTATATAAAGGCCCCACGGAGACGCAGAGGCCAACAAGCCAGGAATGTCTTCAAATATTACCGCCGAGATGATACGTTGTGTTATGTTAGGTTATATTTCGTTATTGATATTTATGAAGGTCAAACGGAGACGTAGAGGCCAACTCGCCAGTAATGTTGTCAAATATTACCGCCGAGATGATAGGTTGGGTTAGGTTAGGTTATATTTCGTTATTGATGTATATGAAGGTCCCACGGAGACGTAGAGGCCAACTCGCCATGAATGTTTTCAGATATTACCGCCGAGATGTTAGGTTGGGTTAGGTTAGGTTATATTACGTTATAGATGTATATGAAGGTCCCACGGAGACGTAGAGGCCAACTCGCCATGAATGTTTTCAAATATTACCGCGGAGATGTTATGTTGGGTTAGGTTAGGTTATATTACGTTATAGATGAATGTAAATTTCCGACGGAGAGGTAGAGGCCAACTCGCCATGAATGTTTTCAAATATTACCGCCGAGATGTTAGATTGGGTTAGGTTAGGTTATATTACGTTATTGATGTATATAAAGATCCCACGGAGACGTAGAGGCCAACAAGCCAGGAATGTGTTCAAATATTACCGCCGAGATGTTAGATTGGGTTAGGTTAGGTTATATTACGTTATTGATGTATATAAAGATCCCACGGAGACGTAGAGGCCAACAAGACAGGAATGTGTTTAAATATTACCGCCGAGATGTTAGGTTGGGTCAGGTTAGGTTATATTGCGTTATTGATGTATATACAGATACCACGGAGACGTAGAGGCCAACTCGCCAGGAATGTGTTCAAATATTACCGCCGAGATGTTAGGTTGGGTTAGGTTAGGTTATATTACGTTATAGATGTATATAAAGTTCCCACGGAGACGTAGAGGCCAACCCGCCATGAATGTTTTCAAATATTACCGCCGACATGTTAGGTTGGGTTAGGTTAGGTTAT
This sequence comes from Xylocopa violacea, assembly GCA_963969225.1. Taxonomy (NCBI): domain Eukaryota; kingdom Metazoa; phylum Arthropoda; class Insecta; order Hymenoptera; family Apidae; genus Xylocopa; species Xylocopa violacea. The sequence goes on from CAXAJV010000671.1 coordinate 179,058, forward strand.
ATTACGTTAAAGATGTATGTAAAGTTCCCACGGAGAGGTAGAGGCCAACTCGCCATGAATGTTTTCAAATATTACCGCCGAGATGTTAGATTGAGTTAGGTTAGGTTATATTACGTTATTGATGTATATAAAGATCCCACGGAGACGTAGAGGCCAACAAGCCAGGAATGTGTTCAAATATTACCGCCGAGATGTTAGATTGGGTTAGGTTAGGTTATATAACGTTATTGATGTATATAAAAATACCACGGAGACGTAGAGGCCAACTCGCCAGGAATGTTGTCAAATATTACCGCCGAGATGATAGGTTGGGTTAGATTAGGTTATATTACGTTATTGATGTATATAAATGTACCACGGAGAGGTAGAGGCCAACTCGCCATGAATGTTTTCAAATATTACCGCCGAGATGTTAGGTTGGGTTAGGTTAGGTTATATTACGTTATAGATGTATATAAAGGCCCCACGGAGACGCAGAGGCCAACAAGCCAGGAATGTCTTCAAATATTACCGCCGAGATGATAGGTTGTGTTATGTTAGGTTATATTTCGTTATTGATGTTTATGAAGGTCAAACGGAGACGTAGAGGCCAACTCGCCAGTAATGTTTTCAAATATTACCGCGGAGATGTTAGGTTGGGTTAGGTTAGGTTATATTACGTTATAGATGTATATAAAGGTCCCACGGAGACGTAGAGGCCAACAAGCCAGGAATGTGTTCAAATATTACCGCCGAGATGTTAGGTTGGGTTAGCTTAGGTTATATTACGTTATAGATGTATATAAAGTTCCCACGGAGACGTAGAGGCCAACTCGCCAGGTATCTGTTCAAATATTACCGCCGAGATGTTAGATTGGGTTAGGTTAGGTTATATTACGTTATTGATGTATATAAAGATCCCACGGAGACGTAGAAGCCAACAAGACAGGAATGTGTTTAAATATTACCGCCGAGATGTTAGGTTGGGTCAGGTTAGGTTATATTGCGTTATAGATGTATATAAAGTTCCCACGGAAACGTAGAGGCCAACAAGCCAGGAATGTGTTCAAATATTACCGCCGAGATGTTAGGTTTTGTTAGGTTAGGTTATATTGCGTTATAGATGTATATAAAGTTCCCACGGAGACGTAGAGGCCAACAAGCCAGGAATGTGTTCAAATATTACCGCCGAGATGTTAGATTGGGTTAGGTTAGGTTATATTACTTTATTGATGTATATAAAGATCCCACGGAGACGTAGAGGCCAACAAGCCAGGAATGTGTTCAAATATTACCGCCGAGATGTTAGATTGGGATAGGTTAGGTTATATTACGTTATTGATGTATATAAAGACACCACGGAGACGTAGAGGCCAACTCGCCAGGAATGTTGTCAAATATTACCGCCGAGATGGTAGGTTGGGTTAGGTTAGGTTATATTACGTTATTGATGAATATAAATGTACCACGGAGAGGTAGAGGCCAACTCGCCATGAATGTTTTCAAATATTACCGCCGAGATGTTAGGTTGGGTTAGGTTAGGTTATATTACGTTATAGATGTATATAAAGGCCCCACGGAGACGCAGAGGCCAACAAGCCAGGAATGTCTTCAAATATTACCGCCGAGATGATACGTTGTGTTATGTTAGGTTATATTTCGTTATTGATGTTTATGAAGGTCAAACGGAGACGTAGAGGCCAACTCGCCAGTAATGTTGTCAAATATTACCGCCGAGATGATAGGTTGGGTTAGGTTAGGTTATATTTCGTTATTGATGTATATGAAGGTCCCACGGAGACGTAGAGGCCAACTCGCCATGAATGTTTTCAGATATTACCGCCGAGATGTTAGGTTGGGTTAGGTTAGGTTATATTACGTTATAGATGTATATGAAGGTCCCACGGAGACGTAGAGGCCAACTCGCCATGAATGTTTTCAAATATTACCGCGGAGATGTTAGGTTGGGTTAGGTTAGGTTATATTACGTTATAGATGTATATAAAGGTCCCACGGAGACGTAGAGGCCAACAAGCCAGGAATGTGTTCAAATATTACCGCCGAGATGTTAGGTTGGGTTAGCTTAGGTTATATTACGTTATAGATGTATATAAAGTTCCCACGGAGACGTAGAGGCCAACTCGCCAGGTATCTGTTCAAATATTACCGCCGAGATGTTAGATTGGGTTAGGTTAGGTTATATTACGTTATTGATGTATATAAAGATCCCACGGAGACGTAGAAGCCAACAAGACAGGAATGTGTTTAAATATTACCGCCGAGATGTTAGGTTGGGTCAGGTTAGGTTATATTGCGTTATAGATGTATATAAAGTTCCCACGGAAACATAGAGGCCAACAAGCCAGGAATGTGTTCAAATATTACCGCCGAGATGTTAGGTTTTGTTAGGTTAGGTTATATTGCGTTATAGATGTATATAAAGTTCCCACGGAGACGTAGAGGCCAACAAGCCAGGAATGTGTTCAAATATTACCGCCGAGATGTTAGATTGGGTTAGGTTAGGTTATATTACTTTATTGATGTATATAAAGATCCCACGGAGACGTAGAGGCCAACAAGCCAGGAATGTGTTCAAATATTACCGCCGAGATGTTAGATTGGGATAGGTTAGGTTATATTACGTTATTGATGTATATAAAGACACCACGGAGACGTAGAGGCCAACTCGCCAGGAATGTTGTCAAATATTACCGCCGAGATGGTAGGTTGGGTTAGGTTAGGTTATATTACGTTATTGATGAATATAAATGTACCACGGAGAGGTAGAGGCCAACTCGCCATGAATGTTTTCAAATATTACCGCCGAGATGTTAGGTTGGGTTAGGTTAGGGTATATTACGTTATAGATGTATATAAAGGTCCCACGGAGACGCAGAGGCCAACAAGCCAGGAATGTCTTCAAATATTACCGCCGAGATGATAGGTTGTGTTATGTTAGGTTATATTTCGTTATTGATGTTTATGAAGGTCAAACGGAGACGTAGAGGCCAACTCGCCAGTAATGTTGTCAAATATTACCGCCGAGATGATAGGTTGGGTTAGGTTAGGTTATATTTCGTTATTGATGTATATGAAGGTCCCACGGAGACGTAAAGGCCAACTCGCCATGACTGTTTTCAGATATTACCGCCGAGATGTTAGGTTGGGTTAGGTTAGGTTATATTACGTTATAGATGTATGTGAAGGTCCCATGGAGACGTAGAGGCCAACTCGCCATGAATGTTTTCAAATATTACCGCGGAGATGTTAGGTTGGGTTAGGTTAGGTTATATTACGTTATAGATGAATGTAAATTTCCGACGGAGAGGTAGAGGCCAACTCGCCATGAATGTTTTCAAATATTACCGCCGAGATGTTAGATTGGGTTAGGTTAGGTTATATTACGTTATTGATGTATATAAAGATCCCACGGAGACGTAGAGGCCAACAAGCCAGGAATGTGTTCAAATATTACCGCCGAGATGTTAGATTGGGTTAGGTTAGGTTATATTACGTTATTGATGTATATAAAGATCCCACGGAGACGTAGAGGCCAACAAGACAGGAATGTGTTTAAATATTACCGACGAGATGTTAGGTTGGGTCAGGTTAGGTTATATTGCGTTATTGATGTATATACAGATACCACGGAGACGTAGAGGCCAACTCGCCAGGAATGTGTTCATATATTACCGCCGAGATGTTAGGTTGGGTTAGGTTAGGTTATATTACGTTATAGATGTATATAAAGTTCCCACGGAGACGTAGAGGCCAACTCGCCAGGTATGTTTTCTAATACTACCGCCGAGATGTTAGGTTGGGTTAGGTTAGGTTATATTACGTTATTAATGTATAAAAAGATCCCACGAAGACGGAGAAGCCAACGCGCCAGGAATGTTGTCAAATATTACCGCCGAGATGTTAGGTTGTGTTAGGTTAGGTTATATTACGTTATTGATGTATATAAATATCCCACGGAGACGTAGAGGCCAACAAGCCAGGAATGTGTTCAAATGTTACCGCCGAGATGTTAGGTTGGGTTAGGTTAGGTTATATTACGTTATAGATGTATATAACGATCCCACGGAGACGTAGAGGCCAACCCGCCATGAATGTTTTCAAATATTACCGCCGAGATGTTAGGTTGGGTTAGGTTAGGTTATATTACGTTAAAGATGTATGTAAAGTTCCCACGGAGAGGTAGAGGCCAACTCGCCATGAATGTTTTCAAATATTACCGCCGAGATGTTAGATTGGGTTAGGTTAGGTTATATTACGTTATTGATGTATATAAAGATCCCACGGAGACGTAGAGGCCAACAAGCCAGGAATGTCTTCAAATATTACCGCCGAGATGATAGGTTGTGTTATGTTAGGTTATATTTCGTTATTGATGTATATAAAAATACCACGGAGACGTAGAGGCCAACTCGCCAGGAATGTTGTCAAATATTATCGCCGAGATGATAGGTTGGGTTAGGTTAGGTTATATTACGTTATTGATGTATATAAGTGTACCACGGAGAGGTAGAGTCCAACTCGCCATGAATGTTTTCAAATATTATCGCCGAGATGATAGGTTGGGTTAGGTTAGGTTATATTTCGTTATTGATGTATATGAAGGTCCCACGGAGACGTAGAGGCCAACTCGCCATGAATGTTTTCAGATATTACCGCCGAGATGTTAGGTTGGGTTAGGTTAGGTTATATTACGTTATAGATGTATATGAAGGTCCCACGGAGTCGTAGAGGCCAAATCGCCATGAATGTTTTAAAATATTACCGCGGAGATGTTAGGTTGGGTTAGGTTAGGTTATATTACGTTATAGATGTATATAAAGATCCCACGGAGACGTAGAGGCCAACAAGACAGGAATGTGTTCAAATATTACCGCCGAGATGTTAGGTTGGGTTAGGTTAGGTTATATTACGTTATAGATGTATATAAAGTTCCCACGGAGACGTAGAGGCCAACTCGCCAGGTATGTTTTCTAATATTACCGCCGAGATGTTAGGTTGGGTTAGGTTAGGTTATATTACGTTATTAATGTATAAAAAGATCCCACGGAGACCGAGAAGCCAACGCGCCAGGAATGTGTTCAAATATTACCGCCGAGATGTTAGATTGGGTTAGGTTAGGTTATATAACGTTATTGATGTATATAAAAATACCACGGAGACGTAGAGGCCAACTCGCCAGGAATGTTGTCAAATATTACCGACGAGATGATAGGTTGGGTTAGGTTAGGTTATATTACGTTATTGATGTATATAAATGTACCACGGAGAGGTAGAGGCCAACTCGCCATGAATGTTTTCAAATATTACCGCCGAGATGTTAGGTTGGGTTAGGTTAGGTTATATTACGTTATAGATGTATATAAAGGCCCCACGGAGAAGCAGAGGCCAACAAGCCAGGAATGTCTTCAAATATTACCGCCGAGATGTTAGGTTGGGTTAGGTTAGGTTATATTACGTTATAGATGTATATAAAGGCCCCACGGAGACGCAGAGGCCAACAAGCCAGGAATGTCTTCAAATATTACCGCCGAGATGATAGGTTGTGTTATGTTAGGTTATATTTCGTTATTGATGTTTATGAAGGTCAAACGGAGACGTAGAGGCCAACTCGCCAGTAATGTTGTCAAATATTACCGCCGAGATGATAGGTTGGGTTAGGTTAGGTTATATTTCGTTATTTATGTATATGAAGGTCCCACGGAGACGTAGAGGCCAACTCGCCATGAATGTTTTCAGATATTACCGCCGAGATGTTAGGTTGGGTTAGGTTAGGTTATATTACGTTATAGATGTATATGAAGGACCCACGGAGACGTAGAGGCCAACTCGCCATGAATGTTTTCAAATATTACCGCGGAGATGTTAGGTTGGGTTAGGTTAGGTTATATTACGTTATAGATGTATATAAAGGTCCCACGGAGACGTAGAGGCCAACAAGCCAGGAATGTGTTCAAATATTACCGCCGAGATGTTAGGTTGGGTTAGGTTAGGTTATATTACGTTATAGATGTATATAAAGTTCCCACGGAGACGTAGAGGCCAACTCGCCAGGTATGTTTTCTAATATTACCGCCGAGATGTTAGGTTGGGTTAGGTTAGGTTATATTACGTTATTAATGTATAAAAAGATCCCACCGAGACGGAGAAGCCGACGCGCCAGGAATGTTGTCAAATATTACCGCCGAGATGTTAGGTTGTGTTAGGTTAGGTTATATTACGTTATTGATGTATATAAATATCCCACGGAGACGTAGAGGCCAACAAGCCAGGAATGTGTTCAAATGTTACCGCCGAGATGTTAGGTTGGGTTAGGTTAGGTTATATTACGTTATAGATGTATATAACGATCCCACGGAGACGTAGAGGCCAACTCGCCATGAATGTTTTCAAATATTACCGCCGAGATGTTAGGTTGGGTTAGGTTAGGTTATATTACGTTATAGATGTATGTAAAGTTCCCACGGAGAGGTAGAGGCCAACTCGCCATGAATGTTTTCAAATATTACCGCCGAGATGTTAGATTGGGTTAGGTTAGGTTATATTACGTTATTGATGTATATAAAGATCCCACGGAGACGTAGAGGCCAACAAGCCAGGAATGTGTTCAAATATTACCGCCGAGATGTTAGATTGGGTTAGGTTAGGTTATATAACGTTATTGATGTATATAAAGATCCCACGGAGACGTAGAGGCCAACAAGCCAGGAATGTCTTCAAATATTACCGCAGAGATGTTAGGTTGGGTTAGGTTCGGTTATATAACGTTATTGATGTATATAAAGGTCCCACGGAGACGTAGAGGCCAACAAGCCAGGAATGTGTTCAAATATTACCGCCGAGATGTTAGATTGGGTTAGGTTAGGTTATATAACGTTATTGATGTATATAAAAATACCACGGAGACGTAGAGGCCAACTCGCCAGGAATGTTGTCAAATATTACCGCCGAGATGATAGGTTGGGTTAGGTTAGGTTATATTACGTTATTGATGTATATAAATGTACCACGGAGAGGTAGAGGCCAACTCGCCATGAATGTTTTCAAATATTACCGCCGAGATGTTAGGTTGGGTTAGGTTAGGTTATATTACGTTATAGATGTATATAAAGATCCCACGGAGACGTAGAGGCCAGCAAGCCAGGAATGTGTTCAAATATTACCGCCGAGATGTTAGATTGGGTTAGGTTAGGTTATAAAACGTTATTGATGTATATAAAGATCCCACGGAGACGTAGAGGCCAACAAGCCAGGAATGTCTTCAAATATTACCGCAGAGATGTTAGGTTGGGTTAGGTTCGGTTATATAACGTTATTGATGTATATAAAGGTCCCACGGAGACGTAGAGGCCAACAAGCCAGGAATGTGTTCAAATGTTACCGCCGATATGTTAGGTTGGGTTAGGTTAGGTTATATTACGTTATAGATGTATATAACGATCCCACGGAGACGTAGAGGCCAACTCGCCATGAATGTTTTCAAATATTACCGCCGAGATGTTAGGTTGGGTTAGGTTAGATTGTATTACGTTATAGATGTATGTAAAGTTCCCACGGAGAGGTAGAGGCCAACTCGCCATGAATGTTTTCAAATATTACCGCCGAGATGTTAGGTTGGGTTAGGTTAGGTTATATTACGTTATAGATGTATGTAAAGTTCCCACGGAGAGGTAGAGGCCAACTCGCCATGAATGTTTTCAAATATTACCGCCGAGATGTTAGATTGGGTTAGGTTAGGTTATATTACGTTATTGATGTATATAAAGATCCCACGGAGACGTAGAGGCCAACAAGCAAGGAATGTGTTCAAATATTACCGCCGAGATGATAGGTTGGGTTAGGTTAGGTTATATTACGTTATTGATGTATATAAATGTACCACGGAGAGGTAGAGGCCAACTCGCCATGAATGTTTTCAAATATTACCGCCGAGATGTTAGGTTGGGTTAGGTTAGGTTATATTACGTTATAGATGTATGTAAAGTTCCCACGGAGAGGTAGAGGCCAACTCGCCATGAAGGTTTTCAAATATTACCGCCGAGATGTTAGGTTGGGTTAGGTTAGGTTATATTACGTTATAGATGTATGTGAAGTTCCCACGGAGAGGTAGAGGCCAACTCGCCATGAATGTTTTCAAATATTACCGCCGAGATGTTAGATTGGGTTAGGTTAGGTTATATAACGTTATTGATGTATATAAAAATACCACGGAGACGTAGAGGCCAACTCGCCAGGAATGTTGTCAAATATTACCGCCGAGATGTTAGGTTGGGTTAGGTTAGGTTATATTACGTTATAGATGTATATAAAGGCCCCACGGAGAAGCAGAGGCCAACAAGCCAGGAATGTCTTCAAATATTACCGCCGAGATGTTAGGTTGGGTTAGGTTAGGTTATATTACGTTATAGATGTATATAAAGGCCCCACGGAGACGCAGAGGCCAACAAGCCAGGAATGTCTTCAAATATTACCGCCGAGATGATAGGTTGTGTTATGTTAGGTTATATTTCGTTATTGATGTTTATGAAGGTCAAACGGAGACGTAGAGGCCAACTCGCCAGTAATGTTGTCAAATATTACCGCCGAGATGATAGGTTGGGTTAGGTTAGGTTATATTTCGTTATTTATGTATATGAAGGTCCCACGGAGACGTAGAGGCCAACTCGCCATGAATGTTTTCAGATATTACCGCCGAGATGTTAGGTTGGGTTAGGTTAGGTTATATTACGTTATAGATGTATATGAAGGACCCACGGAGACGTAGAGGCCAACTCGCCATGAATGTTTTCAAATATTACCGCGGAGATGTTAGGTTGGGTTAGGTTAGGTTATATTACGTTATAGATGTATATAAAGGTCCCACGGAGACGTAGAGGCCAACAAGCCAGGAATGTGTTCAAATATTACCGCCGAGATGTTAGGTTGGGTTAGGTTAGGTTATATTACGTTATAGATGTATATAAAGTTCCCACGGAGACGTAGAGGCCAACTCGCCAGGTATGTTTTCTAATATTACCGCCGAGATGTTAGGTTGGGTTAGGTTAGGTTATATTACGTTATTAATGTATAAAAAGATCCCACGGAGACGGAGAAGCCGACGCGCCAGGAATGTTGTCAAATATTACCGCCGAGATGTTAGGTTGTGTTAGGTTAGGTTATATTACGTTATTGATGTATATAAATATCCCACGGAGACGTAGAGGCCAACAAGCCAGGAATGTGTTCAAATGTTACCGCCGAGATGTTAGGTTGGGTTAGGTTAGGTTATATTACGTTATAGATGTATATAACGATCCCACGGAGACGTAGAGGCCAACTCGCCATGAATGTTTTCAAATATTACCGCCGAGATGTTAGGTTGGGTTAGGTTAGGTTATATTACGTTATAGATGTATGTAAAGTTCCCACGGAGAGGTAGAGGCCAACTCGCCATGCATGTTTTCAAATATTACCGCCGAGATGTTAGATTGGGTTAGGTTAGGTTATATTACGTTATTGATGTATATAAAGATCCCACGGAGACGTAGAGGCCAACAAGCCAGGAATGTGTTCAAATATTACCGCCGAGATGTTAGATTGGGTTAGGTTAGGTTATATAACGTTATTGATGTATATAAAGATCCCACGGAGACGTAGAGGCCAACAAGCCAGGAATGTCTTCAAATATTACCGCAGAGATGTTAGGTTGGGTTAGGTTCGGTTATATAACGTTATTGATGTATATAAAGGTCCCACGGAGACGTAGAGGCCAACAAGCCAGGAATGTGTTCAAATATTACCGCCGAGATGTTAGATTGGGTTAGGTTAGGTTATATAACGTTATTGATGTATATAAAAATACCACGGAGACGTAGAGGCCAACTCGCCAGGAATGTTGTCAAATATTACCGCCGAGATGATAGGTTGGGTTAGGTTAGGTTATATTACGTTATTGATGTATATAAATGTACCACGGAGAGGTAGAGGCCAACTCGCCATGAATGTTTTCAAATATTACCGCCGAGATGTTAGGTTGGGTTAGGTTAGGTTATATTACGTTATAGATGTATATAAAGATCCCACGGAGACGTAGAGGCCAACAAGCCAGGAATGTGTTCAAATATTACCGCCGAGATGTTAGATTGGGTTAGGTTAGGTTATATTACGTTATTGATGTATATAAAGATCCCACGGAGACGTAGAGGCCAACAAGCCAGGAATGTCTTCAAATATTACCGCAGAGATGTTAGGTTGGGTTAGGTTCGGTTATATAACGTTATTGATGTATATAAAGGTCCCACGGAGACGTAGAGGCCAACAAGCCAGGAATGTGTTCAAATGTTACCGCCGATATGTTAGGTTGGGTTAGGTTAGGTTATATTACGTTATAGATGTATATAACGATCCCACGGAGACGTAGAGGCCAACTCGCCATGAATGTTTTCAAATATTACCGCCGAGATGTTAGGTTGGGTTAGGTTAGATTGTATTACGTTATAGATGTATGTAAAGTTCCCACGGAGAGGTAGAGGCCAACTCGCCATGAATGTTTTCAAATATTACCGCCGAGATGTTAGGTTGGGTTAGGTTAGGTTATATTACGTTATAGATGTATGTAAAGTTCCCACGGAGAGGTAGAGGCCAACTCGCCATGAATGTTTTCAAATATTACCGCCGAGATGTTAGATTGGGTTAGGTTAGGTTATATTACGTTATTGATGTATATAAAGATCCCACGGAGACGTAGAGGCCAACAAGCAAGGAATGTGTTCAAATATTACCGCCGAGATGATAGGTTGGGTTAGGTTAGGTTATATTACGTTATTGATGTATATAAATGTACCACGGAGAGGTAGAGGCCAACTCGCCATGAATGTTTTCAAATATTACCGCCGAGATGTTAGGTTGGGTTAGGTTAGGTTATATTACGTTATAGATGTATGTAAAGTTCCCACGGAGAGGTAGAGGCCAACTCGCCATGAATGTTTTCAAATATTACCGCCGAGATGTTAGGTTGGGTTAGGTTAGGTTATATTACGTTATAGATGTATGTGAAGTTCCCACGGAGAGGTAGAGGCCAACTCGCCATGAATGTTTTCAAATATTACCGCCGAGATGTTAGATTGGGTTAGGTTAGGTTATATAACGTTATTGATGTATATAAAAATACCACGGAGACGTAGAGGCCAACTCGCCAGGAATGTTGTCAAATATTACCGCCGAGATGATAGGTTGGGTTAGGTTAGGTTATATTACGTTATTGATGTATATAAATGTACCACGGAGAGGTAGAGGCCAACTCGCCATGAATGTTTTCAAATATTACCGCCGAGATGTTAGGTTGGGTTAGGTTAGGTTATACTACGTTATAGATGTATATAAAGGCCCCACGGAGACGCAGAGGCAGACTCGCCAGGTATGTTTTCTAATATTACCGCCGAGATGTTAGGTTGGGTTAGGTTAGGTTATATTACGTTATTGATGTATAAAAAGATCCCACGGAGACGGAGAAGCCAACGCGCCAAGAATGTTGTCAAATATTACTGCCGAGATGTTAGGTTGTGTTAGGTTAGGTTATATTACGTTATTGATGTATATAAATATCCCACGGAGACGTAGAGGCCAACAAGCCAGGAATGTGTTCAAATGTTACCGCCGAGATGTTAGGTTGGGTTAGGTTAGGTTATATTACGTTATAGATGTATATAACGATCCCACGGAGACGTAGAGGCCAACTCGCCATGAATGTTTTCAAATATTACCGCCGAGATGTTAGGTTGGGTTAGGTTAGGTTATATTACGTTATACATGTATGTAAAGTTCCCACGGAGAGGTAGAGGCCAACTCGCCATGAATGTTTTCAAATATTACCGCCGAGATGTTAGGTTGGGTTAGGTTAGGTTATATTACGTTATAGATGTATGTAAAGTTCCCACGGAGAGGTAGAGGCCAACTCGCCATGAATGTTTTCAAATATTACCGCCGAGATGTTAGATTGGGTTAGGTTAGGTTATATAACGTTATTGATGTATATAAAAATACCACGGAGACGTAGAGGCCAACTCGCCAGGAATGTTGTCAAATATTACCGCCGAGATGATAGGTTGGGTTAGGTTAGGATATATTACGTTATTGATGTATATAAATGTACCACGGAGAGGTAGAGGCCAACTCGCCATGAATGTTTTCAAATATTACCGCCGAGATGTTAGGTTGGGTTAGGTTAGGTTATATTACGTTATAGATGTATATAAAGGCCCCACGGAGACGCAGAGGCCAACTCGCCAGGTATGTTTTCTAATATTACCGCCGAGATGTTAGGTTGGGTTAGGTTAGGTTATATTACGTTATTGATGTATAAAAAGATCCCACGGAGACGGAGAAGCCAACGCGCCAGGAATGTTGTCAAATATTACTGCCGAGATGTTACGTTGTGTTAGGTTAGGTTATATTACGTTATTGATGTATATAAATATCCCACGGATACGTAGAGGCCAACAAGCCAGGAATGTGTTCAAATGTTACCGCCGAGATGTTAGGTTGGGTTAGGTTAGGTTATATTACGTTATAGATGTATATAACGATCCCACGGAGACGTAGAGGCCAACTCGCCATGAATGTTTTCAAATATTACCGCCGAGATGTTAGGTTGGGTTAGGTTAGGTTATATTACGTTATAGATGTATGTAAAGTTCCCACGGAGACGTAGAGGCCAACAAGCCAGGAATGTGTTCAAATATTACCGCCGAGATGTTAGATCGGGTTAGGTTAGGTTATATTACGTTATTGATGTATATAAAGATACCACGGAGACGTAGAGGCCAACTCGCCAGGAATGTTGTCAAATATTACCGCCGAGATGATAGGTTGGGTTAGGTTAGGTTATATTACGTTATTGATGTATATAAATGTACCACGGAGAGGTAGAGGCCAACTCGCCATGAATGTTTTCAAATATTACCGCCGAGATGTTAGGTTGGGTTAGGTTAGGTTATATTACGTTATAGATGTATATAAAGGCCCCACGGAGACGCAGAGGCCAACAAGCCAGGAATGTCTTCAAATATTACCGCCGAGATGATAGGTTGTGTTATGTTAGGTTATATTTCGTTATTGATGTTTATGAAGGTCAAACGGAGACGTAGAGGCCAACTCGCCAGTAATGTTGTCAAATATTACCGCCGAGATGATAGGTTGGGTTAGGTTAGGTTATATTTCGTTATTGATGTATATGAAGGTCCCACGGAGACGTAGAGGCCAACTCGCCATGAATGTTTTCAGATATTACCGCCGAGATGTTAGGTTGGGTTAGGTTAGGTTATATTACGTTATAGATGTATATGAAGGTCCCACGGAGACGTAGAGGCCAAATCGCCATGAATGTTTTAAAATATTACCGCGGAGATGTTAGGTTGGGTTAGGTTAGGTTATATTACGTTATAGATGTATATAAAGGTCCCACGGAGACGTAGAGGCCAACAAGCCAGGAATGTGTTCAAATATTACCGCCGAGATGTTAGGTTGGGTTAGGTTAGGTTATATTACGTTATAGATGTATATAAAGTTCCGACGGAGACGTAGAGGCCAACTCGCCAGGTATGTTTTCTAATATTACCGCCGAGATGTTAGGTTGGGTTAGGTTAGGTTATATTACGTTATTGATGTATAAAAAGATCCCACGGAGACGGAGAAGCCAACGCGCCAGGAATGTTGTCAAATATTACCGCCGAGATGTTAGGTTGTGTTAGGTTAGGTTATATTACGTTATTGATGTATATAAATATCCCACGGAGACGTAGAGGCCAACAAGCCAGGAATGTGTTCAAATGTTACCGCCGAGATGTTAGGTTGGGTTAGGTTAGGTTATATTACGTTATAGATGTATATAACGATCCCACGGAGACGTAGAGGCCAACTCGCCATGAATGTTTTCAAATATTACCGCCGAGATGTTAGGTTGGGTAAGGTTAGGTTATATTACGTTATAGATGTATGTAAAGTTCCCACGGAGAGGTAGAGGCCAACTCGCCATGAATGTTTTCAAATATTACCGCCGAGATGTTAGATTGGGTTAGGTTAGGTTATATTACGTTATTGATGTATATAAAGATCCCACGGAGACGTAGAGGCCAACAAGACAGGAATGTGTTTAAATATTACCGCCGAGATGTTAGGTTGGGGTAGGTTAGGTTATATTGCGTTATAGATGTATATAAAGTTCCCACGGAGACGTAGAGGCCAACAAGCCAGGAATGTGTTCAAATATTACCGCCGAGATGTTAGATTGGGTTAGGTTAGGTTATATTACGTTATTGATGTATATAAAGATCCCACGGAGACGTAGAGGCCAACAAGCCAGGAATGTGTTCAAATATTACCGCAGAGATGTTAGGTTGGGTTAGGTTCGGTTATATAACGTTATTGATGTATATAAAGGTCCCACGGAGACGTAGAGGCCAACAAGCCAGGAATGTGTTCAAATATTACCGCCGAGATGTTAGATCGGGTTAGGTTAGGTTATATTACGTTATTGATGTATATAAAGATACCACGGAGACGTAGAGGTCAACTCGCCAGGTATGTTTTCTAATATTACCGCCGAGATGTTAGGTTGGGTTAGGTTAGGTTATATTACGTTATTGATGTATAAAAAGATGCCACGGAGACGGAGAAGCCAACGCGCCAGGAATGTTGTCAAATATTACCGCCGAGATGTTAGGTTGTGTTAGGTTAGGTTATATTACGTTATTGATGTATATAAATATCCCACGGAGACGTAGAGGCCAACAAGCCAGGAATGTGTTCAAATGTTACCGCCGAGATGTTAGGTTGGGTTAGGTTAGGTTATATTACGTTATAGATGTATATAACGATCCCACGGAGACGTAGAGGCCAACTCGCCATGAATGTTTTCAAATATTACCGCCGAGATGTTAGGTTGGGTTAGGTTAGGTTATATTACGCTATTGATGTATATAAAGATCCCACGGAGAGGTAGAGGCCAACTCGCCATGAATGTTTTCAAATATTACCGCCGAGATGTTAGATTGGGTTAGGTTAGGTTATATTACGTTATTGATGTATATAAAGATCCCACGGAGACGTAGAGGCCAACAAGCAAGGAATGTGTTCAAATATTACCGCCGAGATGTTAGGTTGGGTTAGGTTAGGTTATATTACGTTATAGATGTATATAAAGTTCCCACGGAGACGTAGAGGCCAACAAGCCAGGAATGTGTTCAAATATTACCGCCGATATGTTAGATTGGGTTAGGTTAGGTTATATTACGTTATTGATGTATATAAAGATCCCACGGAGACGTAGAGGCCAACAAGCCAGGAATGTGTTCAAATATTACCGCCGAGATGTTAGATTGGGTTAGGTTAGGTTATATTACGTTATTGATGTATATAAAGATCCCACGGAGACGTAGAGGCCAACAAGCCAGGAATGTGTTCAAATATTACCGCCGAGATGTTAGATTGGGTTAGGTTAGGTTATATAACGTTATTGATGTATATAAAGATCCCACGGAGACGTAGAGGCCAACAAGCCAGGAATGTGTTCAAATATTACCGCCGAGATGTTAGATCGGGTTAGGTTAGGTTATATTACGTTATTGATGTATATAAAGATACCACGGAGACGTAGAGGCCAACTCGCCAGGAATGTTGTCAAATATTACCGCCGAGATGATAGGTTGGGTTAGGTTAGGTTATATTACGTTATTGATGTATATAAATGTACCACGGAGAGGTAGAGGCCAACTCGCCATGAATGTTTTCAAATATTACCGCCGAGATGTTAGGTTGGGTTAGGTTAGGTTACATTACGTTATAGATGTATATAAAGGCCCCACGGAGACGCAGAGGCCAACAAGCCAGGAATGTCTTCAAATATTACCGCCGAGATGATAGGTTGTGTTATGTTAGGTTATATTTCGTTATTGATGTTTATGAAGGTCAAACGGAGACGTAGAGGCCAACTCGCCAGTAATGTTGTCAAATATTACCGCCGAGATGATAGGTTGGGTTAGGTTAGGTTATATTTCGTTATTGATGTATATGAAGGTCCCACGGAGACGTAAAGGCCAACTCGCCATGACTGTTTTCAGATATTACCGCCGAGATGTTAGGTTGGGTTAGGTTAGGTTATATTACGTTATAGATGTATGTGAAGGTCCCATGGAGACGTAGAGGCCAACTCGCCATGAATGTTTTCAAATATTACCGCGGAGATGTTAGGTTGGGTTAGGTTAGGTTATATTACGTTATAGATGAATGTAAATTTCCGACGGAGAGGTAGAGGCCAACTCGCCATGAATGTTTTCAAATATTACCGCCGAGATGTTAGATTGGGTTAGGTTAGGTTATATTACGTTATTGATGTATATAAAGATCCCACGGAGACGTAGAGGCCAACAAGCCAGGAATGTGTTCAAATATTACCGCCGAGATGTTAGATTGGGTTAGGTTAGGTTATATTACGTTATTGATGTATATAAAGATCCCACGGAGACGTAGAGGCCAACAAGACAGGAATGTGTTTAAATATTACCGACGAGATGTTAGGTTGGGTCAGGTTAGGTTATATTGCGTTATTGATGTATATACAGATACCACGGAGACGTAGAGGCCAACTCGCCAGGAATGTGTTCATATATTACCGCCGAGATGTTAGGTTGGGTTAGGTTAGGTTATATTACGTTATAGATGTATATAAAGTTCCCACGGAGACGTAGAGGCCAACTCGCCAGGTATGTTTTCTAATACTACCGCCGAGATGTTAGGTTGGGTTAGGTTAGGTTATATTACGTTATTAATGTATAAAAAGATCCCACGAAGACGGAGAAGCCAACGCGCCAGGAATGTTGTCAAATATTACCGCCGAGATGTTAGGTTGTGTTAGGTTAGGTTATATTACGTTATTGATGTATATAAATATCCCACGGAGACGTAGAGGCCAACAAGCCAGGAATGTGTTCAAATGTTACCGCCGAGATGTTAGGTTGGGTTAGGTTAGGTTATATTACGTTATAGATGTATATAACGATCCCACGGAGACGTAGAGGCCAACCCGCCATGAATGTTTTCAAATATTACCGCCGAGATGTTAGGTTGGGTTAGGTTAGGTTATATTACGTTAAAGATGTATGTAAAGTTCCCACGGAGAGGTAGAGGCCAACTCGCCATGAATGTTTTCAAATATTACCGCCGAGATGTTAGATTGGGTTAGGTTAGGTTATATTACGTTATTGATGTATATAAAGATCCCACGGAGACGTAGAGGCCAACAAGCCAGGAATGTGTTCAAATATTACCGCCGAGATGTTAGATTGGGTTAGGTTAGGTTATATAACGTTATTGATGTATATAAAAATACCACGGAGACGTAGAGGCCAACTCGCCAGGAATGTTGTCAAATATTACCGCCGAGATGATAGGTTGGGTTAGGTTAGGTTATATTACGTTATTGATGTATATAAATGTACCACGGAGAGGTAGAGGCCAACTCGCCATGAATGTTTTCAAATATTACCGCCGAGATGTTAGGTTGGGTTAGGTTAGGTTATATTACGTTATAGATGTATATAAAGGCCCCACGGAGACGCAGAGGCCAACAAGCCAGGAATGTCTTCAAATATTACCGCCGAGATGATAGGTTGTGTTATGTTAGGTTATATTTCGTTATTGATGTTTATGAAGGTCAAACGGAGACGTAGAGGCCAACTCGCCAGTAATGTTGTCAAATATTATCGCCGAGATGATAGGTTGGGTTAGGTTAGGTTATATTTCGTTATTGATGTATATGAAGGTCCCACGGAGACGTAGAGGCCAACTCGCCATGAATGTTTTCAGATATTACCGCCGAGATGTTAGGTTGGGTTAGGTTAGGTTATATTACGTTATAGATGTATATGAAGGTCCCACGGAGTCGTAGAGGCCAAATCGCCATGAATGTTTTAAAATATTACCGCGGAGATGTTAGGTTGGGTTAGGTTAGGTTATATTACGTTATAGATGTATATAAAGATCCCACGGAGACGTAGAGGCCAACAAGACAGGAATGTGTTCAAATATTACCGCCGAGATGTTAGGTTGGGTTAGGTTAGGTTATATTACGTTATAGATGTATATAAAGTTCCCACGGAGACGTAGAGGCCAACTCGCCAGGTATGTTTTCTAATATTACCGCCGAGATGTTAGGTTGGGTTAGGTTAGGTTATATTACGTTATTAATGTATAAAAAGATCCCACGGAGACCGAGAAGCCAACGCGCCAGGAATGTGTTCAAATATTACCGCCGAGATGTTAGATTGGGTTAGGTTAGGTTATATAACGTTATTGATGTATATAAAAATACCACGGAGACGTAGAGGCCAACTCGCCAGGAATGTTGTCAAATATTACCGACGAGATGATAGGTTGGGTTAGGTTAGGTTATATTACGTTATTGATGTATATAAATGTACCACGGAGAGGTAGAGGCCAACTCGCCATGAATGTTTTCAAATATTACCGCCGAGATGTTAGGTTGGGTTAGGTTAGGTTATATTACGTTATAGATGTATATAAAGGCCCCACGGAGAAGCAGAGGCCAACAAGCCAGGAATGTCTTCAAATATTACCGCCGAGATGTTAGGTTGGGTTAGGTTAGGTTATATTACGTTATAGATGTATATAAAGGCCCCACGGAGACGCAGAGGCCAACAAGCCAGGAATGTCTTCAAATATTACCGCCGAGATGATAGGTTGTGTTATGTTAGGTTATATTTCGTTATTGATGTTTATGAAGGTCAAACGGAGACGTAGAGGCCAACTCGCCAGTAATGTTGTCAAATATTACCGCCGAGATGATAGGTTGGGTTAGGTTAGGTTATATTTCGTTATTTATGTATATGAAGGTCCCACGGAGACGTAGAGGCCAACTCGCCATGAATGTTTTCAGATATTACCGCCGAGATGTTAGGTTGGGTTAGGTTAGGTTATATTACGTTATAGATGTATATGAAGGACCCACGGAGACGTAGAGGCCAACTCGCCATGAATGTTTTCAAATATTACCGCGGAGATGTTAGGTTGGGTTAGGTTAGGTTATATTACGTTATAGATGTATATAAAGGTCCCACGGAGACGTAGAGGCCAACAAGCCAGGAATGTGTTCAAATATTACCGCCGAGATGTTAGGTTGGGTTAGGTTAGGTTATATTACGTTATAGATGTATATAAAGTTCCCACGGAGACGTAGAGGCCAACTCGCCAGGTATGTTTTCTAATATTACCGCCGAGATGTTAGGTTGGGTTAGGTTAGGTTATATTACGTTATTAATGTATAAAAAGATCCCACCGAGACGGAGAAGCCGACGCGCCAGGAATGTTGTCAAATATTACCGCCGAGATGTTAGGTTGTGTTAGGTTAGGTTATATTACGTTATTGATGTATATAAATATCCCACGGAGACGTAGAGGCCAACAAGCCAGGAATGTGTTCAAATGTTACCGCCGAGATGTTAGGTTGGGTTAGGTTAGGTTATATTACGTTATAGATGTATATAACGATCCCACGGAGACGTAGAGGCCAACTCGCCATGAATGTTTTCAAATATTACCGCCGAGATGTTAGGTTGGGTTAGGTTAGGTTATATTACGTTATAGATGTATGTAAAGTTCCCACGGAGAGGTAGAGGCCAACTCGCCATGAATGTTTTCAAATATTACCGCCGAGATGTTAGATTGGGTTAGGTTAGGTTATATTACGTTATTGATGTATATAAAGATCCCACGGAGACGTAGAGGCCAACAAGCCAGGAATGTGTTCAAATATTACCGCCGAGATGTTAGATTGGGTTAGGTTAGGTTATATAACGTTATTGATGTATATAAAGATCCCACGGAGACGTAGAGGCCAACAAGCCAGGAATGTCTTCAAATATTACCGCAGAGATGTTAGGTTGGGTTAGGTTCGGTTATATAACGTTATTGATGTATATAAAGGTCCCACGGAGACGTAGAGGCCAACAAGCCAGGAATGTGTTCAAATATTACCGCCGAGATGTTAGATTGGGTTAGGTTAGGTTATATAACGTTATTGATGTATATAAAAATACCACGGAGACGTAGAGGCCAACTCGCCAGGAATGTTGTCAAATATTACCGCCGAGATGATAGGTTGGGTTAGGTTAGGTTATATTACGTTATTGATGTATATAAATGTACCACGGAGAGGTAGAGGCCAACTCGCCATGAATGTTTTCAAATATTACCGCCGAGATGTTAGGTTGGGTTAGGTTAGGTTATATTACGTTATAGATGTATATAAAGATCCCACGGAGACGTAGAGGCCAACAAGCCAGGAATGTGTTCAAATATTACCGCCGAGATGTTAGATTGGGTTAGGTTAGGTTATAAAACGTTATTGATGTATATAAAGATCCCACGGAGACGTAGAGGCCAACAAGCCAGGAATGTCTTCAAATATTACCGCAGAGATGTTAGGTTGGGTTAGGTTCGGTTATATAACGTTATTGATGTATATAAAGGTCCCACGGAGACGTAGAGGCCAACAAGCCAGGAATGTGTTCAAATGCTACCGCCGATATGTTAGGTTGGGTTAGGTTAGGTTATATTACGTTATAGATGTATATAACGATCCCACGGAGACGTAGAGGCCAACTCGCCATGAATGTTTTCAAATATTACCGCCGAGATGTTAGGTTGGGTTAGGTTAGATTGTATTACGTTATAGATGTATGTAAAGTTCCCACGGAGAGGTAGAGGCCAACTCGCCATGAATGTTTTCAAATATTACCGCCGAGATGTTAGGTTGGGTTAGGTTAGGTTATATTACGTTATAGATGTATGTAAAGTTCCCACGGAGAGGTAGAGGCCAACTCGCCATGAATGTTTTCAAATATTACCGCCGAGATGTTAGATTGGGTTAGGTTAGGTTATATTACGTTATTGATGTATATAAAGATCCCACGGAGACGTAGAGGCCAACAAGCAAGGAATGTGTTCAAATATTACCGCCGAGATGATAGGTTGGGTTAGGTTAGGTTATATTACGTTATTGATGTATATAAATGTACCACGGAGAGGTAGAGGCCAACTCGCCATGAATGTTTTCAAATATTACCGCCGAGATGTTAGGTTGGGTTAGGTTAGGTTATATTACGTTATAGATGTATGTAAAGTTCCCACGGAGAGGTAGAGGCCAACTCGCCATGAATGTTTTCAAATATTACCGCCGAGATGTTAGGTTGGGTTAGGTTAGGTTATATTACGTTATAGATGTATGTGAAGTTCCCACGGAGAGGTAGAGGCCAACTCGCCATGAATGTTTTCAAATATTACCGCCGAGATGTTAGATTGGGTTAGGTTAGGTTATATAACGTTATTGATGTATATAAAAATACCACGGAGACGTAGAGGCCAACTCGCCAGGAATGTTGTCAAATATTACCGCCGAGATGTTAGGTTGGGTTAGGTTAGGTTATATTACGTTATAGATGTATATAAAGGCCCCACGGAGAAGCAGAGGCCAACAAGCCAGGAATGTCTTCAAATATTACCGCCGAGATGTTAGGTTGGGTTAGGTTAGGTTATATTACGTTATAGATGTATATAAAGGCCCCACGGAGACGCAGAGGCCAACAAGCCAGGAATGTCTTCAAATATTACCGCCGAGATGATAGGTTGTGTTATGTTAGGTTATATTTCGTTATTGATGTTTATGAAGGTCAAACGGAGACGTAGAGGCCAACTCGCCAGTAATGTTGTCAAATATTACCGCCGAGATGATAGGTTGGGTTAGGTTAGGTTATATTTCGTTATTTATGTATATGAAGGTCCCACGGAGACGTAGAGGCCAACTCGCCATGAATGTTTTCAGATATTACCGCCGAGATGTTAGGTTGGGTTAGGTTAGGTTATATTACGTTATAGATGTATATGAAGGACCCACGGAGACGTAGAGGCCAACTCGCCATGAATGTTTTCAAATATTACCGCGGAGATGTTAGGTTGGGTTAGGTTAGGTTATATTACGTTATAGATGTATATAAAGGTCCCACGGAGACGTAGAGGCCAACAAGCCAGGAATGTGTTCAAATATTACCGCCGAGATGTTAGGTTGGGTTAGGTTAGGTTATATTACGTTATAGATGTATATAAAGTTCCCACGGAGACGTAGAGGCCAACTCGCCAGGTATGTTTTCTAATATTACCGCCGAGATGTTAGGTTGGGTTAGGTTAGGTTATATTACGTTATTAATGTATAAAAAGATCCCACGGAGACGGAGAAGCCGACGCGCCAGGAATGTTGTCAAATATTACCGCCGAGATGTTAGGTTGTGTTAGGTTAGGTTATATTACGTTATTGATGTATATAAATATCCCACGGAGACGTAGAGGCCAACAAGCCAGGAATGTGTTCAAATGTTACCGCCGAGATGTTAGGTTGGGTTAGGTTAGGTTATATTACGTTATAGATGTATATAACGATCCCACGGAGACGTAGAGGCCAACTCGCCATGAATGTTTTCAAATATTACCGCCGAGATGTTAGGTTGGGTTAGGTTAGGTTATATTACGTTATAGATGTATGTAAAGTTCCCACGGAGAGGTAGAGGCCAACTCGCCATGAATGTTTTCAAATATTACCGCCGAGATGTTAGATTGGGTTAGGTTAGGTTATATTACGTTATTGATGTATATAAAGATCCCACGGAGACGTAGAGGCCAACAAGCCAGGAATGTGTTCAAATATTACCGCCGAGATGTTAGATTGGGTTAGGTTAGGTTATATAACGTTATTGATGTATATAAAGATCCCACGGAGACGTAGAGGCCAACAAGCCAGGAATGTCTTCAAATATTACCGCAGAGATGTTAGGTTGGGTTAGGTTCGGTTATATAACGTTATTGATGTATATAAAGGTCCCACGGAGACGTAGAGGCCAACAAGCCAGGAATGTGTTCAAATATTACCGCCGAGATGTTAGATTGGGTTAGGTTAGGTTATATAACGTTATTGATGTATATAAAAATACCACGGAGACGTAGAGGCCAACTCGCCAGGAATGTTGTCAAATATTACCGCCGAGATGATAGGTTGGGTTAGGTTAGGTTATATTACGTTATTGATGTATATAAATGTACCACGGAGAGGTAGAGGCCAACTCGCCATGAATGTTTTCAAATATTACCGCCGAGATGTTAGGTTGGGTTAGGTTAGGTTATATTACGTTATAGATGTATATAAAGATCCCACGGAGACGTAGAGGCCAACAAGCCAGGAATGTGTTCAAATATTACCGCCGAGATGTTAGATTGGGTTAGGTTAGGTTATAAAACGTTATTGATGTATATAAAGATCCCACGGAGACGTAGAGGCCAACAAGCCAGGAATGTCTTCAAATATTACCGCAGAGATGTTAGGTTGGGTTAGGTTCGGTTATATAACGTTATTGATGTATATAAAGGTCCCACGGAGACGTAGAGGCCAACAAGCCAGGAATGTGTTCAAATGTTACCGCCGATATGTTAGGTTGGGTTAGGTTAGGTTATATTACGTTATAGATGTATATAACGATCCCACGGAGACGTAGAGGCCAACTCGCCATGAATGTTTTCAAATATTACCGCCGAGATGTTAGGTTGGGTTAGGTTAGATTGTATTACGTTATAGATGTATGTAAAGTTCCCACGGAGAGGTAGAGGCCAACTCGCCATGAATGTTTTCAAATATTACCGCCGAGATGTTAGGTTGGGTTAGGTTAGGTTATATTACGTTATAGATGTATGTAAAGTTCCCACGGAGAGGTAGAGGCCAACTCGCCATGAATGTTTTCAAATATTACCGCCGAGATGTTAGATTGGGTTAGGTTAGGTTATATTACGTTATTGATGTATATAAAGATCCCACGGAGACGTAGAGGCCAACAAGCAAGGAATGTGTTCAAATATTACCGCCGAGATGATAGGTTGGGTTAGGTTAGGTTATATTACGTTATTGATGTATATAAATGTACCACGGAGAGGTAGAGGCCAACTCGCCATGAATGTTTTCAAATATTACCGCCGAGATGTTAGGTTGGGTTAGGTTAGGTTATATTACGTTATAGATGTATGTAAAGTTCCCACGGAGAGGTAGAGGCCAACTCGCCATGAATGTTTTCAAATATTACCGCCGAGATGTTAGGTTGGGTTAGGTTAGGTTATATTACGTTATAGATGTATGTGAAGTTCCCACGGAGAGGTAGAGGCCAACTCGCCATGAATGTTTTCAAATATTACCGCCGAGATGTTAGATTGGGTTAGGTTAGGTTATATAACGTTATTGATGTATATAAAAATACCACGGAGACGTAGAGGCCAACTCGCCAGGAATGTTGTCAAATATTACCGCCGAGATGATAGGTTGGGTTAGGTTAGGTTATATTACGTTATTGATGTATATAAATGTACCACGGAGAGGTAGAGGCCAACTCGCCATGAATGTTTTCAAATATTACCGCCGAGATGTTAGGTTGGGTTAGGTTAGGTTATACTACGTTATAGATGTATATAAAGGCCCCACGGAGACGCAGAGGCAGACTCGCCAGGTATGTTTTCTAATATTACCGCCGAGATGTTAGGTTGGGTTAGGTTAGGTTATATTACGTTATTGATGTATAAAAAGATCCCACGGAGACGGAGAAGCCAACGCGCCAAGAATGTTGTCAAATATTACTGCCGAGATGTTAGGTTGTGTTAGGTTAGGTTATATTACGTTATTGATGTATATAAATATCCCACGGAGACGTAGAGGCCAACAAGCCAGGAATGTGTTCAAATGTTACAGCCGAGATGTTAGGTTGGGTTAGGTTAGGTTATATTACGTTATAGATGTATATAACGATCCCACGGAGACGTAGAGGCCAACTCGCCATGAATGTTTTCAAATATTACCGCCGAGATGTTAGGTTGGGTTAGGTTAGGTTATATTACGTTATACATGTATGTAAAGTTCCCACGGAGAGGTAGAGGCCAACTCGCCATGAATGTTTTCAAATATTACCGCCGAGATGTTAGGTTGGGTTAGGTTAGGTTATATTACGTTATAGATGTATGTAAAGTTCCCACGGAGAGGTAGAGGCCAACTCGCCATGAATGTTTTCAAATATTACCGCCGAGATGTTAGATTGGGTTAGGTTAGGTTATATAACGTTATTGATGTATATAAAAATACCACGGAGACGTAGAGGCCAACTCGCCAGGAATGTTGTCAAATATTACCGCCGAGATGATAGGTTGGGTTAGGTTAGGATATATTACGTTATTGATGTATATAAATGTACCACGGAGAGGTAGAGGCCAACTCGCCATGAATGTTTTCAAATATTACCGCCGAGATGTTAGGTTGGGTTAGGTTAGGTTATATTACGTTATAGATGTATATAAAGGCCCCACGGAGACGCAGAGGCCAACTCGCCAGGTATGTTTTCTAATATTACCGCCGAGATGTTAGGTTGGGTTAGGTTAGGTTATATTACGTTATTGATGTATAAAAAGATCCCACGGAGACGGAGAAGCCAACGCGCCAGGAATGTTGTCAAATATTACTGCCGAGATGTTACGTTGTGTTAGGTTAGGTTATATTACGTTATTGATGTATATAAATATCCCACGGATACGTAGAGGCCAACAAGCCAGGAATGTGTTCAAATGTTACCGCCGAGATGTTAGGTTGGGTTAGGTTAGGTTATATTACGTTATAGATGTATATAACGATCCCACGGAGACGTAGAGGCCAACTCGCCATGAATGTTTTCAAATATTACCGCCGAGATGTTAGGTTGGGTTAGGTTAGGTTATATTACGTTATAGATGTATGTAAAGTTCCCACGGAGACGTAGAGGCCAACAAGCCAGGAATGTGTTCAAATATCACCGCCGAGATGTTAGATCGGGTTAGGTTAGGTTATATTACGTTATTGATGTATATAAAGATACCACGGAGACGTAGAGGCCAACTCGCCAGGAATGTTGTCAAATATTACCGCCGAGATGATAGGTTGGGTTAGGTTAGGTTATATTACGTTATTGATGTATATAAATGTACCACGGAGAGGTAGAGGCCAACTCGCCATGAATGTTTTCAAATATTACCGCCGAGATGTTAGGTTGGGTTAGGTTAGGTTATATTACGTTATAGATGTATATAAAGGCCCCACGGAGACGCAGAGGCCAACAAGCCAGGAATGTCTTCAAATATTACCGCCGAGATGATAGGTTGTGTTATGTTAGGTTATATTTCGTTATTGATGTTTATGAAGGTCAAACGGAGACGTAGAGGCCAACTCGCCAGTAATGTTGTCAAATATTACCGCCGAGATGATAGGTTGGGTTAGGTTAGGTTATATTTCGTTATTGATGTATATGAAGGTCCCACGGAGACGTAGAGGCCAACTCGCCATGAATGTTTTCAGATATTACCTCCGAGATGTTAGGTTGGGTTAGGTTAGGTTATATTACGTTATAGATGTATATGAAGGTCCCACGGAGACGTAGAGGCCAAATCGCCATGAATGTTTTAAAATATTACCGCGGAGATGTTAGGTTGGGTTAGGTTAGGTTATATTACGTTATAGATGTATATAAAGGTCCCACGGAGACGTAGAGGCCAACAAGCCAGGAATGTGTTCAAATATTACCGCCGAGATGTTAGGTTGGGTTAGGTTAGGTTATATTACGTTATAGATGTATATAAAGTTCCGACGGAGACGTAGAGGCCAACTCGCCAGGTATGTTTTCTAATATTACCGCCGAGATGTTAGGTTGGGTTAGGTTAGGTTATATTACGTTATTGATGTATAAAAAGATCCCACGGAGACGGAGAAGCCAACGCGCCAGGAATGTTGTCAAATATTACCGCCGAGATGTTAGGTTGTGTTAGGTTAGGTTATATTACGTTATTGATGTATATAAATATCCCACGGAGACGTAGAGGCCAACAAGCCAGGAATGTGTTCAAATGTTACCGCCGAGATGTTAGGTTGGGTTAGGTTAGGTTATATTACGTTATAGATGTATATAACGATCCCACGGAGACGTAGAGGCCAACTCGCCATGAATGTTTTCAAATATTACCGCCGAGATGTTAGGTTGGGTTAGGTTAGGTTATATTACGTTATAGATGTATGTAAAGTTCCCACGGAGAGGTAGAGGCCAACTCGCCATGAATGTTTTCAAATATTACCGCCGAGATGTTAGATTGGGTTAGGTTAGGTTATATTACGTTATTGATGTATATAAAGATCCCACGGAGACGTAGAGGCCAACAAGACAGGAATGTGTTTAAATATTACCGCCGAGATGTTAGGTTGGGGTAGGTTAGGTTATATTGCGTTATAGATGTATATAAAGTTCCCACGGAGACGTAGAGGCCAACAAGCCAGGAATGTGTTCAAATATTACCGCCGAGATGTTAGATTGGGTTAGGTTAGGTTATATTACGTTATTGATGTATATAAAGATCCCACGGAGACGTAGAGGCCAACAAGCCAGGAATGTGTTCAAATATTACCGCAGAGATGTTAGGTTGGGTTAGGTTCGGTTATATAACGTTATTGATGTATATAAAGGTCCCACGGAGACGTAGAGGCCAACAAGCCAGGAATGTGTTCAAATATTACCGCCGAGATGTTAGATCGGGTTAGGTTAGGTTATATTACGTTATTGATGTATATAAAGATACCACGGAGACGTAGAGGTCAACTCGCCAGGTATGTTTTCTAATATTACCGCCGAGATGTTAGGTTGGGTTAGGTTAGGTTATATTACGTTATTGATGTATAAAAAGATGCCACGGAGACGGAGAAGCCAACGCGCCAGGAATGTTGTCAAATATTACCGCCGAGATGTTAGGTTGTGTTAGGTTAGGTTATATTACGTTATTGATGTATATAAATATCCCACGGAGACGTAGAGGCCAACAAGCCAGGAATGTGTTCAAATGTTACCGCCGAGATGTTAGGTTGGGTTAGGTTAGGTTATATTACGTTATAGATGTATATAACGATCCCACGGAGACGTAGAGGCCAACTCGCCATGAATGTTTTCAAATATTACCGCCGAGATGTTAGGTTGGGTTAGGTTAGGTTATATTACGCTATTGATGTATATAAAGATCCCACGGAGAGGTAGAGGCCAACTCGCCATGAATGTTTTCAAATATTACCGCCGAGATGTTAGATTGGGTTAGGTTAGGTTATATTACGTTATTGATGTATATAAAGATCCCACGGAGACGTAGAGGCCAACAAGCAAGGAATGTGTTCAAATATTACCGCCGAGATGTTAGGTTGGGTTAGGTTAGGTTATATTACGTTATAGATGTATATAAAGTTCCCACGGAGACGTAGAGGCCAACAAGCCAGGAATGTGTTCAAATATTACCGCCGATATGTTAGATTGGGTTAGGTTAGGTTATATTACGTTATTGATGTATATAAAGATCCCACGGAGACGTAGAGGCCAACAAGCCAGGAATGTGTTCAAATATTACCGCCGAGATGTTAGATTGGGTTAGGTTAGGTTATATTACGTTATTGATGTATATAAAGATCCCACGGAGACGTAGAGGCCAACAAGCCAGGAATGTGTTCAAATATTACCGCCGAGATGTTAGATTGGGTTAGGTTAGGTTATATAACGTTATTGATGTATATAAAGATCCCACGGAGACGTAGAGGCCAACAAGCCAGGAATGTCTTCAAATATTACCGCAGAGATGTTAGGTTGGGTTAGGTTCGGTTATATAACGTTATTGATGTATATAAAGGTCCCACGGAGACGTAGAGGCCAACAAGCCAGGAATGTGTTCAAATATTACCGCCGAGATGTTAGATCGGGTTAGGTTAGGTTATATTACGTTATTGATGTATATAAAGATACCACGGAGACGTAGAGGCCAACTCGCCAGGAATGTTGTCAAATATTACCGCCGAGATGATAGGTTGGGTTAGGTTAGGTTATATTACGTTATTGATGTATATAAATGTACCACGGAGAGGTAGAGGCCA
Source organism: Xylocopa violacea (assembly GCA_963969225.1). Lineage (NCBI taxonomy): Eukaryota > Metazoa > Arthropoda > Insecta > Hymenoptera > Apidae > Xylocopa > Xylocopa violacea. Next base: position 208,099 of record CAXAJV010000671.1, read on the forward strand.
ACTCGCCATGAATGTTTTCAAATATTACCGCCGAGATGTTAGGTTGGGTTAGGTTAGGTTACATTACGTTATAGATGTATATAAAGGCCCCACGGAGACGCAGAGGCCAACAAGCCAGGAATGTCTTCAAATATTACCGCCGAGATGATAGGTTGTGTTATGTTAGGTTATATTTCGTTATTGATGTTTATGAAGGTCAAACGGAGACGTAGAGGCCAACTCGCCAGTAATGTTGTCAAATATTACCGCCGAGATGATAGGTTGGGTTAGGTTAGGTTATATTTCGTTATTGATGTATATGAAGGTCCCACGGAGACGTAGAGGCCAACTCGCCATGAATGTTTTCAGATATTACCGCCGAGATGTTAGGTTGGGTTAGGTTAGGTTATATTACGTTATAGATGTATATGAAGGTCCCACGGAGACGTAGAGGCCAAATCGCCATGAATGTTTTAAAATATTACCGCGGAGATGTTAGGTTGGGTTAGGTTAGGTTATATTACGTTATAAATGTATATAAAGGTCCCACGGAGACGTAGAGGCCAACAAGCCAGGAATGTGTTCAAATATTACCGCCGAGATGTTAGGTTGGGTTAGGTTAGGTTATATTACGTTATAGATGTATATAAAGTTCCGACGGAGACGTAGAGGCCAACTCGCCAGGTATGTTTTCTAATATTACCGCCGAGATGTTAGGTTGGGTTAGGTTAGGTTATATTACGTTATTGATGTATAAAAAGATCCCACGGAGACGGAGAAGCCAACGCGCCAGGAATGTTGTCAAATATTACCGCCGAGATGTTAGGTTGTGTTAGGTTAGGTTATATTACGTTATTGATGTATATAAATATCCCACGGAGACGTAGAGGCCAACAAGCCAGGAATGTGTTCAAATGTTACCGCCGAGTTGTTAGGTTGGGTTAGGTTAGGTTATATTACGTTATAGATGTATATAAAGATCCCACGGAGACGTAGAGGCCAACAAGCCAGGAATGTGTTCAAATATTACCGCCGAGATGTTAGATTGGGTTAGGTTAGGTTAAATAACGTTATTGATGTATATAAAGATGCCACGGAGACGTAGAGGCCAACTCGCCATGAATGTTTTCAAATATTACCGCCGAGATGTTAGATTGGGTTAGGTTAGGTTATATTACGTTATTGATGTATATAAAGATCCCACGGAGACGTAGAGGCCAACAAGCAAGGAATGTGTTCAAATATTACGGCCGAGATGTTAGGTTGGGTTAGGTTAGGTTATATTACGTTATAGATGTATATAACGATCCCACGGAGACGTAGAGGCCAACTCGCCATGAATGTTTTCAAATATTACCGCCGAGATGTTAGGTTGGGTTAGGTTAGGTTATATTACGTTATAGATGTATGTAAAGTTCCCACGGAGAGGTAGAGGCCAACTCGCCATGAATGTTTTCAAATATTACCGCCGAGATGTTAGGTTGGGTTAGGTTAGGTTATATTACGTTATAGATGTATGTAAAGTTCCCACGGAGAGGTAGAGGCCAACTGGCCATGAATGTTTTCAAATATTACCGCCGAGATGTTAGATTGGGTTAGGTTAGGTTATATTACGTTATTGATGTATATAAAGATCCCACGGAGACGTAGAGGCCAACAAGCAAGGAATGTGTTCAAATATTACCGCCGAGATGATAGGTTGGGTTAGGTTAGGTTATATTACGTTATTGATGTATATAAATGTACCACGGAGAGGTAGAGGCCAACTCGCCATGAATGTTTTCAAATATTACCGCCGAGATGTTAGGTTGGGTTAGGTTAGGTTATATTACGTTATAGATGTATGTAAAGTTCCCACGGAGAGGTAGAGGCCAACTCGCCATGAATGTTTTCAAATATTACCGCCGAGATGTTAGGTTGGGTTAGGTTAGGTTATATTACGTTATAGATGTATGTAAAGTTCCCACGGAGAGGTAGAGGCCAACTCGCCATGAATGTTTTCAAATATTACCGCCGAGATGTTAGATTGGGTTAGGTTAGGTTATATTACGTTATTGATGTATATAAAGATCCCACGGAGACGTAGAGGCCAACAAGCAAGGAATTTGTTCAAATATTACCGCCGAGATGTTAGGTTGGGTTAGGTTAGGTTATATTACGTTATAGATGTATATAAAGTTCCCACGGAGACGTAGAGGCCAACAAGCCAGGAATGTGTTCAAATATTACCGCCGAGATGTTAGATTGGGTTGGGTTAGGTTATATTACGTTATTGATGTATATAAAGATCCCACGGAGACGTAGAGGCCAACAAGCCAGGAATGTCTTCAAATCTTACCGCCGAGACGTTAGGCTGGGTTAGGTTCGGTTATATAACGTTATTGATGTATATAAAGGTCCCACGGAGACGTAGAGGCCAACAAGCCAGGAATGTGTTCAAATATTACCGCCGATATGTTAGATTGGGTTAGGTTAGGTTATATTACGTTATTGATGTATATAAAGATCCCACGGAGACGTAGAGGCCAACAAGCCAGGAATGTCTTCAAATATTACCGCAGAGATGTTAGGTTGGGTTAGGTTCGGTTATATAACGTTATTGATGTATATAAAAATCCCACGGAGACGTAGAGGCCAACAAGCCAGGAATGTGTTCAAATATTACCGCCGAGATGTTAGATTGGGTTAGGTTAGGTTATATTACGTTATAGATGTATATAAAGGCCCCACGGAGACGCAGAGGCCAACTCGCCAGGTATGTTTTCTAATATTACCGCCGAGATGTTAGGTTGGGTTAGGTTAGGTTATATTACGTTATTGATGTATAAAAAGATCCCACGGAGACGGAGAAGCCAACGCGCCAGGAATGTTGTCAAATATTACTGCCGAGATGTTAGGTTGTGTTAGGTTAGGTTATATTACGTTATTGATGTATATAAATATCCCACGGAGACGTAGAGGCCAACAAGCCAGGAATGTGTTCAAATGTTACCGCCGAGATGTTAGGTTGGGTTAGGTTAGGTTATATTACGTTATAGATGTATATAACTATCCCACGGAGACGTAGAGGCCAACTCGCCATGAATGTTTTCAAATATTACCGCCGAGATGTTAGGTTGGGTTAGGTTAGGTTATATTACGTTATAGATGTATGTAAAGTTCCCACGGAGAGGTAGAGGCCAACTCGCCATGAATGTTTTCAAATATTACCGCCGAGATGTTAGGTTGGGTTAGGTTAGGTTATATTACGTTATAGATGTATGTAAAGTTCCCACGGACAGGTAGAGGCCAACTCGCCATGAATGTTTTCAAATATTACCGCCGAGATGTTAGATTGGGTTAGGTTAGGTTATATTACGTTATTGATGTATATAAAGATCCCACGGAGACGTAGAGGCCAACAAGCAAGGAATTTGTTCAAATATTACCGCCGAGATGTTAGGTTGGGTTAGGTTAGGTTATATTACGTTATAGATGTATGTAAAGTTCCCACGGAGAGGTAGAGGCCAACAAGCCAGGAATGTGTTCAAATATTACCGCCGAGATGTTAGATTGGGTTAGGTTAGGTTATATTACGTTATTGATGTATATAAAGATCCCACGGAGACGTAGAGGCCAACAAGCCAGGAATGTCTTCAAATATTACCGCCGAGACGTTAGGCTGGGTTAGGTTCGGTTATATAACGTTATTGATGTATATAAAGGTCCCACGGAGACGAAGAGGCCAACAAGCCAGGAATGTGTTCAAATATTACCGCCGATATGTTAGATTGGGTTAGGTTAGGTTATATTACGTTATTGATGTATATAAAGATCCCACGGAGACGTAGAGGCCAACAAGCCAGGAATGTCTTCAAATATTACCGCAGAGATGTTAGGTTGGGTTAGGTTCGGTTATATAACGTTATTGATGTATATAAAAATCCCACGGAGACGTAGAGGCCAACAAGCCAGGAATGTGTTCAAATATTACCGCCGAGATGTTAGATTGGGTTAGGTTAGGTTATATTACGTTATAGATGTATATAAAGATCCCACGGAGACGTAGAGGCCAACAAGACAGGAATGTGTTTAAATATTACCGCCGAGATGTTAGGTTGGGTTAGGTTAGGTTATATTGCGTTATAGATGTATATAAAGTTCCCACGGAGACGTAGAGGCCAACAAGCCAGGAATGTGTTCAAATATTACCGCCGAGATGTTAGATTGGGTTAGATTAGGTTATATTACGTTATTGATGTATATAAAGATCCCACGGAGACGTAGAGGCCAACAAGCCAGGGATGTGTTCAAATATTACCGCCGAGATGTTAGATTGGGTTAGGTTAGGTTATATAACGTTATTGATGTATATAAAGATCCCACGGAGACGTAGAGGCCAACAAGCCAGGAATGTCTTCAAATATTACCGCAGAGATGTTAGGTTGGGTTAGGTTCGGTTATATAACGTTATTGATGTATATAAAGGTCCCACGGAGACGTAGAGGCCAACAAGCCAGGAATGTGTTCAAATATTACCGCCGAGATGTTAGATCGGGTTAGGTTAGGTTATATTACGTTATTGATGTATATAAAGATACCACGGAGACGTAGAGGCCAACTCGCCAGGAATGTTGTCAAATATTACCGCCGAGATGATAGGTTGGGTTAGGTTAGGTTATATTACGTTATTGATGTATATAAATGTACCACGGAGAGGTAGGGGCCAACTCGCCATGAATGTTTTCAAATATTACCGCCGAGATGTTAGGTTGGGTTAGGTTAGGTTATATTACGTTATAGATGTATGTAAAGTTCCCACGGAGAGGTAGAGGCCAACTCGCCATGAATGTTTTCAAATATTACCGCCGAGATGTTAGGTTGGGTTAGGTTAGGTTATATTACGTTATAGATGTATGTAAAGTTCCCACGGAGAGGTAGAGGCCAACTCGCCATGAATGTTTTCAAATATTACCGCCGAGATGTTAGATTGGGTTAGGTTAGGTTATAATACGTTATTGATGTATAAAAAGATCCCACGGAGACGGAGAAGCCAACGCGCCAGGAATGTTGTCAAATATTACCGCCGAGATGTTAGGTTGTGTTAGGTTAGGTTATATTACGTTCTTGATGTATATGAATATCCCACGGAGACGTAGAGGCCAACAAGCCAGGAATGTGTTCAAATGTTACCGCCGAGATGTTAGGTTGGGTTAGGTTAGGTTATATTACGTTATAGATGTATATAACGATCCCACGGAGACGTAGAGGCCAACAAGCCAGGAATGTGTTCAAATATTACCGCCGAGAAGTTAGATTGGGTTAGGTTAGGTTATATAACGTTATTGATGTATATAAAAATACCACGGAGACGTAGAGGCCAACTCGCCAGGAATGTTGTCAAATATTACCGCCGAGATGATAGGTTGGGTTAGGTTAGGTTATATTACGTTATTGATGTATATAAATGTCACACGGAGACGTAGAGGCCAACAAGCCAGGAATGTGTTCAAATGTTACCGCCGAGATGTTAGGTTGGGTTAGGTTAGGTTATATTACGTTATAGATGTATATAACGATCCCACGGAGACGTAGAAGCCAACTCGCCATGAATGTTTTCAAATATTACCGCCGAGATGTTAGGTTGGGTTAGGTTAGGTTATATTACGTTATAGATGTATGTAAAGTTCCCACGGAGAGGTAGAGGCCAACTCGCCATGAATGTTTTCAAATATTACCGCCGAGATGTTAGGTTGGGTTAGGTTAGGTTATATTACGTTATAGTTGTATGTAAAGTTCCCACGGAGAGGTAGAGGCCAACTCGCCATGAATGTTTTCAAATATTACCGCCGAGATGTTAGATTGGGTTAGGTTAGGTTATATTACGTTATTGATGTATATAAAGATCCCACGGAGACGTAGAGGCCAACAAGCCAGGGATGTGTTCAAATATTACCGCCGAGATGTTAGATTGGGTTAGGTTAGGTTATATAACGTTATTGATGTATATAAAGATCCCACGGAGACGTAGAGGCCAACAAGCCAGGAATGTTTTCAAATATTACCGCAGAGATTTTAGGTTGGGTTAGGTTCGGTTATATAACGTTATTGATGTATATAAAGGTCCCACGGAGACGTAGAGGCCAACAAGCCAGGAATGTGTTCAAATATTACCGCCGAGATGTTAGATCGGGTTAGGTTAGGTTATATTACGTTATTGATGTATATAAAGATACCACGGAGACGTAGAGGCCAACTCGCCAGGAATGTTGTCAAATATTACCGCCGAGATGATAGGTTGGGTTAGGTTAGGTTATATTACGTTATTGATGTATATAAATGTACCACGGAGAGGTAGAGGCCAACTCGCCATGAATGTTTTCAAATATTACCGCCGAGATGTTAGGTTGGGTTAGGTTAGGTTATATTACGTTATAGATGTATGTAAAGTTCCCACGGAGAGGTAGAGGCCAACTCGCCATGAATGTTTTCAAATATTACCGCCGAGATGTTAGATTGGGTTAGGTTAGGTTATATAACGTTATTGATGTATATAAAAATACCACGGAGACGTAGAGGCCAACTCGCCAGGAATGTTGTCAAATATTACCGCCGAGATGATAGGTTGGGTTAGGTTAGGTTATATTACGTTATTGATGTATATAAATGTACCACGGAGAGGTAGAGGCCAACTCGCCATGAATATTTTCAAATATTACCGCCGAGATGTTAGGTTGGGTTAGGTTAGGTTATATTACGTTATAGATGTATATAAAGGTCCCACGAAGACGTAGAGGCCAACAAGCCAGGAATGTGTTCAAATATTACCGCCGAGATGTTAGGTTGGGTTAGGTTAGGTTATATTACGTTATAGATGTATGTAAAGTTCCCACGGAGAGGTAGAGGCCAACTCGCCATGAATGTTTTCAAATATTACCGCCGAGATGTTAGATTGGGTTAGGTTAGGTTATAATACGTTATTGATGTATAAAAAGATCCCACGGAGACGGAGAAGCCAACGCGCCAGGAATGTTGTCAAATATTACCGCCGAGATGTTAGGTTGTGTTAGGTTAGGTTATATTACGTTATTGATGTATATGAATATCCCACGGAGACGTAGAGGCCAACAAGCCAGGAATGTGTTCAAATGTTACCGCCGAGATGTTAGGTTGGGTTAGGTTAGGTTATATTACGTTATAGATGTATATAACGATCCCACGGAGACGTAGAGGCCAACAAGCCAGGAATGTGTTCAAATATTACCGCCGAGAAGTTAGATTGGGTTAGGTTAGGTTATATAACGTTATTGATGTATATAAAAATACCACGGAGACGTAGAGGCCAACTCGCCAGGAATGTTGTCAAATATTACCGCCGAGATGATAGGTTGGGTTAGGTTAGGTTATATTACGTTATTGATGTATATAAATATCACACGGAGACGTAGAGGCCAACAAGCCAGGAATGTGTTCAAATGTTACCGCCGAGATGTTAGGTTGGGTTAGGTTAGGTTATATTACGTTATAGATGTATATAACGATCCCACGGAGACGTAGAAGCCAACTCGCCATGAATGTTTTCAAATATTACCGCCGAGATGTTAGGTTGGGTTAGGTTAGGTTATATTACGTTATAGATGTATGTAAAGTTCCCACGGAGAGGTAGAGGCCAACTCGCCATGAATGTTTTCAAATATTACCGCCGAGATGTTAGGTTGGGTTAGGTTAGGTTATATTACGTTATAGTTGTATGTAAAGTTCCCACGGAGAGGTAGAGGCCAACTCGCCATGAATGTTTTCAAATATTACCGCCGAGATGTTAGATTGGGTTAGGTTAGGTTATATAACGTTATTGATGTATATAAAGATCCCACGGAGACGTAGAGGCCAACAAGCCAGGAATGTCTTCAAATATTACCGCAGAGATTTTAGGTTGGGTTAGGTTCGGTTATATAACGTTATTGATGTATATAAAGGTCCCACGGAGACGTAGAGGCCAACAAGCCAGGAATGTGTTCAAATATTACCGCCGAGATGTTAGATCGGGTTAGGTTAGGTTATATTACGTTATTGATGTATATAAAGATACCACGGAGACGTAGAGGCCAACTCGCCAGGAATGTTGTCAAATATTACCGCCGAGATGATAGGTTGGGTTAGGTTAGGTTATATTACGTTATTGATGTATATAAATGTACCACGGAGAGGTAGAGGCCAACTCGCCATGAATGTTTTCAAATATTACCGCCGAGATGTTAGGTTGGGTTAGGTTAGGTTATATTACGTTATAGATGTATGTAAAGTTCCCACGGAGAGGTAGAGGCCAACTCGCCATGAATGTTTTCAAATATTACCGCCGAGATGTTAGGTTGGGTTAGGTTAGGTTATATTACGTTATAGATGTATGTAAAGTTCCCACGGAGAGGTAGAGGCCAACTCGCCATGAATGTTTTCAAATATTACCGCCGAGATGTTAGATTGGGTTAGGTTAGGTTATATAACGTTATTGATGTATATAAAAATACCACGGAGACGTAGAGGCCAACTCGCCAGGAATGTTGTCAAATATTACCGCCGAGATGATAGGTTGGGTTAGGTTAGGTTATATTACGTTATTGATGTATATAAATGTACCACGGAGAGGTAGAGGCCAACTCGCCATGAATGTTTTCAAATATTACCGCCGAGATGTTAGGTTGGGTTAGGTTAGGTTATATTACGTTATTGATGTATATAAATATCCCACGGAGACGTAGAGGCCAACAAGCCAGGAATGTGTTCAAATGTTACCGCCGAGATGTTAGGTTGGGTTAGGTTAGGTTATATTACGTTATAGATGTATATAACGATCCCACGGAGACGTAGAGGCCAACTCGCCATGAATGTTTTCAAATATTACCGCCGAGATGTTAGGTTGGGTTAGGTTAGGTTATATTACGTTATAGATGTATGTAAAGTTCCCACGGAGAGGTAGAGGCCAACTCGCCATGAATGTTTTCAAATATTACCGCCGAGATGTTAGATTGGGTTAGGTTAGGTTATATTACGTTATTGATGTATATAAAGATCCCACGGAGACGTAGAGGCCAACAAGCAAGGAATGTGTTCAAATATTACCGCCGAGATGTTAGGTTGGGTTAGGTTAGGTTATATTACGTTATAGATGTATATAAAGTTCCCACGGAGACGTAGAGGCCAACAAGCCAGGAATGTGTTCAAATATTACCGCCGAGATGTTAGATCGGGTTAGGTTAGGTTATATTACGTTATTGATGTATATAAAGACACCACGGAGACGTAGAGGCCAACTCGCCAGGAATGTTGTCAAATATTACCGCCGAGATGATAGGTTGGGTTAGGTAAGGTTATATTACGTTATTGATGTATATAAATGTACCACGGAGAGGTAGAGGCCAACTCGCCATGAATGTTTTCAAATATTACCGCCGAGATGTTAGGTTGGGTTAGGTTAGGTTATATTACGTTATAGATGTATATAAAGGCCCCACGGAGACGCAGAGGCCAACAAGCCAGGAATGTCTTCAAATATTACCGCCGAGATGATAGGTTGTGTTATGTTAGGTTATATTTCGTTATTGATGTTTATGAAGGTCAAACGGAGACGTAGAGGCCAACTCGCCAGTAATGTTGTCAAATATTACCGCCGAGATGATAGGTTGGGTTAGGTTAGGTTATATTTCGTTATTGATGTATATGAAGGTCCCACGGAGACGTAGAGGCCAACTCGCCATGAATGTTTTCAGATATTACCGCCGAGATGTTAGGTTGGGTTAGGTTAGGTTATATTACGTTATAGATGTATATGAAGGTCCCACGGAGACGTAGAGGCCAAATCGCCATGAATGTTTTAAAATATTACCGCGGAGATGTTAGGTTGGGTTAGGTTAGGTTATATTACGTTATAGATGTATATAAAGGTCCCACGGAGACGTAGAGGCCAACAAGCCAGGAATGTGTTCAAATATTACCGCCGAGATGTTAGGTTGGGTTAGGTTAGGTTATATTACGTTATAGATGTATATAAAGTTCCGACGGAGACGTAGAGGCCAACTCGCCAGGTATGTTTTCTAATATTACCGCCGAGATGTTAGGTTGGGTTAGGTTAGGTTATATTACGTTATTGATGTATAAAAAGATCCCACGGAGACGGAGAAGCCAACGCGCCAGGAATGTTGTCAAATATTACCGCCGAGATGTTAGGTTGTGTTAGGTTAGGTTATATTACGTTATTGATGTATATAAATATCCCACGGAGACGTAGAGGCCAACAAGCCAGGAATGTGTTCAAATGTTACCGCCGAGATGTTAGGTTGGGTTAGGTTAGGTTATATTACGTTATAGATGTATATAACGATCCCACGGAGACGTAGAGGCCAACTCGCCATGAATGTTTTCAAATATTACCGCCGAGATGTTAGGTTGGGTTAGGTTAGGTTATATTACGTTATAGATGTATGTAAAGTTCCCACGGAGAGGTAGAGGCCAACTCGCCATGAATGTTTTCAAATATTACCGCCGAGATGTTAGATTGGGTTAGGTTAGGTTATATTACGTTATTGATGTATATAAAGATCCCACGGAGACGTAGAGGCCAACAAGACAGGAATGTGTTTAAATATTACCGCCGAGATGTTAGGTTGGGTTAGGTTAGGTTATATTGCGTTATAGATGTATATAAAGTTCCCACGGAGACGTAGAGGCCAACAAGCCAGGAATGTGTTCAAATATTACCGTCGAGATGTTAGATTGGGTTAGGTTAGGTTATATTACGTTATTGATGTATATAAAGATACCACGGAGACGTAGAGGCCAACAAGCCAGGAATGTGTTCAAATATTACCGCCGAGATGTTAGATTGGGTTAGGTTAGGTTATATAACGTTATTGATGTATATAAAGATCCCACGGAGACGTAGAGGCCAACTCGCCATGAATGTTTTCAAATATTACCGCCGAGATGTTAGATTGGGTTAGGTTAGGTTATATTACGTTATTGATGTATATAAAGATCCCACGGAGACGTAGAGGCCAACAAGCAAGGAATGTGTTCAAATATTACCGCCGAGATGTTAGGTTGGGTTAGGTTAGGTTATATTACGTTATAGATGTATATAACGATCCCACGGAGACGTAGAGGCCAACTCGCCATGAATGTTTTCAAATATTACCGCCGAGATGTTAGGTTGGGTTAGGTTAGGTTATATTACGTTATAGATGTATGTAAAGTTCCCACGGAGAGGTAGAGGCCAACTCGCCATGAATGTTTTCAAATATTACCGCCGAGATGTTAGTTTGGGTTAGGTTAGGTTATATTACGTTATAGATGTATGTAAAGTTCCCACGGAGAGGTAGAGGCCAACTCGCCATGCATGTTTTCAAATATTACCGCCGAGATGTTAGATTGGGTTAGGTTAGGTTATATTACGTTATTGATGTATATAAAGATCCCACGGAGACGTAGAGGCCAACAAGCAAGGAATGTGTTCAAATATTACCGCCGAGATGATAGGTTGGGTTAGGTTAGGTTATATTACGCTATTGATGTATATAAATGTACCACGGAGAGGTAGAGGCCAACTCGCCATGAATGTTTTCAAATATTACCGCCGAGATGTTAGGTTGGGTTAGGTTAGGTTATATTACGTTATAGATGTATGTAAAGTTCCCACGGAGAGGTAGAGGCCAACTCGCCATGAATGTTTTCAAATATTACCGCCGAGATGTTAGGTTGGGTTAGGTTAGGTTATATTACGTTATAGATGTATGTAAAGTTCCCACGGAGAGGTAGAGGCCAACTCGCCATGAATGTTTTCAAATATTACCGCCGAGATGTTAGATTGGGTTAGGTTAGGTTATATTACGTTATTGATGTATATAAAGATCCCACGGAGACGTAGAGGCCAACAAGCAAGGAATGTGTTCAAATATTACCGCCGAGATGTTAGGTTGGGTTAGGTTAGGTTATATTACGTTATAGATGTATATAAAGTTCCCACGGAGACGTAGAGGCCAACAAGCCAGGAATGTGTTCAAATATTACCGCCGAGATGTTAGATTGGGTTAGGTTAGGTTATATTACGTTATTGATGTATATAAAGGTCCCACGGAGACGTAGAGGCCAACAAGCCAGGAATGTGTTCAAATATTACCGCCGAGATGTTAGATTGGGTTAGGTTAGGTTATATAACGTTATTGATGTATATAAAAATACCACGGAGACGTAGAGGCCAACTCGCCAGGAATGTTGTCAAATATTACCGCCGAGATGATAGGTTGGGTTAGGTTAGGTTATATTACGTTATTGATGTATATAAATATCCCACGGAGACGTAGAGGCCAACAAGCCAGGAATGTGTTCAAATGTTACCGCCGAGATGTTAGGTTGGGTTAGGTTAGGTTATATTACGTTATAGATGTATATAACTATCCCACGGAGACGTAGAGGCCAACTCGCCATGAATGTTTTCAAATATTACCGCCGTGATGTTAGGTTGGGTTAGGTTAGGTTATATTACGTTATAGATGTATGTAAAGTTCCCACGGAGAGGTAGAGGCCAACTCGCCATGAATGTTTTCAAATATTACCGCCGAGATGTTAGGTTGGGTTAGGTTAGGTTATATTACGTTATAGTTGTATGTAAAGTTCCCACGGAGAGGTAGAGGCCAACTCGCCATGAATGTTTTCAAATATTACCGCCGAGATGTTAGATTGGGTTAGGTTAGGTTATATTACGTTATTGATGTATATAAAGATCCCACGGAGACGTAGAGGCCAACAAGCAAGGAATGTGTTCAAATATTACCGCCGAGATGTTAGGTTGGGTTAGGTTAGGTTATATTACGTTATAGATGTATATAAAGTTCCCACGGAGACGTAGAGGCCAACAAGCCAGGAATGTGTTCAAATATTACCGCCGAGATGTTAGGTTGGGTTAGGTTAGGTTATATTGCGTTATAGATGTATATAAAGTTCCCACGGAGACGTAGAGGCCAACAAGCCAGGAATGTGTTCAAATATTACCGCCGAGATGTTAGATTGGGTTAGGTTAGGTTATATTACGTTATTGATGTATATAAAGATCCCACGGAGACGTAGAGGCCAACAAGCCAGGAATGTGTTCAAATATTACCGCCGAGATGTTAGATTGGGTTAGGTTAGGTTATATAACGTTATTGATGTATATAAAGATCCCACGGGGACGTAGAGGCCAACAAGCAAGGAATGTTTTCAAATATTACCGCCGAGATGTTAGATTGGGTTAGGTTAGCTTATATTACGTTATTGATGTATATAAAGATCCCACGGAGACGTAGAGGCCAACAAGCAAGGAATGTGTTCAAATATTACCGCCGAGATGTTAGATTGGGTTAGGTTAGGTTATATTACGTTATAGATGTATGTAAAGTTCCCACGGAGAGGTAGAGGCCAACTCGCCATGAATGTTTTCAAATATTACCGCCGAGATGTTAGTTTGGGTTAGGTTAGGTTATATTACGTTATAGATGTATGTAAAGTTCCCACGGAGAGGTAGAGGCCAACTCGCCATGAATGTTTTCAAATATTACCGCCGAGATGTTAGATTGGGTTAGGTTAGGTTATATTACGTTATTGATGTATATAAAGATCCCACGGAGACGTAGAGGCCAACAAGCAAGGAATGTGTTCAAATATTACCGCCGAGATGATAGGTTGGGTTAGGTTAGGTTATACTACGTTATTGATGTATATAAATGTACCACGGAGAGGTAGAGGCCAACTCGCCATGAATGTTTTCAAATATTACCGCCGAGATGTTAGGTTGGGTTAGGTTAGGTTATATTACGTTATAGATGTATGTAAAGTTCCCACGGAGAGGTAGAGGCCAACTCGCCATGAATGTTTTCAAATATTACCGCCGAGATGTTAGGTTGGGTTAGGTTAGGTTATATTACGTTATAGATGTATGTAAAGTTCCCACGGAGAGGTAGAGGCCAACTCGCCATGAATGTTTTCAAATATTACCGCCGAGATGTTAGATTGGGTTAGGTTAGGTTATATTACGTTATTGATGTATATAAAGATCCCACGGAGACGTAGAGGCCAACAAGCAAGGAATTTGTTCAAATATTACCGCCGAGATGTTAGGTTGGGTTAGGTTAGGTTATATTACGTTATAGATGTATATAAAGTTCCCACGGAGACGTAGAGGCCAACAAGCCAGGAATGTGTTCAAATATTACCGCCGAGATGTTAGATTGGGTTGGGTTAGGTTATATTACGTTATTGATGTATATAAAGATCCCACGGAGACGTAGAGGCCAACAAGCCAGGAATGTCTTCAAATCTTACCGCCGAGACGTTAGGCTGGGTTAGCTTCGGTTATATAACGTTATTGATGTATATAAAGGTCCCACGGAGACGTAGAGGCCAACAAGCCAGGAATGTGTTCAAATATTACCGCCGATATGTTAGATTGGGTTAGGTTAGGTTATATTACGTTATTGATGTATATAAAGATCCCACGGAGACGTAGAGGCCAACAAGCCAGGAATGTCTTCAAATATTACCGCAGAGATGTTAGGTTGGGTTAGGTTCGGTTATATAACGTTATTGATGTATATAAAGGTCCCACGGAGACGTAGAGGCCAACAAGCCAGGAATGTGTTCAAATATTACCGCCGAGATGTTAGATCGGGTTAGGTTAGGTTATATTACGTTATTGATGTATATAAAGATACCACGGAGACGTAGAGGCCAACTCGCCAGGAATGTTGTCAAATATTACCGCCGAGATGATAGGTTGGGTTAGGTTAGGTTATATTACGTTATTGATGTATATAAATGTACCACGGAGAGGTAGGGGCCAACTCGCCATGAATGTTTTCAAATATTACCGCCGAGATGTTAGGTTGGGTTAGGTTAGGTTATATTACGTTATAGATGTATGTAAAGTTCCCACGGAGAGGTAGAGGCCAACTCGCCATGAATGTTTTCAAATATTACCGCCGAGATGTTAGGTTGGGTTAGGTTAGGTTATATTACGTTATAGATGTATGTAAAGTTCCCACGGAGAGGTAGAGGCCAACTCGCCATGAATGTTTTCAAATATTACCGCCGAGATGTTAGATTGGGTTAGGTTAGGTTATATAACGTTATTGATGTATATAAAAATACCACGGAGACGTAGAGGCCAACTCGCCAGGAATGTTGTCAAATATTACCGCCGAGATGATAGGTTGGGTTAGGTTAGGTTATATTACGTTATTGATGTATATAAATGTACCACGGAGAGGTAGAGGCCAACTCGCCATGAATGTTTTCAAATATTACCGCCGAGATGTTAGGTTGGGTTAGGTTAGGTTATATTACGTTATAGATGTATATAAAGGTCCCACGAAGACGTAGAGGCCAACAAGCCAGGAATGTGTTCAAATATTACCGCCGAGATGTTAGGTTGGGTTAGGTTAGGTTATATTACCTTATAGATGTATGTAAAGTTCCCACGGAGAGGTAGAGGCCAACTCGCCATGAATGTTTTCAAATATTACCGCCGAGATGTTAGATTGGGTTAGGTTAGGTTATAATACGTTATTGATGTATAAAAAGATCCCACGGAGACGGAGAAGCCAACGCGCCAGGAATGTTGTCAAATATTACCGCCGAGATGTTAGGTTGTGTTAGGTTAGGTTATATTACGTTATTGATGTATATGAATATCCCACGGAGACGTAGAGGCCAACAAGCCAGGAATGTGTTCAAATGTTACCGCCGAGATGTTAGGTTGGGTTAGGTTAGGTTATATTACGTTATAGATGTATATAACGATCCCACGGAGACGTAGAGGCCAACAAGCCAGGAATGTGTTCAAATATTACCGCCGAGAAGTTAGATTGGGTTAGGTTAGGTTATATAACGTTATTGATGTATATAAAAATACCACGGAGACGTAGAGGCCAACTCGCCAGGAATGTTGTCAAATATTACCGCCGAGATGATAGGTTGGGTTAGGTTAGGTTATATTACGTTATTGATGTATATAAATATCACACGGAGACGTAGAGGCCAACAAGCCAGGAATGTGTTCAAATGTTACCGCCGAGATGTTAGGTTGGGTTAGGTTAGGTTATATTACCTTATAGATGTATATAACGATCCCACGGAGACGTAGAAGCCAACTCGCCATGAATGTTTTCAAATATTACCGCCGAGATGTTAGGTTGGGTTAGGTTAGGTTATATTACGTTATAGATGTATGTAAAGTTCCCACGGAGAGGTAGAGGCCAACTCGCCATGAATGTTTTCAAATATTACCGCCGAGATGTTAGGTTGGGTTAGGTTAGGTTATATTACGTTATAGTTGTATGTAAAGTTCCCACGGAGAGGTAGAGGCCAACTCGCCATGAATGTTTTCAAATATTACCGCCGAGATGTTAGATTGGGTTAGGTTAGGTTATATTACGTTATTGATGTATATAAAGATCCCACGGAGACGTAGAGGCCAACAAGCCAGGGATGTGTTCAAATATTACCGCCGAGATGTTAGATTGGGTTAGGTTAGGTTATATAACGTTATTGATGTATATAAAGATCCCACGGAGACGTAGAGGCCAACAAGCCAGGAATGTTTTCAAATATTACCGCAGAGATTTTAGGTTGGGTTAGGTTCGGTTATATAACGTTATTGATGTATATAAAGGTCCCACGGAGACGTAGAGGCCAACAAGCCAGGAATGTGTTCAAATATTACCGCCGAGATGTTAGATCGGGTTAGGTTAGGTTATATTACGTTATTGATGTATATAAAGATACCACGGAGACGTAGAGGCCAACTCGCCAGGAATGTTGTCAAATATTACCGCCGAGATGATAGGTTGGGTTAGGTTAGGTTATATTACGTTATTGATGTATATAAATGTACCACGGAGAGGTAGAGGCCAACTCGCCATGAATGTTTTCAAATATTACCGCCGAGATGTTAGGTTGGGTTAGGTTAGGTTATATTACGTTATAGATGTATGTAAAGTTCCCACGGAGAGGTAGAGGCCAACTCGCCATGAATGTTTTCAAATATTACCGCCGAGATGTTAGATTGGGTTAGGTTAGGTTATATAACGTTATTGATGTATATAAAAATACCACGGAGACGTAGAGGCCAACTCGCCAGGAATGTTGTCAAATATTACCGCCGAGATGATAGGTTGGGTTAGGTTAGGTTATATTACGTTATTGATGTATATAAATGTACCACGGAGAGGTAGAGGCCAACTCGCCATGAATGTTTTCAAATATTACCGCCGAGATGTTAGGTTGGGTTAGGTTAGGTTATATTACGTTATAGATGTATATAAAGGTCCCACGAAGACGTAGAGGCCAACAAGCCAGGAATGTGTTCAAATATTACCGCCGAGATGTTAGGTTGGGTTAGGTTAGGTTATATTACGTTATAGATGTATGTAAAGTTCCCACGGAGAGGTAGAGGCCAACTCGCCATGAATGTTTTCAAATATTACCGCCGAGATGTTAGATTGGGTTAGGTTAAGTTATAATACGTTATTGATGTATAAAAAGATCCCACGGAGACGGAGAAGCCAACGCGCCAGGAATGTTGTCAAATATTACCGCCGAGATGTTAGGTTGTGTTAGGTTAGGTTATATTACGTTATTGATGTATATGAATATCCCACGGAGACGTAGAGGCCAACAAGCCAGGAATGTGTTCAAATGTTACCGCCGAGATGTTAGGTTGGGTTAGGTTAGGTTATATTACGTTATAGATGTATATAACGATCCCACGGAGACGTAGAGGCCAACAAGCCAGGAATGTGTTCAAATATTACCGCCGAGAAGTTAGATTGGGTTAGGTTAGGTTATATAACGTTATTGATGTATATAAAAATACCACGGAGACGTAGAGGCCAACTCGCCAGGAATGTTGTCAAATATTACCGCCGAGATGATAGGTTGGGTTAGGTTAGGTTATATTACGTTATTGATGTATATAAATATCACACGGAGACGTAGAGGCCAACAAGCCAGGAATGTGTTCAAATGTTACCGCCGAGATGTTAGGTTGGGTTAGGTTAGGTTATATTACGTTATAGATGTATATAACGATCCCACGGAGACGTAGAAGCCAACTCGCCATGAATGTTTTCAAATATTACCGCCGAGATGTTAGGTTGGGTTAGGTTAGGTTATATTACGTTATAGATGTATGTAAAGTTCCCACGGAGAGGTAGAGGCCAACTCGCCATGAATGTTTTCAAATATTACCGCCGAGATGTTAGGTTGGGTTAGGTTAGGTTATATTACGTTATAGTTGTATGTAAAGTTCCCACGGAGAGGTAGAGGCCAACTCGCCATGAATGTTTTCAAATATTACCGCCGAGATGTTAGATTGGGTTAGGTTAGGTTATATAACGTTATTGATGTATATAAAGATCCCACGGAGACGTAGAGGCCAACAAGCCAGGAATGTCTTCAAATATTACCGCAGAGATTTTAGGTTGGGTTAGGTTCGGTTATATAACGTTATTGATGTATATAAAGGTCCCACGGAGACGTAGAGGCCAACAAGCCAGGAATGTGTTCAAATATTACCGCCGAGATGTTAGATCGGGTTAGGTTAGGTTATATTACGTTATTGATGTATATAAAGATACCACGGAGACGTAGAGGCCAACTCGCCAGGAATGTTGTCAAATATTACCGCCGAGATGATAGGTTGGGTTAGGTTAGGTTATATTACGTTATTGATGTATATAAATGTACCACGGAGAGGTAGAGGCCAACTCGCCATGAATGTTTTCAAATATTACCGCCGAGATGTTAGGTTGGGTTAGGTTAGGTTATATTACGTTATAGATGTATGTAAAGTTCCCACGGAGAGGTAGAGGCCAACTCGCCATGAATGTTTTCAAATATTACCGCCGAGATGTTAGGTTGGGTTAGGTTAGGTTATATTACGTTATAGATGTATGTAAAGTTCCCACGGAGAGGTAGAGGCCAACTCGCCATGAATGTTTTCAAATATTACCGCCGAGATGTTAGATTGGGTTGGGTTAGGTTATATAACGTTATTGATGTATATAAAAATACCACGGAGACGTAGAGGCCAACTCGCCAGGAATGTTGTCAAATATTACCGCCGAGATGATAGGTTGGGTTAGGTTAGGTTATATTACGTTATTGATGTATATAAATGTACCACGGAGAGGTAGAGGCCAACTCGCCATGAATGTTTTCAAATATTACCGCCGAGATGTTAGGTTGGGTTAGGTTAGTTTATATTACGTTATTGATGTATATAAATATCCCACGGAGACGTAGAGGCCAACAAGCCAGGAATGTGTTCAAATGTTACCGCCGAGATGTTAGGTTGGGTTAGGTTAGGTTATATTACGTTATAGATGTATATAACGATCCCACGGAGACGTAGAGGCCAACTCGCCATGAATGTTTTCAAATATTACCGCCGAGATGTTAGGTTGGGTTAGGTTAGGTTATATTACGTTATAGATGTATGTAAAGTTCCCACGGAGAGGTAGAGGCCAACTCGCCATGAATGTTTTCAAATATTACCGCCGAGATGTTAGATTGGGTTAGGTTAGGTTATATTACGTTATTGATGTATATAAAGATCCCACGGAGACGTAGAGGCCAACAAGCAAGGAATGTGTTCAAATATTACCGCCGAGATGTTAGGTTGGGTTAGGTTAGGTTATATTACGTTATAGATGTATATAAAGTTCCCACGGAGACGTAGAGGCCAACAAGCCAGGAATGTGTTCAAATATTACCGCCGAGATGTTAGATCGGGTTAGGTTAGGTTATATTACGTTATTGATGTATATAAAGACACCACGGAGACGTAGAGGCCAACTCGCCAGGAATGTTGTCAAATATTACCGCCGAGATGATAGGTTGGGTTAGGTAAGGTTATATTACGTTATTGATGTATATAAATATACCACGGAGAGGTAGAGGCCAACTCGCCATGAATGTTTTCAAATATTACCGCCGAGATGTTAGGTTGGGTTAGGTTAGGTTATATTACGTTATAGATGTATATAAAGGCCCCACGGAGACGCAGAGGCCAACAAGCCAGGAATGTCTTCAAATATTACCGCCGAGATGATAGGTTGTGTTATGTTAGGTTATATTTCGTTATTGATGTTTATGAAGGTCAAACGGAGACGTAGAGGCCAACTCGCCAGTAATGTTGTCAAATATTACCGCCGAGATGATAGGTTGGGTTAGGTTAGGTTATATTTCGTTATTGATGTATATGAAGGTCCCACGGAGACGTAGAGGCCAACTCGCCATGAATGTTTTCAGATATTACCGCCGAGATGTTAGGTTGGGTTAGGTTAGGTTATATTACGTTATAGATGTATATGAAGGTCCCACGGAGACGTAGAGGCCAAATCGCCATGAATGTTTTAAAATATTACCGCGGAGATGTTAGGTTGGGTTAGGTTAGGTTATATTACGTTATAGATGTATATAAAGGTCCCACGGAGACGTAGAGGCCAACAAGCCAGGAATGTGTTCAAATATTACCGCCGAGATGTTAGGTTGGGTTAGGTTAGGTTATATTACGTTATAGATGTATATAAAGTTCCGACGGAGACGTAGAGGCCAACTCGCCAGGTATGTTTTCTAATATTACCGCCGAGATGTTAGGTTGGGTTAGGTTAGGTTATATTACGTTATTGATGTATAAAAAGATCCCACGGAGACGGAGAAGCCAACGCGCCAGGAATGTTGTCAAATATTACCGCCGAGATGTTAGGTTGTGTTAGGTTAGGTTATATTACGTTATTGATGTATATAAATATCCCACGGAGACGTAGAGGCCAACAAGCCAGGAATGTGTTCAAATGTTACCGCCGAGATGTTAGGTTGGGTTAGGTTAGGTTATATTACGTTATAGATGTATATAACGATCCCACGGAGACGTAGAGGCCAACTCGCCATGAATGTTTTCAAATATTACCGCCGAGATGTTAGGTTGGGTTAGGTTAGGTTATATTACGTTATAGATGTATGTAAAGTTCCCACGGAGAGGTAGAGGCCAACTCGCCATGAATGTTTTCAAATATTACCGCCGAGATGTTAGATTGGGTTAGGTTAGGTTATATTACGTTATTGATGTATATAAAGATCCCACGGAGACGTAGAGGCCAACAAGACAGGAATGTGTTTAAATATTACCGCCGAGATGTTAGGTTGGGTTAGGTTAGGTTATATTGCGTTATAGATGTATATAAAGTTCCCACGGAGACGTAGAGGCCAACAAGCCAGGAATGTGTTCAAATATTACCGCCGAGATGTTAGATTGGGTTAGGTTAGGTTATATTACGTTATTGATGTATATAAAGATACCACGGAGACGTAGAGGCCAACAAGCCAGGAATGTGTTCAAATATTACCGCCGAGATGTTAGATTGGGTTAGGTTAGGTTATATAACGTTATTGATGTATATAAAGATCCCACGGAGACGTAGAGGCCAACTCGCCATGAATGTTTTCAAATATTACCGCCGAGATGTTAGATTGGGTTAGGTTAGGTTATATTACGTTATTGATGTATATAAAGATCCCACGGAGACGTAGAGGCCAACAAGCAAGGAATGTGTTCAAATATTACCGCCGAGATGTTAGGTTGGGTTAGGTTAGGTTATATTACGTTATAGATGTATATAACGATCCCACGGAGACGTAGAGGCCAACTCGCCATGAATGTTTTCAAATATTACCGCCGAGATGTTAGGTTGGGTTAGGTTAGGTTATATTACGTTATAGATGTATGTAAAGTTCCCACGGAGAGGTAGAGGCCAACTCGCCATGAATGTTTTCAAATATTACCGCCGAGATATTAGTTTGGGTTAGGTTAGGTTATATTACGTTATAGATGTATGTAAAGTTCCCACGGAGAGGTAGAGGCCAACTCGCCATGAATGTTTTCAAATATTACCGCCGAGATGTTAGATTGGGTTAGGTTAGGTTATATTACGTTATTGATGTATATAAAGATCCCACGGAGACGTAGAGGCCAACAAGCAAGGAATGTGTTCAAATATTACCGCCGAGATGATAGGTTGGGTTAGGTTAGGTTATATTACGCTATTGATGTATATAAATGTACCACGGAGAGGTAGAGGCCAACTCGCCATGAATGTTTTCAAATATTACCGCCGAGATGTTAGGTTGGGTTAGGTTAGGTTATATTACGTTATAGATGTATGTAAAGTTCCCACGGAGAGGTAGAGGCCAACTCGCCATGAATGTTTTCAAATATTACCGCCGAGATGTTAGGTTGGGTTAGGTTAGGTTATATTACGTTATAGATGTATGTAAAGTTCCCACGGAGAGGTAGAGGCCAACTCGCCATGAATGTTTTCAAATATTACCGCCGAGATGTTAGATTGGGTTAGGTTAGGTTATATTACGTTATTGATGTATATAAAGATCCCACGGAGACGTAGAGGCCAACAAGCAAGGAATGTGTTCAAATATTACCGCCGAGATGTTAGGTTGGGTTAGGTTAGGTTATATTACGTTATAGATGTATATAAAGTTCCCACGGAGACGTAGAGGCCAACAAGCCAGGAATGTGTTCAAATATTACCGCCGAGATGTTAGATTGGGTTAGGTTAGGTTATATTACGTTATTGATGTATATAAAGGTCCCACGGAGACGTAGAGGCCAACAAGCCAGGAATGTGTTCAAATATTACCGCCGAGATGTTAGATTGGGTTAGGTTAGGTTATATAACGTTATTGATGTATATAAAAATACCACGGAGACGTAGAGGCCAACTCGCCAGGAATGTTGTCAAATATTACCGCCGAGATGATAGGTTGGGTTAGGTTAGGTTATATTACGTTATTGATGTATATAAATATCCCACGGAGACGTAGAGGCCAACAAGCCAGGAATGTGTTCAAATGTTACCGCCGAGATGTTAGGTTGGGTTAGGTTAGGTTATATTACGTTATAGATGTATATAACTATCCCACGGAGACGTAGAGGCCAACTCGCCATGAATGTTTTCAAATATTACCGCCGTGATGTTAGGTTGGGTTAGGTTAGGTTATATTACGTTATAGATGTATGTAAAGTTCCCACGGAGAGGTAGAGGCCAACTCGCCATGAATGTTTTCAAATATTACCGCCGAGATGTTAGGTTGGGTTAGGTTAGGTTATATTACGTTATAGTTGTATGTAAAGTTCCCACGGAGAGGTAGAGGCCAACTCGCCATGAATGTTTTCAAATATTACCGCCGAGATGTTAGATTGGGTTAGGTTAGGTTATATTACGTTATTGATGTATATAAAGATCCCACGGAGACGTAGAGGCCAACAAGCAAGGAATGTGTTCAAATATTACCGCCGAGATGTTAGGTTGGGTTAGGTTAGGTTATATTACGTTATAGATGTATATAAAGTTCCCACGGAGACGTAGAGGCCAACAAGCCAGGAATGTGTTCAAATATTACCGCCGAGATGTTAGGTTGGGTTAGGTTAGGTTATATTGCGTTATAGATGTATATAAAGTTCCCACGGAGACGTAGAGGCCAACAAGCCAGGAATGTGTTCAAATATTACCGCCGAGATGTTAGATTGGGTTAGGTTAGGTTATATTACGTTATTGATGTATATAAAGATCCCACGGAGACGTAGAGGCCAACAAGCCAGGAATGTGTTCAAATATTACCGCCGAGATGTTAGATTGGGTTAGGTTAGGTTATATAACGTTATTGATGTATATAAAGATCCCACGGGGACGTAGAGGCCAACAAGCAAGGAATGTTTTCAAATATTACCGCCGAGATGTTAGATTGGGTTAGGTTAGCTTATATTACGTTATTGATGTATATAAAGATCCCACGGAGACGTAGAGGCCAACAAGCAAGGAATGTGTTCAAATATTACCGCCGAGATGTTAGATTGGGTTAGGTTAGGTTATATTACGTTATAGATGTATATAACGATCCCACGGAGACGTAGAGGCCAACTCGCCATGAATGTTTTCAAATATTACCGCCGAGATGTTAGGTTGGGTTAGGTTAGGTTATATTACGTTATTGATGTATATAAAGATCCCACGGAGACGTAGAGGCCAACAAGCAAGGAATGTGTTCAAATATTACCGCCGAGATGTTAGGTTGGGTTAGGTTAGGTTATATTACGTTATAGATGTATATAACGATCCCACGGAGACGTAGAGGCCAACTCGCCATGAATGTTTTCAAATATTACCGCCGAGATGTTAGGTTGGGTTAGGTTAGGTTATATTACGTTATAGATGTATGTAAAGTTCCCACGGAGAGGTAGAGGCCAACTCGCCATGAATGTTTTCAAATATTACCGCCGAGATATTAGTTTGGGTTAGGTTAGGTTATATTACGTTATAGATGTATGTAAAGTTCCCACGGAGAGGTAGAGGCCAACTCGCCATGAATGTTTTCAAATATTACCGCCGAGATGTTAGATTGGGTTAGGTTAGGTTATATTACGTTATTGATGTATATAAAGATCCCACGGAGACGTAGAGGCCAACAAGCAAGGAATGTGTTCAAATATTACCGCCGAGATGTTAGGTTGGGTTAGGTTAGGTTATATTACGTTATAGATGTATATAAAGTTCCCACGGAGACGTAGAGGCCAACTCGCCATGAATGTTTTCAAATATTACCGCCGAGATGTTAGGTTGGGTTAGGTTAGGTTATATTACGTTATAGATGTATGTAAAGTTCCCACGGAGAGGTAGAGGCCAACTCGCCATGAATGTTTTCAAATATTACCGCCGAGATGTTAGGTTGGGTTAGGTTAGGTTATATTACGTTATAGATGTATGTAAAGTTCCCACGGAGAGGTAGAGGCCAACTCGCCATGAATGTTTTCAAATATTACCGCCGAGATGTTAGATTGGGTTAGGTTAGGTTATATTACGTTATTGATGTATATAAAGATCCCACGGAGACGTAGAGGCCAACAAGCAAGGAATGTGTTCAAATATTACCGCCGAGATGTTAGGTTGGGTTAGGTTAGGTTATATTACGTTATAGATGTATATAAAGTTCCCACGGAGACGTAGAGGCCAACAAGCCAGGAATGTGTTCAAATATTACCGCCGAGATGTTAGATTGGGTTAGGTTAGGTTATATTACGTTATTGATGTATATAAAGGTCCCACGGAGACGTAGAGGCCAACAAGCCAGGAATGTGTTCAAATATTACCGCCGAGATGTTAGATTGGGTTAGGTTAGGTTATATAACGTTATTGATGTATATAAAAATACCACGGAGACGTAGAGGCCAACTCGCCAGGAATGTTGTCAAATATTACCGCCGAGATGATAGGTTGGGTTAGGTTAGGTTATATTACGTTATTGATGTATATAAATATCCCACGGAGACGTAGAGGCCAACAAGCCAGGAATGTGTTCAAATGTTACCGCCGAGATGTTAGGTTGGGTTAGGTTAGGTTATATTACGTTATAGATGTATATAACTATCCCACGGAGACGTAGAGGCCAACTCGCCATGAATGTTTTCAAATATTACCGCCGTGATGTTAGGTTGGGTTAGGTTAGGTTATATTACGTTATAGATGTATGTAAAGTTCCCACGGAGAGGTAGAGGCCAACTCGCCATGAATGTTTTCAAATATTACCGCCGAGATGTTAGGTTGGGTTAGGTTAGGTTATATTACGTTATAGTTGTATGTAAAGTTCCCACGGAGAGGTAGAGGCCAACTCGCCATGAATGTTTTCAAATATTACCGCCGAGATGTTAGATTGGGTTAGGTTAGGTTATATTACGTTATTGATGTATATAAAGATCCCACGGAGACGTAGAGGCCAACAAGCAAGGAATGTGTTCAAATATTACCGCCGAGATGTTAGGTTGGGTTAGGTTAGGTTATATTACGTTATAGATGTATATAAAGTTCCCACGGAGACGTAGAGGCCAACAAGCCAGGAATGTGTTCAAATATTACCGCCGAGATGTTAGGTTGGGTTAGGTTAGGTTATATTGCGTTATAGATGTATATAAAGTTCCCACGGAGACGTAGAGGCCAACAAGCCAGGAATGTGTTCAAATATTACCGCCGAGATGTTAGATTGGGTTAGGTTAGGTTATATTACGTTATTGATGTATATAAAGATCCCACGGAGACGTAGAGGCCAACAAGCCAGGAATGTGTTCAAATATTACCGCCGAGATGTTAGATTGGGTTAGGTTAGGTTATATAACGTTATTGATGTATATAAAGATCCCACGGGGACGTAGAGGCCAACAAGCAAGGAATGTTTTCAAATATTACCGCCGAGATGTTAGATTGGGTTAGGTTAGCTTATATTACGTTATTGATGTATATAAAGATCCCACGGAGACGTAGAGGCCAACAAGCAAGGAATGTGTTCAAATATTACCGCCGAGATGTTAGATTGGGTTAGGTTAGGTTATATTACGTTATAGATGTATATAACGATCCCACGGAGACGTAGAGGCCAACTCGCCATGAATGTTTTCAAATATTACCGCCGAGATGTTAGGTTGGGTTAGGTTAGGTTATATTACGTTATAGATGTATGTAAAGTTCCCACGGAGAGGTAGAGGCCAACTCGCCATGAATGTTTTCAAATATTACCGCCGAGATGTTAGTTTGGGTTAGGTTAGGTTATATTACGTTATAGATGTATGTAAAGTTCCCACGGAGAGGTAGAGGCCAACTCGCCATGAATGTTTTCAAATATTACCGCCGAGATGTTAGATTGGGTTAGGTTAGGTTATATTACGTTCTTGATGTATATAAAGATCCCACGGAGACGTAGAGGCCAACAAGCAAGGAATGTGTTCAAATATTACCGCCGAGATGATAGGTTGGGTTAGGTTAGGTTATACTACGTTATTGATGTATATAAATGTACCACGGAGAGGTAGAGGCCAACTCGCCATGAATGTTTTCAAATATTACCGCCGAGATGTTAGGTTGGGTTAGGTTAGGTTATATTACGTTATAGATGTATGTAAAGTTCCCACGGAGAGGTAGAGGCCAACTCGCCATGAATGTTTTCAAATATTACCGCCGAGATGTTAGGTTGGGTTAGGTTAGGTTATATTACGTTATAGATGTATGTAAAGTTCCCACGGAGAGGTAGAGGCCAACTCGCCA
Organism: Xylocopa violacea; assembly: GCA_963969225.1. Classification (NCBI taxonomy): domain Eukaryota; kingdom Metazoa; phylum Arthropoda; class Insecta; order Hymenoptera; family Apidae; genus Xylocopa; species Xylocopa violacea. The sequence goes on from CAXAJV010000671.1 coordinate 235,248, forward strand.
TGAATGTTTTCAAATATTACCGCCGAGATGTTAGATTGGGTTAGGTTAGGTTATATTACGTTATTGATGTATATAAAGAACCCACGGAGACGTAGAGGCCAACAAGCAAGGAATGTGTTCAAATATTACCGCCGAGATGTTAGGTTGGGTTAGGTTAGGTTATATTACGTTATAGATGTATATAAAGTTCCCACGGAGACGTAGAGGCCAACAAGCCAGGAATGTGTTCAAATATTACCGCCGAGATGTTAGATTGGGTTAGGTTAGGTTATATTACGTTCTTGATGTATATAAAGATCCCACGGAGACGTAGAGGCCAACAAGCAAGGAATGTGTTCAAATATTACCGCCGAGATGTTAGATTGGGTTAGGTTAGGTTATATAACGTTATTGATGTATATAAAAATACCACGGAGACGTAGAGGCCAACTCGCCAGGAATGTTGTCAAATATTACCGCCGAGATGATAGGTTGGGTTAGGTTAGGTTATATTACGTTATTGATGTATATAAATATCCCACGGAGACGTAGAGGCCAACAAGCCAGGAATGTGTTCAAATGTTACCGCCGAGATGTTAGGTTGGGTTAGGTTAGGTTATATTACGTTATAGATGTATATAACGATCCCACGGAGACGTAGAGGCCAACTCGCCATGAATGTTTTCAAATATTACCGCCGAGATGTTAGGTTGGGTTAGGTTAGGTTATATTACGTTATAGATGTATGTAAAGTTCCCACGGAGAGGTAGAGGCCAACTCGCCATGAATGTTTTCAAATATTACCGCCGAGATGTTAGGTTGGGTTAGGTTAGGTTATATTACGTTATAGTTGTATGTAAAGTTCCCACGGAGAGGTAGAGGCCAACTCGCCATGAATGTTTTCAAATATTACCGCCGAGATGTTAGATTGGGTTATGTTAGGTTATATTACGTTATTGATGTATATAAAGATCCCACGGAGACGTAGAGGCCAACAAGCAAGGAATGTGTTCAAATATTACCGCCGAGATGTTAGGTTGGGTTAGGTTAGGTTATATTACGTTATTGATGTATATAAAGTTCCCACGGAGACGTAGAGGCCAACAAGCCAGGAATGTGTTCAAATATTACCGCCGATATGTTAGATTGGGTTAGGTTAGGTTATATTACGTTATTGATGTATATAAAGATCCCACGGAGACGTAGAGGCCAACAAGCCAGGAATGTGTTCAAATATTACCGCCGAGATGTTAGATTGGGTTAGGTTAGGTTATATTACGTTATTGATGTATATAAAGATCCCACGGAGACGTAGAGGCCAACAAGCCAGGAATGTGTTCAAATATTACCGCCGAGATGTTAGATTGGGTTAGGTTAGGTTATATGACGTTATTGATGTATATAAAGATCCCAGGGAGACGTAGAGGCCAACAAGCCAGGAATGTCTTCAAATATTACCGCAGAGATGTTAGGTTGGGTTAGGTTCGGTTATATAACGTTATTGATGTATATAAAGGTCCCACGGAGACGTAGAGGCCAACAAGCCAGGAATGTGTTCAAATATTACCGCCGAGATGTTAGATCGGGTTAGGTTAGGTTATATTACGTTATTGATGTATATAAAGATACCACGGAGACGTAGAGGCCAACTCGCCAGGAATGTTGTCAAATATTACCGCCGAGATGATAGGTTGGGTTAGGTTAGGTTATATTACGTTATAGATGTATATAACGATCCCACGGAGACGTAGAGGCCAACTCGCCATGAATGTTTTCAAATATTACCGCCGAGATGTTAGGTTGGGTTAGGTTAGGTTATATTACGTTATTGATGTATATAAAGATCCCACGGAGACGTAGAGGCCAACAAGCAAGGAATGTGTTCAAATATTACCGCCGAGATGTTAGGTTGGGTTAGGTTAGGTTATATTACGTTATAGATGTATATAACGATCCCACGGAGACGTAGAGGCCAACTCGCCATGAATGTTTTCAAATATTACCGCCGAGATGTTAGGTTGGGTTAGGTTAGGTTATATTACGTTATAGATGTATGTAAAGTTCCCACGGAGAGGTAGAGGCCAACTCGCCATGAATGTTTTCAAATATTACCGCCGAGATATTAGTTTGGGTTAGGTTAGGTTATATTACGTTATAGATGTATGTAAAGTTCCCACGGAGAGGTAGAGGCCAACTCGCCATGAATGTTTTCAAATATTACCGCCGAGATGTTAGATTGGGTTAGGTTAGGTTATATTACGTTATTGATGTATATAAAGATCCCACGGAGACGTAGAGGCCAACAAGCAAGGAATGTGTTCAAATATTACCGCCGAGATGTTAGGTTGGGTTAGGTTAGGTTATATTACGTTATAGATGTATATAAAGTTCCCACGGAGACGTAGAGGCCAACTCGCCATGAATGTTTTCAAATATTACCGCCGAGATGTTAGGTTGGGTTAGGTTAGGTTATATTACGTTATAGATGTATGTAAAGTTCCCACGGAGAGGTAGAGGCCAACTCGCCATGAATGTTTTCAAATATTACCGCCGAGATGTTAGGTTGGGTTAGGTTAGGTTATATTACGTTATAGATGTATGTAAAGTTCCCACGGAGAGGTAGAGGCCAACTCGCCATGAATGTTTTCAAATATTACCGCCGAGATGTTAGATTGGGTTAGGTTAGGTTATATTACGTTATTGATGTATATAAAGATCCCACGGAGACGTAGAGGCCAACAAGCAAGGAATGTGTTCAAATATTACCGCCGAGATGTTAGGTTGGGTTAGGTTAGGTTATATTACGTTATAGATGTATATAAAGTTCCCACGGAGACGTAGAGGCCAACAAGCCAGGAATGTGTTCAAATATTACCGCCGAGATGTTAGATTGGGTTAGGTTAGGTTATATTACGTTATTGATGTATATAAAGGTCCCACGGAGACGTAGAGGCCAACAAGCCAGGAATGTGTTCAAATATTACCGCCGAGATGTTAGATTGGGTTAGGTTAGGTTATATAACGTTATTGATGTATATAAAAATACCACGGAGACGTAGAGGCCAACTCGCCAGGAATGTTGTCAAATATTACCGCCGAGATGATAGGTTGGGTTAGGTTAGGTTATATTACGTTATTGATGTATATAAATATCCCACGGAGACGTAGAGGCCAACAAGCCAGGAATGTGTTCAAATGTTACCGCCGAGATGTTAGGTTGGGTTAGGTTAGGTTATATTACGTTATAGATGTATATAACTATCCCACGGAGACGTAGAGGCCAACTCGCCATGAATGTTTTCAAATATTACCGCCGTGATGTTAGGTTGGGTTAGGTTAGGTTATATTACGTTATAGATGTATGTAAAGTTCCCACGGAGAGGTAGAGGCCAACTCGCCATGAATGTTTTCAAATATTACCGCCGAGATGTTAGGTTGGGTTAGGTTAGGTTATATTACGTTATAGTTGTATGTAAAGTTCCCACGGAGAGGTAGAGGCCAACTCGCCATGAATGTTTTCAAATATTACCGCCGAGATGTTAGATTGGGTTAGGTTAGGTTATATTACGTTATTGATGTATATAAAGATCCCACGGAGACGTAGAGGCCAACAAGCAAGGAATGTGTTCAAATATTACCGCCGAGATGTTAGGTTGGGTTAGGTTAGGTTATATTACGTTATAGATGTATATAAAGTTCCCACGGAGACGTAGAGGCCAACAAGCCAGGAATGTGTTCAAATATTACCGCCGAGATGTTAGGTTGGGTTAGGTTAGGTTATATTGCGTTATAGATGTATATAAAGTTCCCACGGAGACGTAGAGGCCAACAAGCCAGGAATGTGTTCAAATATTACCGCCGAGATGTTAGATTGGGTTAGGTTAGGTTATATTACGTTATTGATGTATATAAAGATCCCACGGAGACGTAGAGGCCAACAAGCCAGGAATGTGTTCAAATATTACCGCCGAGATGTTAGATTGGGTTAGGTTAGGTTATATAACGTTATTGATGTATATAAAGATCCCACGGGGACGTAGAGGCCAACAAGCAAGGAATGTTTTCAAATATTACCGCCGAGATGTTAGATTGGGTTAGGTTAGCTTATATTACGTTATTGATGTATATAAAGATCCCACGGAGACGTAGAGGCCAACAAGCAAGGAATGTGTTCAAATATTACCGCCGAGATGTTAGATTGGGTTAGGTTAGGTTATATTACGTTATAGATGTATATAACGATCCCACGGAGACGTAGAGGCCAACTCGCCATGAATGTTTTCAAATATTACCGCCGAGATGTTAGGTTGGGTTAGGTTAGGTTATATTACGTTATAGATGTATGTAAAGTTCCCACGGAGAGGTAGAGGCCAACTCGCCATGAATGTTTTCAAATATTACCGCCGAGATGTTAGTTTGGGTTAGGTTAGGTTATATTACGTTATAGATGTATGTAAAGTTCCCACGGAGAGGTAGAGGCCAACTCGCCATGAATGTTTTCAAATATTACCGCCGAGATGTTAGATTGGGTTAGGTTAGGTTATATTACGTTCTTGATGTATATAAAGATCCCACGGAGACGTAGAGGCCAACAAGCAAGGAATGTGTTCAAATATTACCGCCGAGATGATAGGTTGGGTTAGGTTAGGTTATACTACGTTATTGATGTATATAAATGTACCACGGAGAGGTAGAGGCCAACTCGCCATGAATGTTTTCAAATATTACCGCCGAGATGTTAGGTTGGGTTAGGTTAGGTTATATTACGTTATAGATGTATGTAAAGTTCCCACGGAGAGGTAGAGGCCAACTCGCCATGAATGTTTTCAAATATTACCGCCGAGATGTTAGGTTGGGTTAGGTTAGGTTATATTACGTTATAGATGTATGTAAAGTTCCCACGGAGAGGTAGAGGCCAACTCGCCATGAATGTTTTCAAATATTACCGCCGAGATGTTAGATTGGGTTAGGTTAGGTTATATTACGTTATTGATGTATATAAAGAACCCACGGAGACGTAGAGGCCAACAAGCAAGGAATGTGTTCAAATATTACCGCCGAGATGTTAGGTTGGGTTAGGTTAGGTTATATTACGTTATAGATGTATATAAAGTTCCCACGGAGACGTAGAGGCCAACAAGCCAGGAATGTGTTCAAATATTACCGCCGAGATGTTAGATTGGGTTAGGTTAGGTTATATTACGTTCTTGATGTATATAAAGATCCCACGGAGACGTAGAGGCCAACAAGCAAGGAATGTGTTCAAATATTACCGCCGAGATGTTAGATTGGGTTAGGTTAGGTTATATAACGTTATTGATGTATATAAAAATACCACGGAGACGTAGAGGCCAACTCGCCAGGAATGTTGTCAAATATTACCGCCGAGATGATAGGTTGGGTTAGGTTAGGTTATATTACGTTATTGATGTATATAAATATCCCACGGAGACGTAGAGGCCAACAAGCCAGGAATGTGTTCAAATGTTACCGCCGAGATGTTAGGTTGGGTTAGGTTAGGTTATATTACGTTATAGATGTATATAACGATCCCACGGAGACGTAGAGGCCAACTCGCCATGAATGTTTTCAAATATTACCGCCGAGATGTTAGGTTGGGTTAGGTTAGGTTATATTACGTTATAGATGTATGTAAAGTTCCCACGGAGAGGTAGAGGCCAACTCGCCATGAATGTTTTCAAATATTACCGCCGAGATGTTAGGTTGGGTTAGGTTAGGTTATATTACGTTATAGTTGTATGTAAAGTTCCCACGGAGAGGTAGAGGCCAACTCGCCATGAATGTTTTCAAATATTACCGCCGAGATGTTAGATTGGGTTATGTTAGGTTATATTACGTTATTGATGTATATAAAGATCCCACGGAGACGTAGAGGCCAACAAGCAAGGAATGTGTTCAAATATTACCGCCGAGATGTTAGGTTGGGTTAGGTTAGGTTATATTACGTTATTGATGTATATAAAGTTCCCACGGAGACGTAGAGGCCAACAAGCCAGGAATGTGTTCAAATATTACCGCCGATATGTTAGATTGGGTTAGGTTAGGTTATATTACGTTATTGATGTATATAAAGATCCCACGGAGACGTAGAGGCCAACAAGCCAGGAATGTGTTCAAATATTACCGCCGAGATGTTAGATTGGGTTAGGTTAGGTTATATTACGTTATTGATGTATATAAAGATCCCACGGAGACGTAGAGGCCAACAAGCCAGGAATGTGTTCAAATATTACCGCCGAGATGTTAGATTGGGTTAGGTTAGGTTATATGACGTTATTGATGTATATAAAGATCCCAGGGAGACGTAGAGGCCAACAAGCCAGGAATGTCTTCAAATATTACCGCAGAGATGTTAGGTTGGGTTAGGTTCGGTTATATAACGTTATTGATGTATATAAAGGTCCCACGGAGACGTAGAGGCCAACAAGCCAGGAATGTGTTCAAATATTACCGCCGAGATGTTAGATCGGGTTAGGTTAGGTTATATTACGTTATTGATGTATATAAAGATACCACGGAGACGTAGAGGCCAACTCGCCAGGAATGTTGTCAAATATTACCGCCGAGATGATAGGTTGGGTTAGGTTAGGTTATATTACGTTATTGATGTATATAAATGTACCACGGAGAGGTAGAGGCCAACTCGCCATGAATGTTTTCAAATATTACCGCCGAGATGTTAGGTTGGGTTAGGTTAGGTTATATTACGTTATAGATGTATATAAAGGCCCCACGGAGACGCAGAGGCCAACAAGCCAGGAATGTCTTCAAATATTACCGCCGAGATGATAGGTTGTGTTATGTTAGGTTATATTTCGTTATTGATGTTTATGAAGGTCAAACGGAGACGTAGAGGCCAACTCGCCAGTAATGTTGTCAAATATTACCGCCGAGATGATAGGTTGGGTTAGGTTAGGTTATATTTCGTTACTGATGTATATGAAGGTCCCACGGAGACGTAGAGGCCAACTCGCCATGAATGTTTTCAGATATTACCGCCGAGATGTTAGGTTGGGTTAGGTTAGGTTATATTACGTTATAGATGTATATGAAGTTCCCACGGAGACGTAGAGGCCAAATCGCCATGAATGTTTTAAAATATTACCGCGGAGACGTTAGGTTGGGTTAGGTTCGGTTATATAACGTTATTGATGTATATAAAGGTCCCACGGAGACGTAGAGGCCAACAAGCCAGGAATGTGTTCAAATATTACCGCCGAGATGTTAGATCGGGTTAGGTTAGGTTATATTACGTTATTGATGTATATAAAGATACCACGGAGACGTAGAGGCCAACTCGCCAGGAATGTTGTCAAATATTACCGCCGAGATGATAGGTTGGGTTAGGTTAGGTTATATTACGTTATTGATGTATATAAATGTACCACGGAGAGGTAGAGGCCAACTCGCCATGAATGTTTTCAAATATTACCGCCGAGATGTTAGGTTGGGTTAGGTTAGGTTATATTACGTTATAGATGTATATAAAGGCCCCACGGAGACGCAGAGGCCAACAAGCCAGGAATGTCTTCAAATATTACCGCCGAGATGATAGGTTGTGTTATGTTAGGTTATATTTCGTTATTGATGTTTATGAAGGTCAAACGGAGACGTAGAGGCCAACTCGCCAGTAATGTTGTGAAATATTACCGCCGAGATGATAGGTTGGGTTAGGTTAGGTTATATTTCGTTATTGATGTATATGAAGGTCCCACGGAGACGTAGAGGCCAACTCGCCATGAATGTTTTCAGATATTACCGCCGAGATGTTAGGTTGGGTTAGGTTAGGTTATATTACGTTATAGATGTATATGAAGTTCCCACGGAGACGTAGAGGCCAAATCGCCATGAATGTTTTAAAATATTACCGCGGAGATGTTAGGTTGGGTTAGGTTAGGTTATATTACGTTATAGATGTATATAAAGGTCCCACGGAGACGTAGAGGCCAACAAGCCAGGAATGTGTTCAAATATTACCGCCGAGATGTTAGGTTGGGTTAGGTTAGGTTATATTACGTTATAGATGTATATAAAGTTCCGACGGAGACGTAGAGGCCAACTCGCCAGGTATGTTTTCTAATATTACCGCCGAGATGTTAGGTTGGGTTAGGTTAGGTTATATTACGTTATTGATGTATAAAAAGATCCCACGTAGACGGAGAAGCCAACGCGCCAGGAATGTTGTCAAATATTACCGCCGAGATGTTAGGTTGTGTTAGGTTAGGTTATATTACGTTATTGATGTATATAAATATCCCACGGAGACGTAGAGGCCAACAAGCCAGGAATGTGTTCAAATGTTACCGCCGAGATGTTAGGTTGGGTTAGGTTAGGTTATATTACGTTATAGATGTATATAACGATCCCACGGAGACGTAGAGGCCAACTCGCCATGAATGTTTTCAAATATTACCGCCGAGATGTTAGGTTGGGTTAGGTTAGGTTATATTACGTTATAGATGTATATAAAGATCCCACGGAGAGGTAGAGGCCAACTCGCCATGAATGTTTTCAAATATTACCGCCGAGATGTTAGGTTGGGTTAGGTTAGGTTATATTACGTTATAGATGTATGTAAAGTTCCCACGGAGAGGTAGAGGCCAACTCGCCATGAATGTTTTCAAATATTACCGCCGAGATGTTAGATTGGGTTAGGTTAGGTTATATTACGTTCTTGATGTATATAAAGATCCCACGGAGACGTAGAGGCCAACAAGCAAGGAATGTGTTCAAATATTACCGCCGAGATGATAGGTTGGGTTAGGTTAGGTTATACTACGTTATTGATGTATATAAATGTACCACGGAGAGGTAGAGGCCAACTCGCCATCAATGTTTTCAAATATTACCGCCGAGATGTTAGGTTGGGTTAGGTTAGGTTATATTACGTTATAGATGTATGTAAAGTTCCCACGGAGAGGTAGAGGCCAACTCGCCATGAATGTTTTCAAATATTACCGCCGAGATGTTAGGTTGGGTTAGGTTAGGTTATATTACGTTATAGATGTATGTAAAGTTCCCACGGAGAGGTAGAGGCCAACTCGCCATGAATGTTTTCAAATATTACCGCCGAGATGTTAGATTGGGTTAGGTTAGGTTATATTACGTTATTGATGTATATAAAGATCCCACGGAGACGTAGAGGCCAACAAGCAAGGAATGTGTTCAAATATTACCGCCGAGATGTTAGGTTGGGTTAGGTTAGGTTATATTACGTTATAGATGTATATAAAGTTCCCACGGAGACGTAGAGGCCAACAAGCCAGGAATGTGTTCAAATATTACCGCCGAGATGTTAGATTGGGTTATGTTAGGTTATATTACGTTATTGATGTATATAAAGGTCCCACGGAGACGTAGAGGCCAACAAGCCAGGAATGTGTTCAAATATTACCGCCGAGATGTTAGATTGGGTTAGGTTAGGTTATATAACGTTATTGATGTATATAAAAATACCACGGAGACGTAGAGGCCAACTCGCCAGGAATGTTGTCAAATATTACCGCCGAGATGATAGGTTGGGTTAGGTTAGGTTATATTACGTTATTGATGTATATAAATATCCCACGGAGACGTAGAGGCCAACAAGCCAGGAATGTGTTCAAATGTTACCGCCGAGATGTTAGGTTGGGTTAGGTTAGGTTATATTACGTTATAGATGTATATAACGATCCCACGGAGACGTAGAGGCCAACTCGCCATGAATGTTTTCAAATATTACCGCCGAGATGTTAGGTTGGGTTAGGTTAGGTTATATTACGTTATAGATGTATGTAAAGTTCCCACGGAGAGGTAGAGGCCAACTCGCCATGAATGTTTTCAAATATTACCGCCGAGATGTTAGGTTGGGTTAGGTTAGGTTATATTACGTTATAGTTGTATGTAAAGTTCCCACGGAGAGGTAGAGGCCAACTCGCCATGAATGTTTTCAAATATTACCGCCGAGATGTTAGATTGGGTTATGTTAGGTTATATTACGTTATTGATGTATATAAAGATCCCACGGAGACGTAGAGGCCAACAAGCAAGGAATGTGTTCAAATATTACCGCCGAGATGTTAGGTTGGGTTAGGTTAGGTTATATTACGTTATAGATGTATATAAAGTTCCCACGGAGACGTAGAGGCCAACAAGCCAGGAATGTGTTCAAATATTACCGCCGATATGTTAGATTGGGTTAGGTTAGGTTATATTACGTTATTGATGTATATAAAGATCCCACGGAGACGTAGAGGCCAACAAGCCAGGAATGTGTTCAAATATTACCGCCGAGATGTTAGATTGGGTTAGGTTAGGTTATATTACGTTATTGATGTATATAAAGATCCCACGGAGACGTAGAGGCCAACAAGCCAGGAATGTGTTCAAATATTACCGCCGAGATGTTAGATTGGGTTAGGTTAGGTTATATGACGTTATTGATGTATATAAAGATCCCAGGGAGACGTAGAGGCCAACAAGCCAGGAATGTCTTCAAATATTACCGCAGAGATGTTAGGTTGGGTTAGGTTCGGTTATATAACGTTATTGATGTATATAAAGGTCCCACGGAGACGTAGAGGCCAACAAGCCAGGAATGTGTTCAAATATTACCGCCGAGATGTTAGATCGGGTTAGGTTAGGTTATATTACGTTATTGATGTATATAAAGATACCACGGAGACGTAGAGGCCAACTCGCCAGGAATGTTGTCAAATATTACCGCCGAGATGATAGGTTGGGTTAGGTTAGGTTATATTACGTTATTGATGTATATAAATGTACCACGGAGAGGTAGAGGCCAACTCGCCATGAATGTTTTCAAATATTACCGCCGAGATGTTAGGTTGGGTTAGGTTAGGTTATATTACGTTATAGATGTATATAAAGGCCCCACGGAGACGCAGAGGCCAACAAGCCAGGAATGTCTTCAAATATTACCGCCGAGATGATAGGTTGTGTTATGTTAGGTTATATTTCGTTATTGATGTTTATGAAGGTCAAACGGAGACGTAGAGGCCAACTCGCCAGTAATGTTGTCAAATATTACCGCCGAGATGATAGGTTGGGTTAGGTTAGGTTATATTTCGTTACTGATGTATATGAAGGTCCCACGGAGACGTAGAGGCCAACTCGCCATGAATGTTTTCAGATATTACCGCCGAGATGTTAGGTTGGGTTAGGTTAGGTTATATTACGTTATAGATGTATATGAAGTTCCCACGGAGACGTAGAGGCCAAATCGCCATGAATGTTTTAAAATATTACCGCGGAGATGTTAGGTTGGGTTAGGTTCGGTTATATAACGTTATTGATGTATATAAAGGTCCCACGGAGACGTAGAGGCCAACAAGCCAGGAATGTGTTCAAATATTACCGCCGAGATGTTAGATCGGGTTAGGTTAGGTTATATTACGTTATTGATGTATATAAAGATACCACGGAGACGTAGAGGCCAACTCGCCAGGAATGTTGTCAAATATTACCGCCGAGATGATAGGTTGGGTTAGGTTAGGTTATATTACGTTATTGATGTATATAAATGTACCACGGAGAGGTAGAGGCCAACTCGCCATGAATGTTTTCAAATATTACCGCCGAGATGTTAGGTTGGGTTAGGTTAGGTTATATTACGTTATAGATGTATATAAAGGCCCCACGGAGACGCAGAGGCCAACAAGCCAGGAATGTCTTCAAATATTACCGCCGAGATGATAGGTTGTGTTATGTTAGGTTATATTTCGTTATTGATGTTTATGAAGGTCAAACGGAGACGTAGAGGCCAACTCGCCAGTAATGTTGTGAAATATTACCGCCGAGATGATAGGTTGGGTTAGGTTAGGTTATATTTCGTTATTGATGTATATGAAGGTCCCACGGAGACGTAGAGGCCAACTCGCCATGAATGTTTTCAGATATTACCGCCGAGATGTTAGGTTGGGTTAGGTTAGGTTATATTACGTTATAGATGTATATAAAGGCCCCACGGAGACGCAGAGGCCAACAAGCCAGGAATGTCTTCAAATATTACCGCCGAGATGATAGGTTGTGTTATGTTAGGTTATATTTCGTTATTGATGTTTATGAAGGTCAAACGGAGACGTAGAGGCCAACTCGCCAGTAATGTTGTGAAATATTACCGCCGAGATGATAGGTTGGGTTAGGTTAGGTTATATTTCGTTATTGATGTATATGAAGGTCCCACGGAGACGTAGAGGCCAACTCGCCATGAATGTTTTCAGATATTACCGCCGAGATGTTAGGTTGGGTTAGGTTAGGTTATATTACGTTATAGATGTATATGAAGTTCCCACGGAGACGTAGAGGCCAAATCGACATGAATGTTTTAAAATATTACCGCGGAGATGTTAGGTTGGGTTAGGTTAGGTTATATTACGTTATAGATGTATATAAAGGTCCCACGGAGACGTAGAGGCCAACAAGCCAGGAATGTGTTCAAATATTACCGCCGAGATGTTAGGTTGGGTTAGGTTAGGTTATATTACGTTATAGATGTATATAAAGTTCCGACGGAGACGTAGAGGCCAACTCGCCAGGTATGTTTTCTAATATTACCGCCGAGATGTTAGGTTGGGTTAGGTTAGGTTATATTACGTTATTGATGTATAAAAAGATCCCACGGAGACGGAGAAGCCAACGCGCCAGGAATGTTGTCAAATATTACCGCCGAGATGTTAGGTTGTGTTAGGTTAGGTTATATTACGTTATTGATGTATATAAATATCCCACGGAGACGTAGAGGCCAACAAGCCAGGAATGTGTTCAAATGTTACCGCCGAGATGTTAGGTTGGGTTAGGTTAGGTTATATTACGTTATAGATGTATATAAAGATCCCACGGAGAGGTAGAGGCCAACTCGCCATGAATGTTTTCAAATATTACCGCCGAGATGTTAGGTTGGGTTAGGTTAGGTTATATTACGTTATAGATGTATGTAAAGTTCCCACGGAGAGGTAGAGGCCAACTCGCCATGAATGTTTTCAAATATTACCGCCGAGATGTTAGATTGGGTTAGGTTAGGTTATATTACGTTCTTGATGTATATAAAGATCCCACGGAGACGTAGAGGCCAACAAGCAAGGAATGTGTTCAAATATTACCGCCGAGATGTTAGGTTGGGTTAGGTTAGGTTATATTACGTTATAGATGTATGTAAAGTTCCCACGGAGAGGTAGAGGCCAACTCGCCATGAATGTTTTCAAATATTACCGCCGAGATGTTAGGTTGGGTTAGGTTAGGTTATATTACGTTATAGTTGTATGTAAAGTTCCCACGGAGAGGTAGAGGCCAACTCGCCATGAATGTTTTCAAATATTACCGCCGAGATGTTAGATTGGGTTAGGTTAGGTTATATTACGTTATTGATGTATATAAAGATCCCACGGAGACGTAGAGGCCAACAAGCAAGGAATGTGTTCAAATATTACCGCCGAGATGTTAGGTTGGGTTAGGTTAGGTTATATTACGTTATAGATGTATATAAAGTTCCCACGGAGGCGTAGAGGCCAACAAGCCAGGAATGTGTTCAAATATTACCGCCGATATGTTAGATTGGATTAGGTTAGGTTATATTACGTTATTGATGTATATAAAGATCCCACGGAGACGTAGAGGCCAACAAGCCAGGAATGTGTTCAAATATTACCGCCGAGATGTTAGATTGGGTTAGGTTAGGTTATATTACGTTATTGATGTATATAAAGATCCCACGGAGACGTAGAGGCCAACAAGCCAGGAATGTGTTCAAATATTACCGCCGAGATGTTAGATTGGGTTAGGTTAGGTTATATAACGTTATTGATGTATATAAAGATCCCACGGAGACGTAGAGGCCAACAAGCCAGGAATGTCTTCAAATATTACCGCAGAGATGTTAGGTTGGGTTAGGTTCGGTTTTATAACGTTATTGATGTATATAAAGGTCCCACGGAGACGTAGAGGCCAACAAGCCAGGAATGTGTTCAAATATTACCGCCGAGATGTTAGATCGGGTTAGGTTAGGTTATATTACGTTATTGATGTATATAAAGATACCACGGAGACGTAGAGGCCAACTCGCCAGGAATGTTGTCAAATATTACCGCCGAGATGATAGGTTGGGTTAGGTTAGGTTATATTACGTTATTGATGTATATAAATGTACCACGGAGAGGTAGAGGCCAACTCGCCATGAATGTTTTCAAATATTACCGCCGAGATGTTAGGTTGGGTTAGGTTAGGTTATATTACGTTATAGATGTGCATAAAGGCCCCACGGAGACGCAGAGGCCAACAAGCCAGGAATGTCTTCAAATATTACCGCCGAGATGATAGGTTGTGTTATGTTAGGTTATATTTCGTTATTGATGTTTATGAAGGTCAAACGGAGACGTAGAGGCCAACTCGCCAGTAATGTTGTCAAATATTACCGCCGAGATGATAGGTTGGGTTAGGTTAGGTTATATTTCGTTATTGATGTATATGAAGGTCCCACGGAGACGTAGAGGCCAACTCGCCATGAATGTTTTCAGATATTACCGCCGAGATGTTAGGTTGGGTTAGGTTAGGTTATATTACGTTATAGATGTATATGAAGGTCCCACGGAGACGTAGAGGCCAAATCGCCATGAATGTTTTAAAATATTACCGCGGAGATGTTAGGTTGGGTTAGGTTAGGTTATATTACGTTATAGATGTATATAAAGGTCCCACGGAGACGTAGAGGCCAACAAGCCAGGAATGTGTTCAAATATTACCGCCGAGATGTTAGGTTGGGTTAGGTTAGGCTTTATTACGTTATAGATGTATATAAAGTTCCGACGGAGACGTAGAGGCCAACTCGCCAGGTATGTTTTCTAATATTACCGCCGAGATGTTAGGTTGTGTTAGGTTAGGTTATATTACGTTATTGATGTATATAAATATCCCACGGAGACGTAGAGGCCAACAAGCCAGGAATGTGTTCAAATGTTACCGCCGAGATGTTAGGTTGGGTTAGGTTAGGTTATATTACGTTACAGATGTATATAACGATCCCACGGAGACGTAGAGGCCAACTCGCCATGAATGTTTTCAAATATTACCGCCGAGATGTTAGGTTGGGTTAGGTTAGGTTATATTACGTTATAGATGTATGTAAAGTTCCCACGGAGAGGTAGAGGCCAACTCGCCATGAATGTTTTCAAATATTACCGCCGAGATGTTAGATTGGGTTAGGTTAGGTTATATTACGTTATTGATGTATATAAAGATCCCACGGAGACGTAGAGGCCAACAAGACAGGAATGTGTTTAAATATTACCGCCGAGATGTTAGGTTGGGTTAGGTTAGGTTATATTGCGTTATAGATGTATATAAAGTTCCCACGGAGACGTAGAGGCCAACAAGCCAGGAATGTGTTCAAATATTACCGCCGAGATGTTAGATTGGGTTAGGTTAGGTTATATTACGTTATTGATGTATATAAAGATCCCACGGAGACGTAGAGGCCAACAAGCAAGGAATGTGTTCAAATATTACCGCCGAGATGTTAGGTTGGGTTAGGTTAGGTTATATTACGTTATAGATGTATATAACGATCCCACGGAGACGTAGAGGCCAACTCGCCATGAATGTTTTCAAATATTACCGCCGAGATGTTAGGTTGGGTTAGGTTAGGTTATATTACGTTATAGATGTATGTAAAGTTCCCACGGAGAGGTAGAGGCCAACTCGCCATGAATGTTTTCAAATATTACCGCCGAGATGTTAGTTTGGGTTAGGTTAGGTTATATTACGTTATAGATGTATGTAAAGTTCCCACGGAGAGGTAGAGGCCAACTCGCCATGAATGTTTTCAAATATTACCGCCGAGATGTTAGATTGGGTTAGGTTAGGTTATATTACGTTATTGATGTATATAAAGATCCCACGGAGACGTAGATGCCAACAAGCAAGGAATGTGTTCAAATATTACCGCCGAGATGATAGGTTGGGTTAGGTTAAGTTATATTACGTTATTGATGTATATAAATGTACCACGGAGAGGTAGAGGCCAACTCGCCATGAATGTTTTCAAATATTACCGCCGAGATGTTAGGTTGGGTTAGGTTAGGTTATGTTACGTTATAGATGTATGTAAAGTTCCCACGGAGAGGTAGAGGCCAACTCGCCATGAATGTTTTCAAATATTACCGCCGAGATGTTAGGTTGGGTTAGGTTAGGTTATGTTACGTTATAGATGTATGTAAAGTTCCCACGGAGAGGTAGAGGCCAACTCGCCATGAATGTTTTCAAATATTACCGCCGAGATGTTAGGTTGGGTTAGGTTAGGTTATATTACGTTATAGATGTATGTAAAGTTCCCACGGAGAGGTAGAGGCCAACTCGCCAGGAATGTTGTCAAATATTACCGCCGAGATGATAGGTTGGGTTAGGTTAGGTTATATTACGTTATTGATGTATACAAATGTACCACGGAGAGGTAGAGGCCAACTCGCCATGAATGTTTTCAAATATTACCGCCGAGATGTTAGGTTGGGTTAGGTTAGGTTATATTACGTTATAGATGTATATAAAGGCCCCACGGAGACGCAGAGGCCAACTCGCCAGGTATGTTTTCTAATATTACCGCCGAGATGTTAGGTTGGGTTAGGTTAGGTTATATTACGTTATTGATGTATAAAAAGATCCCACGGAGACGGAGAAGCCAACGCGCCAGGAATGTTGTCAAATATTACTGCCGAGATGTTAGGTTGTGTTAGGTTAGGTTATATTACGTTATTGATGTATATAAATATCCCACGGAGACGTAGAGGCCAACAAGCCAGGAATGTGTTCAAATGTTACCGCCAAGATGTTAGGTTGGGTTAGGTTAGGTTATATTTCGTTATAGATGTATATAACGATCCCACGGAGACGTAGAGGCCAACTCGCCATGAATGTTTTCAAATATTACCGCCGAGATGTTAGGTTGGGTTAGGTTAGGTTATATTACGTTATAGATGTATATGAAGGTCCCACGGAGACGTAGAGGCCAAATCGCCATGAATGTTTTAAAATATTACCGCGGAGATGTTAGGTTGGGTTAGGTTAGGTTATATTACGTTATAGATGTATATAAAGGTCCCACGGAGACGTAGAGGCCAACAAGCCAGGAATGTGTTCAAATATTACCGCCGAGATGTTAGGTTGGGTTAGGTTAGGTTATATTACGTTATAGATGTATATAAAGTTCCGACGGAGACGTAGAGGCCAACTCGCCAGGTATGTTTTCTAATATTACCGCCGAGATGTTAGGTTGGGTTAGGTTAGGTTATATTACGTTATTGATGTATAAAAAGATCCCACGGAGACGGAGAAGCCAACGCGCCAGGAATGTTGTCAAATATTACCGCCGAGATGTTAGGTTGTGTTAGGTTAGGTTATATTACGTTATTGATGTATATAAATATCCCACGGAGACGTAGAGGCCAACAAGCCAGGAATGTGTTCAAATGTTACCGCCGAGATGTTAGGTTGGGTTAGGTTAGGTTATATTACGTTATAGATGTATATAACGATCCCACGGAGACGTAGAGGCCAACTCGCCATGAATGTTTTCAAATATTACCGCCGAGATGTTAGGTTGGGTTAGGTTAGGTTATATTACGTTATAGATGTATGTAAAGTTCCCACGGAGAGGTAGAGGCCAACTCGCCATGAATGTTTTCAAATCTTACCGCCGAGATGTTAGATTGGGTTAGGTTAGGTTATATTACGTTATTGATGTATATAAAGATCCCACGGAGACGTAGAGGCCAACAAGACAGGAATGTGTTTAAATATTACCGCCGAGATGTTAGGTTGGGTTAGGTTAGGTTATATTGCGTTATAGATGTATATAAAGTTCCCACGGAGACGTAGAGGCCAACAAGCCAGGAATGTGTTCAAATATTACCGCCGAGATGTTAGATTGGGTTAGGTTAGGTTATATTACGTTATTGATGTATATAAAGATCCCACGGAGACGTAGAGGCCAACAAGCAAGGAATGTGTTCAAATATTACCGCCGAGATGTTAGGTTGGGTTAGGTTAGGTTATATTACGTTATAGATGTATATAACGATCCCACGGAGACGTAGAGGCCAACTCGCCATGAATGTTTTCAAATATTACCGCCGAGATGTTAGGTTGGGTTAGGTTAGGTTATATTACGTTATAGATGTATGTAAAGTTCCCACGGAGAGGTAGAGGCCAACTCGCCATGAATGTTTTCAAATATTACCGCCGAGATGTTAGTTTGGGTTAGGTTAGGTTATATTACGTTATAGATGTATGTAAAGTTCCCACGGAGAGGTAGAGGCCAACTCGCCATGAATGTTTTCAAATATTACCGCCGAGATGTTAGATTGGGTTAGGTTAGGTTATATTACGTTATTGATGTATATAAAGATCCCACGGAGACGTAGAGGCCAACAAGCAAGGAATGTGTTCAAATATTACCGCCGAGATGATAGGTTGGGTTAGGTTAAGTTATATTACGTTATTGATGTATATAAATGTACCACGGAGAGGTAGAGGCCAACTCGCCATGAATATTTTCAAATATTACCGCCGAGATGTTAGGTTGGGTTAGGTTAGGTTATGTTACGTTATAGATGTATGTAAAGTTCCCACGGAGAGGTAGAGGCCAACTCGCCATGAATGTTTTCAAATATTACCGCCGAGATGTTAGGTTGGGTTAGGTTAGGTTATATTACGTTATAGATGTATGTAAAGTTCCCACGGAGAGGTAGAGGCCAACTCGCCAGGAATGTTGTCAAATATTACCGCCGAGATGATAGGTTGGGTTAGGTTAGGTTATATTACGTTATTGATGTATATAAATGTACCACGGAGAGGTAGAGGCCAACTCGCCATGAATGTTTTCAAATATTACCGCCGAGATGTTAGGTTGGGTTAGGTTAGGTTATATTACGTTATAGATGTATATAAAGGCCCCACGGAGACGCAGAGGCCAACTCGCCAGGTATGTTTTCTAATATTACCGCCGAGATGTTAGGTTGGGTTAGGTTAGGTTATATTACGTTATTGATGTATAAAAAGATCCCACGGAGACGGAGAAGCCAACGCGCCAGGAATGTTGTCAAATATTACTGCCGAGATGTTAGGTTGTGTTAGGTTAGGTTATATTACGTTATTGATGTATATAAATATCCCACGGAGACGTAGAGGCCAACAAGCCAGGAATGTGTTCAAATGTTACCGCCAAGATGTTAGGTTGGGTTAGGTTAGGTTATATTACGTTATAGATGTATATAACGATCCCACGGAGACGTAGAGGCCAACTCGCCATGAATGTTTTCAAATATTACCGCCGAGATGTTAGATCGGGTTAGGTTAGGTTATATTACGTTATTGATGTATATAAAGATACCACGGAGACGTAGAGGCCAACTCGCCGTGAATGTTTTCAAATATTACCGCCGAGATGTTAGGTTGGGTTAGGTTAGGTTATATTACGTTATAGATGTATGTAAAGTTCCCACGGAGAGGTAGAGGCCAACTCGCCATGAATGTTTTCAAATATTACCGCCGAGATGTTAGTTTGGGTTAGGTTAGGTTATATTACGTTATAGATGTATGTAAAGTTCCCACGGAGAGGTAGAGGCCAACTCGCCATGAATGTTTTCAAATATTACCGCCGAGATGTTAGATTGGGTTAGGTTAGGTTATATTACGTTATTGATGTATATAAAGATCCCACGGAGACGTAGAGGCCAACAAGCAAGGAATGTGTTCAAATATTACCGCCGAGATGATAGGTTGGGTTAGGTTAAGTTATATTACGTTATTGATGTATATAAATGTACCACGGAGAGGTAGGGGCCAACTCGCCATGAATGTTTTCAAATATTACCGCCGAGATGTTAGGTTGGGTTAGGTTAGGTTATATTACGTTATAGATGTATGTAAAGTTCCCACGGAGAGGTAGAGGCCAACTCGCCATGAATGTTTTCAAATATTACCGCCGAGATGTTAGGTTGGGTTAGGTTAGGTTATATTACGTTATAGATGTATGTAAAGTTCCCACGGAGAGGTAGAGGCCAACTCGCCATGAATGTTTTCAAATATTACCGCCGAGATGTTAGATTGGGTTAGGTTAGGTTATATAACGTTATTGATGTATATAAAAATACCACGGAGACGTAGAGGCCAACTCGCCAGGAATGTTGTCAAATATTACCGCCGAGATGATAGGTTGGGTTAGGTTAGGTTATATTACGTTATTGATGTATATAAATGTACCACGGAGAGGTAGAGGCCAACTCGCCATGAATGTTTTCAAATATTACCGCCGAGATGTTAGATTGGGTTAGGTTAGGTTATATTACGTTATTGATGTATATAAAGATCCCACGGAGACGTAGAGGCCAACAAGCAAGGAATGTGTTCAAATATTACCGCCGAGATGATAGGTTGGGTTAGGTTAAGTTATATTACGTTATTGATGTATATAAATGTACCACGGAGAGGTAGAGGCCAACTCGCCATGAATGTTTTCAAATATTACCGCCGAGATGTTAGGTTGGGTTAGGTTAGGTTATATTACGTTATAGATGTATGTAAAGTTCCCACGGAGAGGTAGAGGCCAACTCGCCATGAATGTTTTCAAATATTACCGCCGAGATGTTAGGTTGGGTTAGGTTAGGTTATATTACGTTATAGATGTATGTAAAGTTCCCACGGAGAGGTAGAGGCCAACTCGCCATGAATGTTTTCAAATATTACCGCCGAGATGTTAGATTGGGTTAGGTTAGGTTATATAACGTTATTGATGTATATAAAAATACCACGGAGACGTAGAGGCCAACTCGCCAGGAATGTTGTCAAATATTACCGCCGAGATGATAGGTTGGGTTAGGTTAGGTTATATTACGTTATTGATGTATATAAATGTACCACGGAGAGGTAGAGGCCAACTCGCCATGAATGTTTTCAAATATTACCGCCGAGATGTTAGGTTGGGTTAGGTTAGGTTATATTACGTTATAGATGTATATAAAGGCCCCACGGAGACGCAGAGGCCAACTCGCCAGGTATGTTTTCTAATATTACCGCCGAGATGTTAGGTTGGGTTAGGTTAGGTTATATTACGTTATTGATGTATAAAAAGATCCCACGGAGACGGAGAAGCCAACGCGCCAGGAATGTTGTCAAATATTACTGCCGAGATGTTAGGTTGTGTTAGGTTAGGTTATATTACGTTATTGATGTATATAAATATCCCACGGAGACGTAGAGGCCAACAAGCCAGGAATGTGTTCAAATGTTACCGCCAAGATGTTAGGTTGGGTTAGGTTAGGTTCTATTACGTTATAGATGTATATAACGATCCCACGGAGACGTAGAGGCCAACTCGCCATGAATGTTTTCAAATATTACCGCCGAGATGTTAGGTTGGGTTAGGTTAGGTTATATTACGTTATAGATGTATGTAAAGTTCCCACGGAGAGGTAGAGGCCAACTCGCCATGAATGTTTTCAAATATTACCGCCGAGATGTTAGGTTGGGTTAGGTTAGGTTATATTACGTTATAGATGTACGTAAAGTTCCCACGGAGAGGTAGAGGCCAACTCGCCATGAATGTTTTCAAATATTACCGCCGAGATGTTAGATTGGGTTAGGTTAGGTTATATTACGTTATTGATGTATATAAAGATCCCACGGAGACGTAGAGGCCAACAAGCAAGGAATGTGTTCAAATATTACCGCCGAGATGTTAGGTTGGGTTAGGTTAGGTTATATTACGTTATAGATGTATATAAAGTTCCCACGGAGACGTAGAGGCCAACAAGCCAGGAATGTGTTCAAATATTACCGCCGAGATGTTAGATTGGGTTAGGTTAGGTTATATTACGTTATTGATGTATATAAAGATCCCACGGAGACGTAGAGGCCAACAAGCCAGGAATGTCTTCAAATATTACCGCCGAGACGTTAGGCTGGGTTAGTTTCGGTTATATAACGTTATTGATGTATATAAAGGTCCCACGGAGACGTAGAGGCCAACAAGCCAGGAATGTGTTCAAATATTACCGCCGATATGTTAGATTGGGTTAGGTTAGGTTATATTACGTTATTGATGTATATAAAGATCCCACGGAGACGTAGAGGCCAACAAGCCAGGAATGTGTTCAAATATTACCGCCGATATGTTAGATTGGGTTAGGTTAGGTTATATTACGTTATTGATGTATATAAAGATCCCACGGAGACGTAGAGGCCAACAAGCCAGGAATGTGTTCAAATATTACCGCCGAGATGTTAGATCGGGTTAGGTTAGGTTATATTACGTTATTGATGTATATAAAGATACCACGGAGACGTAGAGGCCAACTCGCCAGGAATGTTGTCAAATATTACCGCCGAGATGATAGGTTGGGTTAGGTTAGGTTATATTACGTTATTGATGTATATAAATGTACCACGGAGAGGTAGAGGCCAACTCGCCATGAATGTTTTCAAATATTACCGCCGAGATGTTAGGTTGGGTTAGGTTAGGTTATATTACGTTATAGATGTATATAAAGGCCCCACGGAGACGCAGAGGCCAACAAGCCAGGAATGTCTTCAAATATTACCGCCGAGATGATAGGTTGTGTTATGTTAGGTTATATTTCGTTATTGATGTTTATGAAGGTCAAACGGAGACGTAGAGGCCAACTCGCCAGTAATGTTGTCAAATATTACCGCCGAGATAATAGGTTGGGTTAGGTTAGGTTACATTTCGTTATTGATGTATATGAAGGTCCCACGGAGACGTAGAGGCCAACAAGCCAGGAATGTGTTCAAATATTACCGCCGAGATGTTAGGTTGGGTTAGGTTAGGTTATATTACGTTATAGATGTATATAAAGTTCCGACGGAGACGTAGAGGCCAACTCGCCAGGTATGTTTTCTAATATTACCGCCGAGATGTTAGGTTGGGTTAGGTTAGGTTATATTACGTTATTGATGTATAAAAAGATCCCACGGAGACGGAGAAGCCAACGCGCCAGGAATGTTGTCAAATATTACCGCCGAGATGTTAGGTTGTGTTAGGTTAGGTTATATTACGTTATTGATGTATATAAATATCCCACGGAGACGTAGAGGCCAACAAGCCAGGAATGTGTTCAAATGTTACCGCCGAGATGTTAGGTTGGGTTAGGTTAGGTTATATTACGTTATAGATGTATATAACGATCCCACGGAGACGTAGAGGCCAACTCGCCATGAATGTTTTCAAATATTACCGCCGAGATGTTAGGTTGGGTTAGGTTAGGTTATATTACGTTATAGATGTATGTAAAGTTCCCACGGAGAGGTAGAGGCCAACAAGCCAGGAATGTGTTCAAATATTACCGCCGAGATGTTAGATTGGGTTAGGTTAGGTTATATAACGTTATTGATGTATATAAAGATCCCACGGAGACGTAGAGGCCAACAAGCCAGGAATGTCTTCAAATATTACCGCAGAGATGTTAGGTTGGGTTAGGTTCGGTTATATAACGTTATTGATGTATATAAAGGTCCCACGGAGACGTAGAGGCCAACAAGCCAGGAATGTGTTCAAATATTACCGCCGAGATGTTAGATCGGGTTAGGTTAGGTTATATTACGTTATTGATGTATATAAAGATACCACGGAGACGTAGAGGCCAACTCGCCAGGAATGTTGTCAAATATTACCGCCGAGATGATAGGTTGGGTTAGGTTAGGTTATATTACGTTATTGATGTATATAAATGTACCACGGAGAGGTAGAGGCCAACTCGCCATGAATGTTTTCAAATATTACCGCCGAGATGTTAGGTTCGGTTAGGTTAGGTTATATTACGTTATAGATGTATGTAAAGTTCCCACGGAGAGGTAGAGGCCAACTCGCCATGAATGTTTTCAAATATTACCGCCGAGATGTTAGGTTGGGTTAGGTTAGGTTATATTACGTTATAGATGTATGTAAAGTTCCCACGGAGAGGTAGAGGCCAACTCGCCATGAATGTTTTCAAATATTACCGCCGAGATGTTAGATTGGGTTAGGTTAGGTTATATAACGTTATTGATGTATATAAAAATACCACGGAGACGTAGAGGCCAACTCGCCAGGAATGTTGTCAAATATTACCGCCGAGATGTTAGGTTGGGTTAGGTTAGGTTATATTACGTTATAGATGTATATAAAGTTCCCACGGAGACGTAGAGGCCAACAAGCCAGGAATGTGTTCAAATATTACCGCCGAGATGTTAGATTGGGTTAGGTTAGGTTATATTACGTTATTGATGTATATAAAGGTCCCACGGAGACGTAGAGGCCAACAAGCCAGGAATGTGTTCAAATATTACCGCCGAGATGTTAGATTGGGTTAGGTTAGGTTATATAACGTTATTGATGTATATAAAAATACCACGGAGACGTAGAGGCCAACTCGCCAGGAATGTTGTCAAATATTACCGCCGAGATGATAGGTTGGGTTAGGTTAGGTTATATTACGTTATTGATGTATATAAATATCCCACGGAGACGTAGAGGCCAACAAGCCAGGAATGTGTTCAAATATTACCGCCGAGATGTTAGATTGGGTTAGGTTAGGTTATATTACGTTATTGATGTATATAAAGATCCCACGGAGACGTAGAGGCCAACAAGCCAGGAATGTGTTCAAATATTACCGCCGAGATGTTAGATTGGGTTAGGTTAGGTTATATTACGTTATTGATGTATATAAAGGTCCCACGGAGACGTAGAGGCCAACAAGCCAGGAATGTGTTCAAATATTACCGCCGAGATGTTAGATTGGGTTAGGTTAGGTTATATAACGTTATTGATGTATATAAAAATACCACGGAGACGTAGAGGCCAACTCGCCAGGAATGTTGTCAAATATTACCGCCGAGATGATAGGTTGGGTTAGGTTAGGTTATATTACGTTATTGATGTATATAAATATCCCACGGAGACGTAGAGGCCAACAAGCCAGGAATGTGTTCAAATGTTACCGCCGAGATGTTAGGTTGGGTTAGGTTAGGTTATATTACGTTATAGATGTATATAACGATCCCACGGAGACGTAGAGGCCAACTCGCCATGAATGTTTTCAAATATTACCGCCGAGATGTTAGGTTGGGTTAGGTTAGGTTATATTACGTTATAGATGTATGTAAAGCTCCCACGGAGAGGTAGAGGCCAACTCGCCATGAATGTTTTCAAATATTACCGCCGAGATGTTAGGTTGGGTTAGGTTAGGTTATATTACGTTATAGTTGTATGTAAAGTTCCCACGGAGAGGTAGAGGCCAACTCGCCATGAATGTTTTCAAATATTACCGCCGAGATGTTAGATTGGGTTAGGTTAGGTTATATTACGTTATTGATGTATATAAAGATCCCACGGAGACGTAGAGGCCAACAAGCAAGGAATGTGTTCAAATATTACCGCCGAGATGTTAGGTTGGGTTAGGTTAGGTTATATTACGTTATAGATGTATATAAAGTTCCCACGGAGACGTAGAGGCCAACAAGCCAGGAATGTGTTCAAATATTACCGCCGATATGTTAGATTGGGTTAGGTTAGGTTATATTACGTTATTGATGTATATAAAGATCCCACGGAGACGTAGAGGCCAACAAGCCAGGAATGTGTTCAAATATTACCGCCGAGATGTTAGATTGGGTTAGGTTAGGTTATATTACGTTATTGATGTATATAAAGATCCCACGGAGACGTAGAGGCCAACAAGCCAGGAATGTGTTCAAATATTACCGCCGAGATGTTAGATTGGGTTAGGTTAGTTTATATAACGTTATTGATGTATATAAAGATCCCACGGAGACGTAGAGGCCAACAAGCCAGGAATGTCTTCAAATATTACCGCAGAGATGTTAGGTTGGGTTAGGTTCGGTTATATAACGTTATTGATGTATATAAAGGTCCCACGGAGACGTAGAGGCCAACAAGCCAGGAATGTGTTCAAATATTACCGCCGAGATGTTAGATCGGGTTAGGTTAGGTTATATTACGTTATTGATGTATATAAAGATACCACGGAGACGTAGAGGCCAACTCGCCAGGAATGTTTTCAAATATTACCGCCGAGATGTTAGGTTGGGTTAGGTTAGGTTATATTACGTTATAGATGTATATAAAGGTCCCACGGAGACGCAGAGGCCAACAAGCCAGGAATGTTTTCAAATATTACCGCGGAGATGTTAGGTTGGGTTAGGTTAGGTTATATTACGTTATAGATGAATGTAAAGTTCCCACGGAGAGGTAGAGGCCAACTCGCCATGAATGTTTTCAAATATTACCGCCGAGATGTTAGATTGGGTTAGGTTAGGTTATATTACGTTATTGATGTATATAAAGATCCCACGGAGACGTAGAGGCCAACAAGACAGGAATGTGTTTAAATATTACCGCCGAGATGTTAGGTTGGGTTAGGTTAGGTTATATTGCGTTATAGATGTATATAAAGTTCCCACGGAGACGTAGAGGCCAACAAGCCAGGAATGTGTTCAAATATTACCGCCGAGATGTTAGGTTGGGTTAGGTTAGGTTATATTACGTTATTGATGTATATAAAGATCCCACGGAGACGTAGAGGCCAACTCGCCATGAATGTTTTCAGATATTACCGCCGAGATGTTAGGTTGGGTTAGGTTAGGTTATATTACGTTATAGATGTATATGAAGGTCCCACGGAGACGTAGAGGCCAACTCGCCATGAATGTTTTCAAATATTACCGCGGAGATGTTAGGTTGGGTTAGGTTAGGTTATATTACGTTATAGATGTATATAAAGGTCCCACGGAGACGTAGAGGCCAACAAGCCAGGAATGTGTTCAACTATTACCGCCGAGATGTTAGGTTGGGTTAGGTTAGGTTATATTACGTTATAGATGTATATAAAGTTCCCACGGAGACGTAGAGGCCAACTCGCCAGGTATGTTTTCTAATATTACCGCCGAGATGTTAGGTTGGGTTAGGTTAGGTTATATTACGTTATAGATGTATATAAAGTTCCCACGGAGACGTAGAGGCCAACTCGCCAGGTATGTTTTCTAATATTACCGCCGAGATGTTAGATTGGGTTAGGTTAGGTTATATTACGTTATTGATGTATATAAAGGTCCCACGGAGACGTAGAGGCCAACAAGCCAGGAATGTGTTCAACTATTACCGCCGAGATGTTAGGTTGGGTTAGGTTAGGTTATATTACGTTATAGATGTATATAAAGTTCCCACGGAGACGTAGAGGCCAACTCGCCAGGTATGTTTTCTAATATTACCGCCGAGATGTTAGGTTGGGTTAGGTTAGGTTATATTACGTTATAGATGTATATAAAGTTCCCACGGAGACGTAGAGGCCAACTCGCCAGGTATGTTTTCTAATATTACCGCCGAGATGTTAGATTGGGTTAGGTTAGGTTATATTACGTTATTGATGTATATAAAGATCCCACGGAGACGTAGAGGCCAACTCGCCATGAATGTTTTCAAATATTACCGCGGAGATGTTAGGTTGGGTTAGGTTATGTTATATTACGTTATAGATGAATGTAAAGTTCCCACGGAGAGGTAGAGGCCAACTCGCCATGAATGTTTTCAAATATTACCGCCGAGATGTTAGATTGGGTTAGGTTAGGTTATATTACGTTATTGATGTATATAAAGATCCCACGGAGACGTAGAGGCCAACAAGACAGGAATGTGTTTAAATATTACCGCCGAGATGTTAGGTTGGGTTAGGTTAGGTTATATTGCGTTATAGATGTATATAAAGTTCCCACGGAGACGTAGAGGCCAACAAGCCAGGAATGTGTTCAAATATTACCGCCGAGATGTTAGGTTGGGTTAGGTTAGGTTATATTACGTTATTGATGTATATAAAGATCCCACGGAGACGTAGAGGCCAACAAGACAGGAATGTGTTTAAATATTACCGCCGAGATGTTAGGTTGGGTCAGGTTAGGTTATATTGCGTTACAGATGTATATAAAGTTCCTACGGAGACGTAGAGGCCAACAAGCCGGGAATGTGTTCAAATATTACCGCCGAGATGTTAGGTTGGGTTAGGTTAGGTTATATTTCGTTATTGATGTATATGAAGGTCCCACGGAGACGTAGAGGCCAACTCGCCATGAATGTTTTCAGATATTACCGCCGAGATGTTAGGTTGGGTTAGGTTAGGTTATATTACGTTATAGATGTATATGAAGGTCCCACGGAGACGTAGAGGCCAACTCGCCATGAATGTTTTCAAATATTACCGCGGAGATGTTAGGTTGGGTTAGGTTAGGTTATATTACGTTATAGATGTATATAAAGGTCCCACGGAGACGTAGAGGCCAACTCGCCAGGTATGTTTTCTAATATTACCGCCGAGATGTTAGGTTGGGTTAGGTTAGGTTATATTACGTTATTGATGTATAAAAAGATCCCACGGAGGCGGAGAAGCCAACGCGCCAGGAATGTTGTCAAATATTACCGCCGAGATGTTAGGTTGTGTTAGGTTAGGTTATATTACGTTATTGATGTATATAATTATCCCACGGGGACGTAGAGGCCAACAAGCCAGGAATGTGTTCAAATGTTACCGCCGAGATGTTAGGTTGGGTTAGGTTAGGTTATATTACGTTATAGATGTATATAACGATCCCACGGAGACGTAGAGGCCAACTCGCCATGAATGTTTTCAAATATTACCGCCGAGATGTTAGGTTGGGTTAGGTTAGGTTATATTACGTTATAGATGTATGTAAAGTTCCCACGGAGAGGTAGAGGCCAACTCGCCATGAATGTTTTCAAATATTACCGCCGAGATGTTAGATTGGGTTAGGTTAGGTTATATTACGTTATTGATGTATATAAAGATCCCACGGAGACGTAGAGGCCAACAAGACAGGAATGTGTTTAAATATTACCGCCGAGATGTTAGGTTGGGTTAGGTTATGTTATATTGCGTTATAGATGTATATAAAGTTCCCACGGAGACGTAGAGGCCAACAAGCCAGGAATGTGTTCAAATATTACCGCCGAGATGTTAGATTGGGTTAGGTTAGGTTATATTACGTTATTGATGTATATAAAGATCCCACGGAGACGTAGAGGCCAACAAGACAGGAATGTGTTTAAATATTACCGCCGAGATGTTAGGTTGGGTCAGGTTAGGTTATATTGCGTTATAGATGTATATAAAGTTCCCACGGAGACGTAGAGGCCAACAAGCCAGGAATGTGTTCAAATATTACCGCCGAGATGTTAGATCGGGTTAGGTTAGGTTATATTACGTTATTGATGTATATAAAGATACCACGGAGACGTAGAGGCCAACTCGCCAGGAATGTTTTCAAATATTACCGCCGAGATGTTAGGTTGGGTTAGGTTAGGTTATATTACGTTATAGATGTATATAAAGGTCCCACGGAGACGCAGAGGCCAACAAGCCAGGAATGTCTTCAAATATTACCGCCGAGATGATAGGTTGTGTTATGTTAGGTTATATTTCGTTATTGATGTTTATGAAGGTCAAACGGAGACGTAGAGGCCAACTCGCCAGTAATGTTGTCAAATATTACCGCCGAGATGATAGGTTGGGTTAGGTTAGGTTATATTTCGTTATTGATGTATGTGAAGGTCCCACGGAGACGTATAGGCCAACTCGCCATGAATGTTTTCAAATATTACCGCGGAGATGTTAGGTTGGGTTAGGTTAGGTTATATTACGTTATAGATGAATGTAAAGTTCCCACGGAGAGGTAGAGGCCAACTCGCCATGAATGTTTTCAAATATTACCGCCGAGATGTTAGATTGGGTTAGGTTAGGTTATATTACGTTATTGATGTATATAAAGATCCCACGGAGACGTAGAGGCCAACAAGACAGGAATGTGTTTAAATATTACCGCCGAGATGTTAGGATGGGTTAGGTTAGGTTATATTGCGTTATAGATGTATATAAAGTTCCCACGGAGACGTAGAGGCCAACAAGCCAGGAATGTGTTCAAATATTATCGCCGAGATGTTAGGTTGGGTTAGGTTAGGTTATATTACGTTATTGATGTATATAAAGATCCCACGGAGACGTAGAGGCCAACAAGACAGGAATGTGTTTAAATATTACCGCCGAGATGTTAGGTTGGGTCAGGTTAGGTTATATTGCGTTATAGATGTATATAAAGTTCCCACGGAGACGTAGAGGCCAACAGGCCAGGAATGTGTTCAAATATTACCGCCGAGATGTTAGATCGGGTTAGGTTAGGTTATATTACGTTATTGATGTATATAAAGATACCACGGAGACGTAGAGGCCAACTCGCCAGGAATGTTTTCAAATATTACCGCCGAGATGTTAGGTTGGGTTAGGTTAGGTTATATTACGTTATAGATGTATATAAAGGTCCCACGGAGACGCAGAGGCCAACAAGCCAGGAATGTCTTCAAATATTACCGCCGAGATGATAGGTTGTGTTATGTTAGGTTATATTTCGTTATTGATGTTTATGAAGGTCAAACGGAGACGTAGAGGCCAACTCGCCAGTAATGTTGTCAAATATTACCGCCGAGATGATAGGTTGGGTTAGGTTAGGTTATATTTCGTTATTGATGTATGTGAAGGTCCCACGGAGACGTATAGGCCAACTCGCCATGAATGTTTTCAAATATTACCGCGGAGATGTTAGGTTGGGTTAGGTTAGGTTATATTACGTTATAGATGAATGTAAAGTTCCCACGGAGAGGTAGAGGCCAACTCGCCATGAATGTTTTCAAATATTACCGCCGAGATGTTAGATTGGGTTAGGTTAGGTTATATTACGTTATTGATGTATATAAAGATCCCACGGAGACGTAGAGGCCAACAAGACAGGAATGTGTTTAAATATTACCGCCGAGATGTTAGGTTGGGTTAGGTTAGGTTATATTGCGTTATAGATGTATATAAAGTTCCCACGGAGACGTAGAGGCCAACAAGCCAGGAATGTGTTCAAATATTACCGCCGAGATGTTAGGTTGGGTTAGGTTAGGTTATATTACGTTATTGATGTATATAAAGATCCCACGGAGACGTAGAGGCCAACAAGACAGGAATGTGTTTAAATATTACCGCCGAGATGTTAGGTTGGGTCAGGTTAGGTTATATTGCGTTACAGATGTATATAAAGTTCCTACGGAGACGTAGAGGCCAACAAGCCAGGAATGTGTTCAAATATTACCGCCGAGATGTTAGGTTGGGTTAGGTTAGGTTATATTTCGTTATTGATGTATATGAAGGTCCCACGGAGACGTAGAGGCCAACTCGCCATGAATGTTTTCAGATATTACCGCCGAGATGTTAGGTTGGGTTAGGTTAGGTTATATTACGTTATAGATGTATATGAAGGTCCCACGGAGACGTAGAGGCCAACTCGCCATGAATGTTTTCAAATATTACCGCGGAGATGTTAGGTTGGGTTAGGTTAGGTTATATTACGTTATAGATGTATATAAAGGTCCCACGGAGACGTAGAGGCCAACTCGCCAGGTATGTTTTCTAATATTACCGCCGAGATGTTAGGTTGGGTTAGGTTAGGTTATATTACGTTATTGATGTATAAAAAGATCCCACGGAGGCGGAGAAGCCAACGCGCCAGGAATGTTGTCAAATATTACCGCCGAGATGTTAGGTTGTGTTAGGTTAGGTTATATTACGTTATTGATGTATATAATTATCCCACGGGGACGTAGAGGCCAACAAGCCAGGAATGTGTTCAAATGTTACCGCCGAGATGTTAGGTTGGGTTAGGTTAGGTTATATTACGTTATAGATGTATATAACGATCCCACGGAGACGTAGAGGCCAACTCGCCATGAATGTTTTCAAATATTACCGCCGAGATGTGAGGTTGGGTTAGGTTAGGTTATATTACGTTATTGATGTATATAAAGAACCCACGGAGACGTAGAGGCCAACAAGACAGGAATGTGTTTAAATATTACCGCCGAGATGTTAGGTTGGGTCAGGTTAGGTTATATTGCGTTATAGATGTATATAAAGTTCCCACGGAGACGTAGAGGCCAACAAGCCAGGAATGTGTTCAAATATTACCGCCGAGATGTTAGATCGGGTTAGGTTAGGTTATATTACGTTATAGATGTATATAAAGGTCCCACGGAGACGCAGAGGCCAACAAGCCAGGAATGTCTTCAAATATTACCGCCGAGATGATAGGTTGTGTTATGTTAGGTTATATTTCGTTATTGATGTTTATGAAGGTCAAACGGAGACGTAGAGGCCAACTCGCCAGTAATGTTGTCAAATATTACCGCCGAGATGATAGGTTGGGTTAGGTTAGGTTATATTTCGTTATTGATGTATGTGAAGGTCCCACGGAGACGTATAGGCCAACTCGCCATGAATGTTTTCAAATATTACCGCGGAGATGTTAGGTTGGGTTAGGTTAGGTTATATTACGTTATAGATGAATGTAAAGTTCCCACGGAGAGGTAGAGGCCAACTCGCCATGAATGTTTTCAAATATTACCGCCGGGATGTTAGATTGGGTTAGGTTAGGTTATATTACGTTATTGATGTATATAAAGATCCCACGGAGACGTAGAGGCCAACAAGACAGGAATGTGTTTAAATATTACCGCCGAGATGTTAGGTTGGGTTAGGTTAGGTTATATTGCGTTATAGATGTATATAAAGTTCCCACGGAGACGTAGAGGCCAACAAGCCAGGAATGTGTTCAAATATTACCGCCGAGATGTTAGGTTGGGTTAGGTTAGGTTATATTACGTTATTGATGTATATAAAGATCCCACGGAGACGTAGAGGCCAACAAGACAGGAATGTGTTTAAATATTACCGCCGAGATGTTAGGTTGGGTCAGGTTAGGTTATATTGCGTTACAGATGTATATAAAGTTCCTACGGAGACGTAGAGGCCAACAAGCCAGGAATGTGTTCAAATATTACCGCCGAGATGTTAGGTTGGGTTAGGTTAGGTTATATTTCGTTATTGATGTATATGAAGGTCCCACGGAGACGTAGAGGCCAACTCGCCATGAATGTTTTCAGATATTACCGCCGAGATGTTAGGTTGGGTTAGGTTAGGTTATATTACGTTATAGATGTATATGAAGGTCCCACGGAGACGTAGAGGCCAACTCGCCATGAATGTTTTCAAATATTACCGCGGAGATGTTAGGTTGGGTTAGGTTAGGTTATATTACGTTATAGATGTATATAAAGGTCCCACGGAGACGTAGAGGCCAACTCGCCAGGTATGTTTTCTAATATTACCGCCGAGATGTTAGGTTGGGTTAGGTTAGGTTATATTACGTTATTGATGTATAAAAAGATCCCACGGAGGCGGAGAAGCCAACGCGCCAGGAATGTTGTCAAATATTACCGCCGAGATGTTAGGTTGTGTTAGGTTAGGTTATATTACGTTATTGATGTATATAATTATCCCACGGGGACGTAGAGGCCAACAAGCCAGGAATGTGTTCAAATGTTACCGCCGAGATGTTAGGTTGGGTTAGGTTAGGTTATATTACGTTATAGATGTATATAACGATCCCACGGAGACGTAGAGGCCAACTCGCCATGAATGTTTTCAAATATTACCGCCGAGATGTTAGGTTGGGTTAGGTTAGGTTATATTACGTTATAGATGTATGTAAAGTTCCCACGGAGAGGTAGAGGCCAACTCGCCATGAATGTTTTCAAATATTACCGCCGAGATGTTAGATTGGGTTAGGTTAGGTTATATTACGTTATTGATGTATATAAAGATCCCACGGAGACGTAGAGGCCAACAAGACAGGAATGTGTTTAAATATTACCGCCGAGATGTTAGGTTGGGTTAGGTTATGTTATATTGCGTTATAGATGTATATAAAGTTCCCACGGAGACGTAGAGGCCAACAAGCCAGGAATGTGTTCAAATATTACCGCCGAGATGTTAGATTGGGTTAGGTTAGGTTATATTACGTTATTGATGTATATAAAGATCCCACGGAGACGTAGAGGCCAACAAGACAGGAATGTGTTTAAATATTACCGCCGAGATGTTAGGTTGGGTCAGGTTAGGTTATATTGCGTTATAGATGTATATAAAGTTCCCACGGAGACGTAGAGGCCAACAAGCCAGGAATGTGTTCAAATATTACCGCCGAGATGTTAGGTTGGGTTAGGTTAGGTTATATTACGTTATTGATGTATATAAAGATCCCACGGAGACGTAGAGGCCAACAAGACAGGAATGTGTTTAAATATTACCGCCGAGATGTTAGGTTGGGTCAGGTTAGGTTATATTGCGTTACAGATGTATATAAAGTTCCTACGGAGACGTAGAGGCCAACAAGCCAGGAATGTGTTCAAATATTACCGCCGAGATGTTAGGTTGGGTTAGGTTAGGTTATATTTCGTTATTGATGTATATGAAGGTCCCACGGAGACGTAGAGGCCAACTCGCCATGAATGTTTTCAGATATTACCGCCGAGATGTTAGGTTGGGTTAGGTTAGGTTATATTACGTTATTGATGTATATAAAGGTCCCACGGAGACGTAGAGGCCAACAAGACAGGAATGTGTTTAAATATTACCGCCGAGATGTTAGGTTGGGTCAGGTTAGGTTATATTGCGTTATAGATGTATATAAAGTTCCCACGGAGACGTAGAGGCCAACAAGCCAGGAATGTGTTCAAATATTACCGCCGAGATGTTAGATCGGGTTAGGTTAGGTTATATTACGTTATTGATGTATATAAAGATACCACGGAGACGTAGAGGCCAACTCGCCAGGAATGTTTTCAAATATTACCGCCGAGATGTTAGGTTGGGTTAGGTTAGGTTATATTACGTTATAGATGTATATAAAGGTCCCACGGAGACGCAGAGGCCAACAAGCCAGGAATGTCTTCAAATATTACCGCCGAGATGATAGGTTGTGTTATGTTAGGTTATATTTCGTTATTGATGTTTATGAAGGTCAAACGGAGACGTAGAGGCCAACTCGCCAGTAATGTTGTCAAATATTACCGCCGAGATGATAGGTTGGGTTAGGTTAGGTTATATTTCGTTATTGATGTATGTGAAGGTCCCACGGAGACGTATAGGCCAACTCGCCATGAATGTTTTCAAATATTACCGCGGAGATGTTAGGTTGGGTTAGGTTAGGTTATATTACGTTATAGATGAATGTAAAGTTCCCACGGAGAGGTAGAGGCCAACTCGCCATGAATGTTTTCAAATATTACCGCCGAGATGTTAGATTGGGTTAGGTTAGGTTATATTACGTTATTGATGTATATAAAGATCCCACGGAGACGTAGAGGCCAACAAGACAGGAATGTGTTTAAATATTACCGCCGAGATGTTAGGTTGGGTTAGGTTAGGTTATATTGCGTTATAGATGTATATAAAGTTCCCACGGAGACGTAGAGGCCAACAAGCCAGGAATGTGTTCAAATATTACCGCCGAGATGTTAGGTTGGGTTAGGTTAGGTTATATTACGTTATTGATGTATATAAAGATCCCACGGAGACGTAGAGGCCAACAAGACAGGAATGTGTTTAAATATTACCGCCGAGATGTTAGGTTGGGTCAGGTTAGGTTATATTGCGTTACAGATGTATATAAAGTTCCTACGGAGACGTAGAGGCCAACAAGCCAGGAATGTGTTCAAATATTACCGCCGAGATGTTAGGTTGGGTTAGGTTAGGTTATATTGCGTTATAGATGTATATAAAGTTCCCACGGAGACGTAGAGGCCAACTCGCCAGTAATGTTGTCAAATATTACCGCCGAGATGATAGGTTGGGTTAGGTTAGGTTATATTTCGTTATTGATGTATATGAAGGTCCCACGGAGACGTAGAGGCCAACTCGCCATGAATGTTTTCAGATATTACCGCCGAGATGTTAGGTTGGGTTAGGTTAGGTTATATTACGTTATAGATGTATATAAAGTTCCCACGGAGACGTAGAGGCCAACTCGCCAGGTATGTTTTCTAATATTACCGCCGAGATGTTAGGTTGGGTTAGGTTAGGTTATATTACGTTATTGATGTATAAAAAGATCCCACGGAGGCGGAGAAGCCAACGCGCCAGGAATGTTGTCAAATATTACCGCCGAGATGTTAGGTTGTGTTAGGTTAGGTTATATTACGTTATTGATGTATATAAATATCCCACGGAGACGTAGAGGCCAACAAGCCAGGAATGTGTTCAAATGTTACCGCCGAGATGTTAGGTTGGGTTAGGTTAGGTTATATTACGTTATAGATGTATATAACGATCCCACGGAGACGTAGAGGCCAACTCGCCATGAATGTTTTCAAATATTACCGCCGAGATGTTAGGTTGGGTTAGGTTAGGTTATATTACGTTATAGATGTATATAAAGTTCCCACGGAGACGTAGAGGCCAACTCGCCAGGTATGTTTTCTAATATTACCGCCGAGATGTTAGATTGGGTTAGGTTAGGTTATATTACGTTATTGATGTATATAAAGATCCCACGGAGACGTAGAGGCCAACAAGACAGGAATGTGTTTAAATATTACCGCCGAGATGTTAGGTTGGGTTAGGTTAGGTTATATTGCGTTATAGATGTATATAAAGTTCCCACGGAGACGTAGAGGCCAACAAGCCAGGAATGTGTTCAAATATTACCGCCGAGATGTTAGATTGGGTTAGGTTAGGTTATATTACGTTATTGATGTATATAAAGATCCCACGGAGACGTAGAGGCCAACAAGCCAGGAATGTGTTCAAATATTACCGCCGAGATGTTAGATTGGGTTAGGTTAGGTTATATAACGTTATTGATGTATATAAAGATCCCACGGAGACGTAGAGGCCAACAAGCCAGGAATGTCTTCAAATATTACCGCAGAGATGTTAGGTTGGGTTAGGTTCGGTTATATAACGTTATTGATGTATATAAAGGTCCCACGGAGACGTAGAGGCCAACAAGCCAGGAATGTGTTCAAATATTACCGCCGAGATGTTAGATCGGGTTAGGTTAGGTTATATTACGTTATTGATGTATATAAAGATACCACGGAGAAGTAGAGGCCAACTCGCCAGGAATGTTGTCAAATATTACCGCCGAGACGATAGGTTGGGTTAGGTTAGGTTATATTACGTTATTGATGTATATAAATGTACCACGGAGAGGTAGAGGCCAACTCGCCATGAATGTTTTCAAATATTACCGCCGAGATGTTAGGTTCGGTTAGGTTAGGTTATATTACGTTATAGATGTATGTAAAGTTCCCACGGAGAGGTAGAGGCCAACTCGCCATGAATGTTTTCAAATATTACCGCCGAGATGTTAGGTTGGGTTAGGTTAGGTTATATTACGTTATTGATGTATATAAATATCCCACGGAGACGTAGAGGCCAACTCGCCATGAATGTTTTCAAATATTACCGCCGAGATGTTAGATTGGGTTAGGTTAGGTTATATTACGTTATTGATGTATATAAAGATCCCACGGAGACGTAGAGGCCAACAAGCCAGGAATGTGTTCAAATATTACCGCCGAGATGTTAGATTGGGTTAGGTTAGTTTATATAACGTTATTGATGTATATAAAGATCCCACGGAGACGTAGAGGCCAACAAGCCAGGAATGTCTTCAAATATTACCGCAGAGATGTTAGGTTGGGTTAGGTTCGGTTATATAACGTTATTGATGTATATAAAGGTCCCACGGAGACGTAGAGGCCAACAAGCCAGGAATGTGTTCAAATATTACCGCCGAGATGTTAGATCGGGTTAGGTTAGGTTATATTACGTTATTGATGTATATAAAGATACCACGGAGACGTAGAGGCCAACTCGCCAGGAATGTTTTCAAATATTACCGCCGAGATGTTAGGTTGGGTTAGGTTAGGTTATATTGCGTTACAGATGTATGTAAAGTTCCCACGGAGAGGTAGAGGCCAACTCGCCATGAATGTTTTCAAATATTACCGCCGAGATGTTAGATTGGGTTAGGTTAGGTTATATTACGTTATTGATGTATATAAAGATCCCACGGAGACGTAGAGGCCAACAAGACAGGAATGTGTTTAAATATTACCGCCGAGATGTTAGGTTGGGTTAGGTTATGTTATATTGCGTTATAGATGTATATAAAGTTCCCACGGAGACGTAGAGGCCAACAAGCCAGGAATGTGTTCAAATATTACCGCCGAGATGTTAGATTGGGTTAGGTTAGGTTATATTACGTTATTGATGTATATAAAGATCCCACGGAGACGTAGAGGCCAACAAGACAGGAATGTGTTTAAATATTACCGCCGAGATGTTAGGTTGGGTCAGGTTAGGTTATATTGCGTTATAGATGTATATAAAGTTCCCACGGAGACGTAGAGGCCAACAAGCCAGGAATGTGTTCAAATATTACCGCCGAGATGTTAGGTTGGGTTAGGTTAGGTTATATTGCGTTATAGATGTATATAAAGTTCCCACGGAGACGTAGAGGCCAACAAGCCAGTAATGTGTTCAAATATTACCGCCGAGATGTTAGATTGGGTTAGGTTAGGTTATATTACGTTATAGATGTATATAAAGGTCCCACGGAGACGTAGAGGCCAACAAGCCTGGAATGTGTTCAAATATTACCGCCGAGATGTTAGGTTGGTTTAGGTTAGGTTATATTACGTTATAGATGTATATAAATATCCCACGGAGACGTAGAGGCCAACAAGCCAGGAATGTGTTCAAATATTACCGCCGAGATGTTAGGCTGGGTTAGGTTAGGTTATATTACGTTATTGATGTATATAAATGTACCACGGAGAGGTAGAGGCCAACTCGCCATGAATGTTTTCAAATATTACCGCCGAGATGTTAGGTTGGGTTAGGTTAGGTTATATTACGTTATAGATGTATATAAAGGTCCCACGGAGACGCAGAGGCCAACAAGCCAGGAATGTCTTCAAATATTACCGCCGAGATGATAGGTTGTGTTATGTTAGGTTATATTTCGTTATTGATGTTTATGAAGGTCAAACGGAGACGTAGAGGCCAACAAGCCAGGAATGTGTTCAAATATTACCGCCGAGATGTTAGATTGGGTTAGGTTAGATTATATAACGTTATTGATGTATATAAAGATACCACGGAGACGTAGAGGCCAACTCGCCAGGAATGTTGTCAAATATTACCGCCGAGATGATAGGTTGGGTTAGGTTAGGTTATATTACGTTATAGATGTATATAACGATCCCACGGAGACGTAGAGGCCAACTCGCCATGAATGTTTTCAAATATTACCGCCGAGATGTTAGGTTGGGTTAGGTTAGGTTATATTACGTTATAGATGTATGTAAAGTTCCCACGGAGAGGTAGAGGCCAACTCGCCATGAATGATTTCAAATATTACCGCCGAAATGTTAGGTTGGGTTAGGTTAGGTTATATTACGTTATAGATGTATATAAAGGCCCCACGGAGACGCAGAGGCCAACTCGCCAGGTATGTTTTCTAATATTACCGCCGAGATGTTAGGTTGGGTTAGGTTAGGTTATATTACGTTATAGATGTATGTAAAGTTCCCACGGAGAGGTAGAGGCCAACTCGCCATGAATGTTTTCAAATATTACCGCCGAGATGTTAGGTTGGGTTAGGTTAGGTTATATTACGTTATAGATGTATGTAAAGTTCCCACGGAGAGGTAGAGGCCAACTCGCCATGAATGTTTTCAAATATTACCGCCGAGATGTTAGATTGGGTTAGGTTAGGTTATATTACGTTATTGATGTATATAAAGATCCCACGGAGACGTAGAGGCCAACAAGCAAGGAATGTGTTCAAATATTACCGCCGAGATGTTAGGTTGGGTTAGGTTAGGTTATATTACGTTATAGATGTATATAACGATCCCACGGAGACGTAGAGGCCAACTCGCCATGAATGTTTTCAAATATTACCGCCGAGATGTTAGGTTGGGTTAGGTTAGGTTATATTACGTTATAGATGTATGTAAAGTTCCCACGGAGAGGTAGAGGCCAACTCGCCATGAATGTTTTCAAATATTACCGCCGAGATGTTAGGTTGGGTTAGGTTAGGTTATATTACGTTATTGATGTATATAAAGGCCCCACGGAGACGCAGAGGCCAACTCGCCAGGTATGTTTTCTAATATTACCGCCGAGATGTTAGGTTGGGTTAGGTTAGGTTATATTACGTTATAGATGTATATAAAGTTCCCACGGAGACGTAGAGGCCAACTCGCCAGGTATGTTTTCTAATATTACCGCCGAGATGTTAGGTTGGGTTAGGTTAGGTTATATTACGTTATTGATGTATAAAAAGATCCCACGGAGGCGGAGAAGCCAACGCGCCAGGAATGTTGTCAAATATTACCGCCGAGATGTTAGGTTGTGTTAGGTTAGGTTATATTACGTTATTGATGTATATAAATATCCCACGGAGACGTAGAGGCCAACAAGCCAGGAATGTGTTCAAATGTTACCGCCGAGATGTTAGGTTGGGTTAGGTTAGGTTATATTACGTTATAGATGTATATAACGATCCCACGGAGACGTAGAGGCCAACTCGCCATGAATGTTTTCAAATATTACCGCCGAGATGTTAGGTTGGGTTAGGTTAGGTTATATTACGTTATAGATGTATATAAAGTTCCCACGGAGACGTAGAGGCCAACTCGCCAGGTATGTTTTCTAATATTACCGCCGAGATGTTAGATTGGGTTAGGTTAGGTTATATTACGTTATTGATGTATATAAAGATCCCACGGAGACGTAGAGGCCAACAAGACAGGAATGTGTTTAAATATTACCGCCGAGATGTTAGGTTGGGTTAGGTTAGGTTATATTGCGTTATAGATGTATATAAAGTTCCCACGGAGACGTAGAGGCCAACAAGCCAGGAATGTGTTCAAATATTACCGCCGAGATGTTAGATTGGGTTAGGTTAGGTTATATTACGTTATTGATGTATATAAAGATCCCACGGAGACGTAGAGGCCAACAAGCCAGGAATGTGTTCAAATATTACCGCCGAGATGTTAGATTGGGTTAGGTTAGGTTATATAACGTTATTGATGTATATAAAGATCCCACGGAGACGTAGAGGCCAACAAGCCAGGAATGTCTTCAAATATTACCGCAGAGATGTTAGGTTGGGTTAGGTTCGGTTATATAACGTTATTGATGTATATAAAGGTCCCACGGAGACGTAGAGGCCAACAAGCCAGGAATGTGTTCAAATATTACCGCCGAGATGTTAGATCGGGTTAGGTTAGGTTATATTACGTTATTGATGTATATAAAGATACCACGGAGAAGTAGAGGCCAACTCGCCAGGAATGTTGTCAAATATTACCGCCGAGACGATAGGTTGGGTTAGGTTAGGTTATATTACGTTATTGATGTATATAAATGTACCACGGAGAGGTAGAGGCCAACTCGCCATGAATGTTTTCAAATATTACCGCCGAGATGTTAGGTTCGGTTAGGTTAGGTTATATTACGTTATAGATGTATGTAAAGTTCCCACGGAGAGGTAGAGGCCAACTCGCCATGAATGTTTTCAAATATTACCGCCGAGATGTTAGGTTGGGTTAGGTTAGGTTATATTACGTTATAGATGTATGTAAAGTTCCCACGGAGAGGTAGAGGCCAACTCGCCATGAATGTTTTCAAATATTACCGCCGAGATGTTAGATTGGGTTAGGTTAGGTTATATTACGTTATTGATGTATATAAAGATCCCACGGAGACGTAGAGGCCAACAAGCCAGGAATGTGTTCAAATATTACCGCCGAGATGTTAGATTGGGTTAGGTTAGTTTATAT
Source organism: Xylocopa violacea (assembly GCA_963969225.1). Taxonomy (NCBI): domain Eukaryota; kingdom Metazoa; phylum Arthropoda; class Insecta; order Hymenoptera; family Apidae; genus Xylocopa; species Xylocopa violacea. The sequence goes on from CAXAJV010000671.1 coordinate 277,051, forward strand.
AACGTTATTGATGTATATAAAGATCCCACGGAGACGTAGAGGCCAACAAGCCAGGAATGTCTTCAAATATTACCGCAGAGATGTTAGGTTGGGTTAGGTTCGGTTATATAACGTTATTGATGTATATAAAGGTCCCACGGAGACGTAGAGGCCAACAAGCCAGGAATGTGTTCAAATATTACCGCCGAGATGTTAGATCGGGTTAGGTTAGGTTATATTACGTTATTGATGTATATAAAGATACCACGGAGACGTAGAGGCCAACTCGCCAGGAATGTTTTCAAATATTACCGCCGAGATGTTAGGTTGGGTTAGGTTAGGTTATATTGCGTTACAGATGTATGTAAAGTTCCCACGGAGAGGTAGAGGCCAACTCGCCATGAATGTTTTCAAATATTACCGCCGAGATGTTAGATTGGGTTAGGTTAGGTTATATTACGTTATTGATGTATATAAAGATCCCACGGAGACGTAGAGGCCAACAAGACAGGAATGTGTTTAAATATTACCGCCGAGATGTTAGGTTGGGTTAGGTTATGTTATATTGCGTTATAGATGTATATAAAGTTCCCACGGAGACGTAGAGGCCAACAAGCCAGGAATGTGTTCAAATATTACCGCCGAGATGTTAGATTGGGTTAGGTTAGGTTATATTACGTTATTGATGTATATAAAGATCCCACGGAGACGTAGAGGCCAACAAGACAGGAATGTGTTTAAATATTACCGCCGAGATGTTAGGTTGGGTCAGGTTAGGTTATATTGCGTTATAGATGTATATAAAGTTCCCACGGAGACGTAGAGGCCAACAAGCCAGGAATGTGTTCAAATATTACCGCCGAGATGTTAGGTTGGGTTAGGTTAGGTTATATTGCGTTATAGATGTATATAAAGTTCCCACGGAGACGTAGAGGCCAACAAGCCAGTAATGTGTTCAAATATTACCGCCGAGATGTTAGATTGGGTTAGGTTAGGTTATATTACGTTATAGATGTATATAAAGGTCCCACGGAGACGTAGAGGCCAACAAGCCTGGAATGTGTTCAAATATTACCGCCGAGATGTTAGGTTGGTTTAGGTTAGGTTATATTACGTTATAGATGTATATAAATATCCCACGGAGACGTAGAGGCCAACAAGCCAGGAATGTGTTCAAATATTACCGCCGAGATGTTAGGCTGGGTTAGGTTAGGTTATATTACGTTATTGATGTATATAAATGTACCACGGAGAGGTAGAGGCCAACTCGCCATGAATGTTTTCAAATATTACCGCCGAGATGTTAGGTTGGGTTAGGTTAGGTTATATTACGTTATAGATGTATATAAAGGTCCCACGGAGACGCAGAGGCCAACAAGCCAGGAATGTCTTCAAATATTACCGCCGAGATGATAGGTTGTGTTATGTTAGGTTATATTTCGTTATTGATGTTTATGAAGGTCAAACGGAGACGTAGAGGCCAACAAGCCAGGAATGTGTTCAAATATTACCGCCGAGATGTTAGATTGGGTTAGGTTAGATTATATAACGTTATTGATGTATATAAAGATACCACGGAGACGTAGAGGCCAACTCGCCAGGAATGTTGTCAAATATTACCGCCGAGATGATAGGTTGGGTTAGGTTAGGTTATATTACGTTATTGATGTATATAAATGTACCACGGAGAGGTAGAGGCCAACTCGCCATGAATGTTTTCAAATATTACCGCCGAGATGTTAGGTTGGGTTAGGTTAGGTTATATAACGTTATTGATGTATATAAAAATACCACGGAGACGTAGAGGCCAACTCGCCAGGAATGTTGTCAAATATTACCGCCGAGATGATAGGTTGGGTTAGGTTAGGTTATATTACGTTATTGATGTATATAAATATCCCACGGAGACGTAAAGGCCAACAAGCCAGGAATGTGTTCAAATGTTACCGCCGAGATGTTAGGTTGGGTTAGGTTAGGTTATATTACGTTATAGATGTATATAACGATCCCACGGAGACGTAGAGGCCAACTCGCCATGAATGTTTTCAAATATTACCGCCGAGATGTTAGGTTGGGTTAGGTTAGGTTATATTACGTTATAGATGTATGTAAAGTTCCCACGGAGAGGTAGAGGCCAACTCGCCATGAATGTTTTCAAATATTACCGCCGAGATGTTAGGTTGGGTTAGGTTAGGTTATATTACGTTATAGATGTATGTAAAGTTCCCACGGAGAGGTAGAGGCCAACTCGCCATGAATGTTTTCAAATATTACCGACGAGATGTTAGATTGGGTTAGGTTAGGTTATATAACGTTATTGATGTATATAAAAATACCACGGAGACGTAGAGGCCAACTCGCCAGGAATGTTGTCAAATATTACCGCCGAGATGATAGGTTGGATTAGGTTAGGTTATATTACGTTATAGATGTATATAACGATCCCACGGAGACGTAGAGGCCAACTCGCCATGAATGTTTTCAAATATTACCGCCGAGATGTTAGGTTGGGTTAGGTTAGGTTATATTACGTTATAGATGTATGTAAAGTTCCCACGGAGAGGTAGAGGCCAACTCGCCATGAATGATTTCAAATATTACCGCCGAAATGTTAGGTTGGGTTAGGTTAGGTTATATTACGTTATAGATGTATATAAAGGCCCCACGGAGACGCAGAGGCCAACTCGCCAGGTATGTTTTCTAATATTACCGCCGAGATGTTAGGTTGGGTTAGGTTAGGTTATATTACGTTATAGATGTATGTAAAGTTCCCACGGAGAGGTAGAGGCCAACTCGCCATGAATGTTTTCAAATATTACCGCCGAGATGTTAGGTTGGGTTAGGTTAGGTTATATTACGTTATAGATGTATGTAAAGTTCCCACGGAGAGGTAGAGGCCAACTCGCCATGAATGTTTTCAAATATTACCGCCGAGATGTTAGATTGGGTTAGGTTAGGTTATATTACGTTATTGATGTATATAAAGATCCCACGGAGACGTAGAGGCCAACAAGCAAGGAATGTGTTCAAATATTACCGCCGAGATGTTAGGTTGGGTTAGGTTAGGTTATATTACGTTATAGATGTATATAACGATCCCACGGAGACGTAGAGGCCAACTCGCCATGAATGTTTTCAAATATTACCGCCGAGATGTTAGGTTGGGTTAGGTTAGGTTATATTACGTTATAGATGTATGTAAAGTTCCCACGGAGAGGTAGAGGCCAACTCGCCATGAATGTTTTCAAATATTACCGCCGAGATGTTAGGTTGGGTTAGGTTAGGTTATATTACGTTATAGATGTATGTAAAGTTCCCACGGAGAGGTAGAGGCCAACTCGCCATGAATGTTTTCAAATATTACCGCCGAGATGTTAGGTTGTGTTAGGTTAGGTTATATTACGTTACTGATGTATATAAATATCCCACGGAGACGTAGAGGCCAACAAGCCAGGAATGTGTTCAAATGTTACCGCCGAGATGTTAGGTTGGGTTACGTTAGGTTATATTACGTTATAGATGTATATAACGATCCCACGGAGACGTAGAGGCCAACTCGCCATGAATGTTTTCAAATATTACCGCCGAGATGTTAGGTTGGGTTAGGTTAGGTTATATTACGTTATAGATGTATGTAAAGTTCCCACGGAGAGGTAGAGGCCAACTCGCCATGAATGTTTTCAAATATTACCGCCGAGATGTTAGGTTGGGTTAGGTTAGGTTATATTACGTTATAGATGTATGTAAAGTTCCCACGGAGAGGTAGAGGCCAACTCGCCATGAATGTTTTCAAATATTACCGCCGAGATGTTAGATTGGGTTAGGTTAGGTTATATTACGTTATTGATGTATATAAAGATCCCACGGAGACGTAGAGGCCAACAAGCAAGGAATGTGTTCAAATATTACCGCCGAGATGTTAGGTTGGGTTAGGTTAGGTTATATTACGTTATAGATGTATATAAAGTTACCACGGAGACGTAGAGGCCAACAAGCCAGGAATGTGTTCAAATATTACCGCCGAGATGTTAGATTGGGTTAGGTTAGGTTATATTACGTTATTGATGTATATAAAGATCCCACGGAGACGTAGAGGCCAACAAGCCAGGAATGTCTTCAAATATTACCGCCGAGACGTTAGGCTGGATTAGGTTCGGTTATATAACGTTATTGATGTATATAAAGGTCCCACGGAGACGTAGAGGCCAACAAGCCAGGAATGTGTTCAAATATTACCGCCGATATGTTAGATTGGGTTAGGTTAGGTTATATTACGTTATTGATGTATATAAAGATCCCACGGAGACGTAGAGGCCAACTCGCCAGGAATGTTGTCAAATATTACCGCCGAGATGATAGGTTGGGTTAGGTTAGGTTATATTACGTTATTGATGTATATAAATGTACCACGGTGAGGTAGAGGCCAACTCGCCATGAATGTTTTCAAATATTACCGCCGAGATGTTAGGTTGGGTTAGGTTAGGTTATATTACGTTATAGATGTATATAAAGTTCCCACGGAGAGGTAGAGGCCAACTCGCCATGAATGTTTTCAAATATTACCGCCGAGATGTTAGATTGGGTTAGGTTAGGTTATATTACGTTATTGATGTATATAAAGATCCCACGGAGACGTAGAGGCCAACAAGCAAGGAATGTGTTCAAATATTACCGCCGAGATGTTAGGTTGGGTTAGGTTAGGTTATATTACGTTATAGATGTATATAAAGTTCCCACGGAGACGTAGAGGCCAACAAGCCAGGAATGTGTTCAAATATTACCGCCGAAATGTTAGATTGGGTTAGGTTAGGTTATATTACGTTATTGATGTATATAAAGATCCCACGGAGACGTAGAGGCCAACAAGCCAGGAATGTCTTCAAATATTACCGCCGAGACGTTAGGCTGGGTTAGGTTCGGTTATATAACGTTATTGATGTATATAAAGGTCCCACGGAGACGTAGAGGCCAACAAGCCAGGAATGTGTTCAAATATTACCGCCGATATGTTAGATTGGGTTAGGTTAGGTTATATTACGTTATTGATGTATATAAAGATCCCACGGAGACGTAGAGGCCAACTCGCCAGGAATGTTGTCAAATATTACCGCCGAGATGATAGGTTGGGTTAGGTTAGGTTATATTACGTTATTGATGTATATAAATGTACCACGGAGAGGTAGAGGCCAACTCGCCATGAATGTTTTCAAATATTACCGCCGAGATGTTAGGTTGGGTTAGGTTAGGTTATATTACGTTATAGATGTATATAAAGGCCCCACGGAGACGCAGAGGCCAACTCGCCAGGTATGTTTTCTAATATTACCGCCGAGATGTTAGGTTGGGTTAGGTTAGGTTATATTACGTTATTGATGTATAAAAAGATCCCACGGAGACGGAGAAGCCAACGCGCCAGGAATGTTGTCAAATATTACTGCCGAGATGTTAGGTTGTGTTAGGTTAGGTTATATTACGTTATTGATGTATATAAATATCCCACGGAGACGTAGAGGCCAACAAGCCAGGAATGTGTTCAAATGTTACCGCCGAGATGTTAGGTTGGGTTAGGTTAGGTTATATTACGTTATAGATGTATACAACGATCCCACGGAGACGTAGAGGCCAACTCGCCATGAATGTTTTCAAATATTACCGCCGAGATGTTAGGTTGGGTTAGGTTAGGTTATATTACGTTATAGATGTATGTAAAGTTCCCACGGAGAGGTAGAGGCCAACTCGCCATGAATGTTTTCAAATATTACCGCCGAGATGTTAGGTTGGGTTAGGTTAGGTTATATTACGTTATAGATGTATGTAAAGTTCCCACGGAGAGGTAGAGGCCAACTCGCCATGAATGTTTTCAAATATTACCGCCGAGATGTTAGGTTGTGTTAGGTTAGGTTATATTACGTTACTGATGTATATAAATATCCCACGGAGACGTAGAGGCCAACAAGCCAGGAATGTGTTCAAATGTTACCGCCGAGATGTTAGGTTGGGTTACGTTAGGTTATATTACGTTATAGATGTATATAACGATCCCACGGAGACGTAGAGGCCAACTCGCCATGAATGTTTTCAAATATTACCGCCGAGATGTTAGGTTGGGTTAGGTTAGGTTATATTACGTTATAGATGTATGTAAAGTTCCCACGGAGAGGTAGAGGCCAACTCGCCATGAATGTTTTCAAATATTACCGCCGAGATGTTAGGTTGGGTTAGGTTAGGTTATATTACGTTATAGATGTATGTAAAGTTCCCACGGAGAGGTAGAGGCCAACTCGCCATGAATGTTTTCAAATATTACCGCCGAGATGTTAGATTGGGTTAGGTTAGGTTATATTACGTTATTGATGTATATAAAGATCCCACGGAGACGTAGAGGCCAACAAGCAAGGAATGTGTTCAAATATTACCGCCGAGATGTTAGGTTGGGTTAGGTTAGGTTATATTACGTTATAGATGTATATAAAGTTCCCACGGAGACGTAGAGGCCAACAAGCCAGGAATGTGTTCAAATATTACCGCCGAGATGTTAGATTGGGTTAGGTTAGGTTATATTACGTTATTGATGTATATAAAGATCCCACGGAGACGTAGAGGCCAACAAGCCAGGAATGTCTTCAAATATTACCGCCGAGACGTTAGGCTGGGTTAGGTTCGGTTATATAACGTTATTGATGTATATAAAGGTCCCACGGAGACGTAGAGGCCAACAAGCCAGGAATGTGTTCAAATATTACCGCCGATATGTTAGATTGGGTTAGGTTAGGTTATATTACGTTATTGATGTATATAAAGATCCCACGGAGACGTAGAGGCCAACTCGCCAGGAATGTTGTCAAATATTACCGCCGAGATGATAGGTTGGGTTAGGTTAGGTTATATTACGTTATTGATGTATATAAATGTACCACGGAGAGGTAGAGGCCAACTCGCCATGAATGTTTTCAAATATTACCGCCGAGATGTTAGGTTGGGTTAGGTTAGGTTATATTACGTTATAGATGTATATAAAGGCCCCACGGAGACGCAGAGGCCAACTCGCCAGGTATGTTTTCTAATATTACCGCCGAGATGTTAGGTTGGGTTAGGTTAGGTTATATTACGTTATTGATGTATAAAAAGATCCCACGGAGACGGAGAAGCCAACGCGCCAGGAATGTTGTCAAATATTACTGCCGAGATGTTAGGTTGTGTTAGGTTAGGTTATATTACGTTATTGATGTATATAAATATCCCACGGAGACGTAGAGGCCAACAAGCCAGGAATGTGTTCAAATGTTACCGCCGAGATGTTAGGTTGGGTTAGGTTAGGTTATATTACGTTATAGATGTATATAACGATCCCACGGAGACGTAGAGGCCAACTCGCCATGAATGTTTTCAAATATTACCGCCGAGATGTTAGGTTGGGTTAGGTTAGGTTATATTACGTTATAGATGTATATAACGATCCCACGGAGACGTAGAGGCCAACTCGCCATGAATGTTTTCAAATATTACCGCCGAGATGTTAGGTTGGGTTAGGTTAGGTTATATTACGTTATAGATGTATGTAAAGTTCCCACGGAGAGGTAGAGGCCAACTCGCCATGAATGTTTTCAAATATTACCGCCGAGATGTTAGATTGGGTTAGGTTAGGTTATATTACGTTATTGATGTATATAAAGATCCCACGGAGACGTAGAGGCCAACTCGCCATGAATGTTTTCAGATATTACCGCCGAGATGTTAGGTTGGGTTAGGTTAGGTTATATTACGTTATAGATGTATATAACGATCCCACGGAGACGTAGAGGCCAACTCGCCATGAATGTTTTCAAATATTACCGCCGAGATGTTAGGTTGGGTTAGGTTAGGTTATATTACGTTATAGATGTATGTAAAGTTCCCACGGAGAGGTAGAGGCCAACTCGCCATGAATGATTTCAAATATTACCGCCGAGATGTTAGGTTGGGTTAGGTTAGGTTATATTAAGTTATAGATGTATGTAAAGTTCCCACGGAGAGGTAGAGGCCAACTCGCCATGAATGTTTTCAAATATTACCGCCGAGATGTTAGATTGGGTTAGGTTAGGTTATATTACGTTATTGATGTATATAAAGATCCCACGGAGACGTAGAGGCCAACAAGCAAGGAATGTGTTCAAATATTACCGCCGAGATGATAGGTTGGGTTAGGTTAGGTTATATTACGTTATTGATGTATATAAATGTACCACGGAGAGGTAGAGGCCAACTCGCCATGAATGTTTTCAAATATTACCGCCGAGATGTTAGGTTGGGTTAGGTTAGGTTATATTACGTTATAGATGTATGTAAAGTTCCCTCGGAGAGGTAGAGGCCAACTCGCCATGAATGTTTTCAAATATTACCGCCGAGATGTTAGGTTGGGTTAGGTTAGGTTATATTACGTTATAGATGTATGTAAAGTTCCCACGGAGAGGTAGAGGCCAACTCGCCATGAATGTTTTCAAATATTACCGCCGAGATGTTAGATTGGGTTAGGTTAGGTTATATAACGTTATTGATGTATATAAAAATACCACGGGGACGTAGAGGCCAACTCGCCAGGAATGTTGTCAAATATTACCGCCGAGATGATAGGTTGGGTTAGGTTAGGTTATATTACGTTATTGATGTATATAAATGTACCACGGAGAGGTAGAGGCCAACTCGCCATGAATGTTTTCAAATATTACCGCCGAGATGTTAGGTTGGGTTAGGTTAGGTTATATTACGTTATAGATGTATATAACGATCCCACGGAGACGTAGAGGCCAACTCGCCATGAATGTTTTCAAATATTACCGCCGAGATGTTAGGTTGGGTTAGGTTAGGGTATATTACGTTATAGATGTATGTAAAGTTCCCACGGAGAGGTAGAGGCCAACTCGCCATGAATGTTTTCAAATATTACCGCCGAGATGTTAGGTTGGGTTAGGTTAGGTTATATTACGTTATAGATGTATATAAAGTTCCCACGGAGACGTAGAGGCCAACAAGCCAGGAATGTGTTCAAATATTACCGCCGAGATGTTAGATTGGGTTAGGTTAGGTTATATTACGTTATTGATGTATATAAAGATCCCACGGAGACGTAGAGGCCAACAAGCCAGGAATGTCTTCAAATATTACCGCCGAGAAGTTAGGCTGGGTTAGGTTCGGTTATATAACGTTATTGATGTATATAAAGGTCCCACGGAGACGTAGAGGCCAACAAGCCAGGAATGTGTTCAAATATTACCGCCGATATGTTAGATTGGGTTAGGTTAGGTTATATTACGTTATTGATGTATATAAAGATCCCACGGAGACGTAGAGGCCAACTCGCCAGGAATGTTGTCAAATATTACCGCCGAGATGATAGGTTGGGTTAGGTTAGGTTATATTACGTTATTGATGTATATAAATGTACCACGGAGAGGTAGAGGCCAACTCGCCATGAATGTTTTCAAATATTACCGCCGAGATGTTAGGTTGGGTTAGGTTAGGTTATATTACGTTATAGATGTATATAAAGGCCCCACGGAGACGCAGAGGCCAACAAGCCAGGAATGTCTTCAAATATTACCGCCGAGATGATAGGTTGTGTTATGTTAGGTTATATTTCGTTATTGATGTTTATGAAGGTCAAACGGAGACGTAGAGGCCAACTCGCCAGTAATGTTGTCAAATATTACCGCCGAGATGATAGGTTGGGTTAGGTTAGGTTATATTTCGTTATTGATGTATATGAAGGTCCCACGGAGACGTAGAGGCCAACTCGCCATGAATGTTTTCAGATATTACCGCCGAGATGTTAGGTTGGGTTAGGTTAGGTTATATTACGTTATAGATGTATATGAAGGTCCCACGGAGACGTAGAGGCCAAATCGCCATGAATGTTTTAAAATATTACCGCGGAGATGTTAGGTTGGGTTAGGTTAGGTTATATTACGTTATAGATGTATATAAAGGTCCCACGGAGACGTAGAGGCCAACAAGCCAGGAATGTGTTCAAATATTACCGCCGAGATGTTAGGTTGGGTTAGGTTAGGTTATATTACGTTATAGATGTATATAAAGTTCCGACGGAGACGTAGAGGTCAACTCGCCAGGTATGTTTTCTAATATTACCGCCGAGATGTTAGGTTGGGTTAGGTTAGGTTATATTACGTTATTGATGTATAAAAAGATCCCACGGAGACGGAGAAGCCAACGCGCCAGGAATGTTGTCAAATATTACCGCCGTGATGTTAGGTTGTGTTAGGTTAGGTTATATTACGTTATTGATGTATATAAATATCCCACGGAGACGTAGAGGCCAACAAGCCAGGAATGTGTTCAAATGTTACCGCCGAGATGTTAGGTTGGGTTAGGTTAGGTTATATTACGTTATAGATGTATATAACGATCCCACGGAGACGTAGAGGCCAACTCGCCATGAATGTTTTCAAATATTACCGCCGAGATGTTAGGTTGGGTTAGGTTAGGTTATATTACGTTATAGATGTATGTAAAGTTCCCACGGAGATGTAGAGGCCAACTCGCCATGAATGTTTTCAAATATTACCGCCGAGATGTTAGATTGGGTTAGGTTAGGTTATATTACGTTATTGATGTATATAAAGATCCCACGGAGACGTAGAGGCCAACAAGACAGGAATGTGTTTAAATATTACCGCCGAGATGTTAGGTTTGGTTAGGTTAGGTTATATTGCGTTATAGATGTATATAAAGTTCCCACGGAGACGTAGAGGCCAACAAGCCAGGAATGTGTTCAAATATTACCGCCGAGATGATAGGTTGGGTTAGGTTAGGTTATATTACGTTATTGATGTATATAAATATCCCACGGAGACGTAGAGGCCAACAAGCCAGGAATGTGTTCAAATGTTACCGCCGAGATGTTAGGTTGGGTTAGGTTAGGTTATATTACGTTATAGATGTATATAACGATCCCACGGAGACGTAGAGGCCAACTCGCCATGAATGTTTTCAAATATTACCGCCGAGATGTTAGGTTGGGTTAGGTTAGGTTATATTACGTTATAGATGTATGTAAAGTTCCCACGGAGAGGTAGAGGCCAACTCGCCATGAATGTTTTCAAATATTACCGCCGAGATGTTAGGTTGGGTTAGGTTAGGTTATATTACGTTATAGATGTATGTAAAGTTCCCTCGGAGAGGTAGAGGCCAACTCGCCATGAATGTTTTCAAATATTACCGCCGAGATGTTAGGTTGGGTTAGGTTATGTTATATTACGTTATAGATGTATGTAAAGTTCCCACGGAGAGGTAGAGGCCAACTCGCCATGAATGTTTTCAAATATTACCGCCGAGATGTTAGATTGGGTTAGGTTAGGTTATATAACGTTATTGATGTATAGAAATGTACCACGGAGAGGTAGAGGCCAACTCGCCATGAATGTTTTCAAATATTACCGCCGAGATGTTAGGTTGGGTTAGGTTAGGTTATATTACGTTATAGATGTATATAAAGGCCCCACGGAGACGCAGAGGCCAACTCGCCAGGTATGTTTTCTAATATTACCGCCGAGATGTTAGGTTGGGTTAGGTTAGGTTATATTACGTTATTGATGTATAAAAAGATCCCACGGAGACGGAGAAGCCAACGCGCCAGGAATGTTGTCAAATATTACTGCCGAGATGTTAGGTTGTGTTAGGTTAGGTTATATTACGTTACTGATGTATATAAATATCCCACGGAGACGTAGAGGCCAACAAGCCAGGAATGTGTTCAAATGTTACCGCCGAGATGTTAGGTTGGGTTACGTTAGGTTATATTACGTTATAGATGTATATAACGATCCCACGGAGACGTAGAGGCCAACTCGCCATGAATGTTTTCAAATATTACCGCCGAGATGTTAGGTTGGGTTAGGTTAGGTTATATTACGTTATTGATGTATATAAATGTACCACGGAGAGGTAGAGGCCAACTCGCCATGAATGTTTTCAAATATTACCGCCGAGATGTTAGGTTGGGTTAGGTTAGGTTATATTACGTTATAGATGTATATAAAGGCCCCACGGAGACGCAGAGGCCAACAAGCCAGGAATGTCTTCAAATATTACCGCCGAGATGATAGGTTGTGTTATGTTAGGTTATATTTCGTTATTGATGTTTATGAAGGTCAAACGGAGACGTGGAGGCCAACTCGCCAGTAATGTTGTCAAATATTACCGCCGAGATGATAGGTTGGGTTAGGTTAGGTTATATTTCGTTATTGATGTATATGAAGGTCCCACGGAGACGTAGAGGCCAACTCGCCATGAATGTTTTCAGATATTACCGCCGAGATGTTAGGTTGGGTTAGGTTAGGTTATATTACGTTATAGATGTATATGAAGGTCCCACGGAGACGTAGAGGCCAAATCGCCATGAATGTTTTAAAATATTACCGCGGAGATGATAGGTTGGGTTAGGTTAGGTTATATTACGTTATAGATGTATATAAAGGTCCCACGGAGACGTAGAGGCCAACAAGCCAGGAATGTGTTCAAATATTACCGCCGAGATGTTAGGTTGGGTTAGGTTAGGTTATATTACGTTATAGATGTATATAAAGTTCCGACGGAGACATAGAGGCCAACTCGCCAGGTATGTTTTCTAATATTACCGCCGAGATGTTAGGTTGGGTTAGGTTAGGTTATATTACGTTATTGATGTATAAAAAGATCCCACGGAGACGGAGAAGCCAACGCGCCAGGAATGTTGTCAAATATTACCGCCGTGATCTTAGGTTGTGTTAGGTTAGGTTATATTACGTTATTGATGTATATAAATATCCCACGGAGACGTAGAGGCCAACAAGCCAGGAATGTGTTCAAATGTTACCGCCGAGATGTTAGGTTGGGTTAGGTTAGGTTATATTACGTTATAGATGTATATAACGATCCCACGGAGACGTAGAGGCCAACTCGCCATGAATGTTTTCAAATATTACCGCCGAGATGTTAGGTTGGGTTAGGTTAGGTTACATTACGTTATAGATGTATGTAAAGTTCCCACGGAGAGGTAGAGGCCAACTCGCCATGAATGTTTTCAAATATTACCGCCGAGATGTTAGGTTGGGTTAGGTTAGGTTATATTACGTTATAGATGTATGTAAAGTTCCCACGGAGAGGTAGAGGCCAACTCGCCATGAATGTTTTCAAATATTACCGCCGAGATGTTAGATTGGGTTAGGTTAGGTTATATTACGTTATTGATGTATATAAAGATCCCACGGAGACGTAGAGGCCAACAAGCAAGGAATGTGTTCAAATATTACCGCCGAGATGTTAGGTTGGGTTAGGTTAGGTTATATTACGTTATAGATGTATATAAAGTTCCCACGGAGACGTAGAGGCCAACAAGCCAGGAATGTGTTCAAATATTACCGCCGAGATGTTAGATTGGGTTAGGTTAGGTTATATTACGTTATTGATGTATATAAAGGTCCCACGGAGACGTAGAGGCCAAATCGCCATTAATGTTTTAAAATATTACCGCGGAGATGTTAGGTTGGGTTAGGTTAGGTTATATTACGTTATAGATGTATATAAAGGTCCCACGGAGACGTAGAGGCCAACAAGCCAGGAATGTGTTCAAATATTACCGCCGAGATGTTAGGTTGGGTTAGGTTAGGTTATATTACGTTATAGATGTATATAAAGTTCCGACGGAGACGTAGAGGTCAACTCGCCAGGTATGTTTTCTAATATTACCGCCGAGAATTTAGGTTGGGTTAGGTTAGGTTATATTACGTTATTGATGTATAAAAAGATCCCACGGAGACGGAGAAGCCAACGCGCCAGGAATGTTGTCAAATATTACCGCCGTGATGTTAGGTTGTGTTAGGTTAGGTTATATTACGTTATTGATGTATATAAATATCCCACGGAGACGTAGAGGCCAACAAGCCAGGAATGTGTTCAAATGTTACCGCCGAGATGTTAGGTTGGGTTAGGTTAGGTTATATTACGTTATAGATGTATATAACGATCCCACGGAGACGTAGAGGCCAACTCGCCATGAATGTTTTCAAATATTACCGCCGAGATGTTAGGTTGGGTTAGGTTAGGTTATATTACGTTATAGACGTATGTAAAGTTCCCACGGAGAGGTAGAGGCCAACTCGCCATGAATGTTTTCAAATATTACCGCCGAGATGTTAGATTGGGTTAGGTTAGGTTATATTACGTTATTGATGTATATAAAGATCCCACGGAGACGTAGAGGCCAACAAGACAGGAATGTGTTTAAATATTACCGCCGAGATGTTAGGTTGGGTTAGGTTAGGTTATATTGCGTTATAGATGTATATAAAGTTCCCACGGAGACGTAGAGGCCAACAAGCCAGGAATGTGTTCAAATATTACCGCCGAGATGATAGGTTGGGTTAGGTTAGGTTATATTACGTTATTGATGTATATAAATATCCCACGGAGACGTAGAGGCCAACAAGCCAGGAATGTGTTCAAATGTTACCGCCGAGATGTTAGGTTGGGTTAGGTTAGGTTATATTACGTTATAGATGTATATAACGATCCCACGGAGACGTAGAGGCCAACTCGCCATGAATGTTTTCAAATATTACCGCCGAGATGTTAGGTTGGGTTAGGTTAGGTTATATTACGTTATAGATGTATGTAAAGTTCCCACGGAGAGGTAGAGGCCAACTCGCCATGAATGTTTTCAAATATTACCGCCGAGATGTTAGGTTGGGTTAGGTTAGGTTATATTACGTTATAGATGTATGTAAAGTTCCCTCGGAGAGGTAGAGGCCAACTCGCCATGAATGTTTTCAAATATTACCGCCGAGATGTTAGGTTGGGTTAGGTTAGGTTATATTACGTTACTGATGTATAAAAAGATCCCACGGAGACGGAGAAGCCAACGCGCCAGGAATGTTGTCAAATATTACTGCCGAGATGTTAGGTTGTGTTAGGTTAGGTTATATTACGTTACTGATGTATATAAATATCCCACGGAGACGTAGAGGCCAACAAGCCAGGAATGTGTTCAAATGTTACCGCCGAGATGTTAGGTTGGGTTACGTTAGGTTATATTACGTTATAGATGTATATAACGATCCCACGGAGACGTAGAGGCCAACTCGCCATGAATGTTTTCAAATATTACCGCCGATATGTTAGATTGGGTTAGGTTAGGTTATATTACGTTATTGATGTATATAAAGATCCCACGGAGACGTAGAGGCCAACTCGCCAGGAATGTTGTCAAATATTACCGCCGAGATGATAGGTTGGGTTAGGTTAGGTTATATTACGTTATTGATGTATATAAATGTACCACGGAGAGGTAGAGGCCAACTCGCCATGAATGTTTTCAAATATTACCGCCGAGATGTTAGGTTGGGTTAGGTTAGGTTATATTTCGTTATTGATGTATATGAAGGTCCCACGGAGACGTAGAGGCCAACTCGCCATGAATGTTTTCAGATATTACCGCCGAGATGTTAGGTTGGGTTAGGTTAGGTTATATTACGTTATAGATGTATATGAAGGTCCCACGGAGACGTAGAGGCCAAATCGCCATGAATGTTTTAAAATATTACCGCGGAGATGTTAGGTTGGGTTAGGTTAGGTTATATTACGTTATAGATGTATATAAAGGTCCCACGGAGACGTAGAGGCCAACAAGCCAGGAATGTGTTCAAATATTACCGCCGAGATGTTAGGTTGGGTTAGGTTAGGTTATATTACGTTATAGATGTATATAAAGTTCCGACGGAGACGTAGAGGTCAACTCGCCAGGTATGTTTTCTAATATTACCGCCGAGAATTTAGGTTGGGTTAGGTTAGGTTATATTACGTTATTGATGTATAAAAAGATCCCACGGAGACGGAGAAGCCAACGCGCCAGGAATGTTGTCAAATATTACCGCCGTGATGTTAGGTTGTGTTAGGTTAGGTTATATTACGTTATTGATGTATATAAATATCCCACGGAGACGTAGAGGCCAACAAGCCAGGAATGTGTTCAAATGTTACCGCCGAGATGTTAGGTTGGGTTAGGTTAGGTTATATTACGTTATAGATGTATATAACGATCCCACGGAGACGTAGAGGCCAACTCGCCATGAATGTTTTCAAATATTACCGCCGAGATGTTAGGTTGGGTTAGGTTAGGTTATATTACGTTATAGATGTATGTAAAGTTCCCACGGAGAGGTAGAGGCCAACTCGCCATGAATGTTTTCAAATATTACCGCCGAGATGTTAGATTGGGTTAGGTTAGGTTATATTACGTTATTGATGTATATAAAGATCCCACGGAGACGTAGAGGCCAACAAGACAGGAATGTGTTTAAATATTACCGCCGAGATGTTAGGTTGGGTTAGGTTAGGTTATATTGCGTTATAGATGTATATAAAGTTCCCACGGAGACGTAGAGGCCAACAAGCCAGGAATGTGTTCAAATATTACCGCCGAGATGATAGGTTGGGTTAGGTTAGGTTATATTACGTTATTGATGTATATAAATATCCCACGGAGACGTAGAGGCCAACAAGCCAGGAATGTGTTCAAATGTTACCGCCGAGATGTTAGGTTGGGTTAGGTTAGGTTATATTACGTTATAGATGTATGTAAAGTTCCCACGGAGAGGTAGAGGCCAACTCGCCATGAATGTTTTCAAATATTACCGCCGAGATGTTAGGTTGGGTTAGGTTAGGTTATATTACGTTATAGATGTATGTAAAGTTCCCTCGGAGAGGTAGAGGCCAACTCGCCATGAATGTTTTCAAATATTACCGCCGAGATGTTAGGTTGGGTTAGGTTAGGTTATATTACGTTATTGATGTATAAAAAGATCCCACGGAGACGGAGAAGCCAACGCGCCAGGAATGTTGTCAAATATTACTGCCGAGATGTTAGGTTGTGTTAGGTTAGGTTATATTACGTTACTGATGTATATAAATATCCCACGGAGACGTAGAGGCCAACAAGCCAGGAATGTGTTCAAATGTTACCGCCGAGATGTTAGGTTGGGTTACGTTAGGTTATATTACGTTATAGATGTATATAACGATCCCACGGAGACGTAGAGGCCAACTCGCCATGAATGTTTTCAAATATTACCGCCGAGATGTTAGGTTGGGTTAGGTTAGGTTATATTACGTTATTGATGTATATAAATGTACCACGGAGAGGTAGAGGCCAACTCGCCATGAATGTTTTCAAATATTACCGCCGAGATGTTAGGTTGGGTTAGGTTAGGTTATATTACGTTATAGATGTATATAAAGGCCCCACGGAGACGCAGAGGCCAACAAGCCAGGAATGTCTTCAAATATTACCGCCGAGATGATAGGTTGTGTTATGTTAGGTTATATTTCGTTATTGATGTTTATGAAGGTCAAACGGAGACGTAGAGGCCAACTCGCCAGTAATGTTGTCAAATATTACCGCCGAGATGATAGGTTGGGTTAGGTTAGGTTATATTTCGTTATTGATGTATATGAAGGTCCCACGGAGACGTAGAGGCCAACTCGCCATGAATGTTTTCAGATATTACCGCCGAGATGATAGGTTGGGTTAGGTTAGGTTATATTACGTTATAGATGTATATGAAGGTCCCACGGAGACGTAGAGGCCAAATCGCCATGAATGTTTTAAAATATTACCGCGGAGATGTTAGGTTGTGTTAGGTTAGGTTATATTACGTTATAGATGTATATAAAGGTCCCACGGAGACGTAGAGGCCAACAAGCCAGGAATGTGTTCAAATATTACCGCCGAGATGTTAGGTTGGGTTAGGTTAGGTTATATTACGTTATAGATGTATATAAAGTTCCGACGGAGACGTAGAGGCCAACTCGCCAGGTATGTTTTCTAATATTACCGCCGAGATGTTAGGTTGGGTTAGGTTAGGTTATATTACGTTATTGATGTATAAAAAGATCCCACGGAGACGGAGAAGCCAAGGCGCCAGGAATGTTGTCAAATATTACCGCCGAGATGTTAGGTTGTGTTAGGTTAGGTTATATTACGTTATTGATGTATATAAATATCCCACGGAGACGTAGAGGCCAACAAGCCAGGAATGTGTTCAAATGTTACCGCCGAGATGTTAGGTTGGGTTAGGTTAGGTTATATTACGTTATAGATGTATATAACGATCCCACGGAGACGTAGAGGCCAACTCGCCATGAATGTTTTCAAATATTACCGCCGAGATGTTAGGTTGGGTTAGGTTAGGTTATATTACGTTATAGATGTATGTAAAGTTCCCACGGAGAGGTAGAGGCCAACTCGCCATGAATGTTTTCAAATATTACCGCCGAGATGTTAGATTGGGTTAGGTTAGGTTATATTACGTTATTGATGTATATAAAGATCCCACGGAGACGTAGAGGCCAACAAGCCAGGAATGTGTTCAAATATTACCGCCGAGATGTTAGATTGGGTTAGGTTAGGTTATATAACGTTATTGATGTATATAAAGATTCCACGGAGACGTAGAGGCCAACAAGCCAGGAATGTCTTCAAATATTACCGCAGAGATGTTAGGTTGGGTTAGGTTCGGTTATATAACGTTATTGATGTATATAAAGGTCCCACGGAGACGTAGAGGCCAACAAGCCAGGAATGTGTTCAAATATTACCGCCGAGATGTTAGATCGGGTTAGGTTAGGTTATATTACGTTATTGATGTATATAAAGATACCACGGAGACGTAGAGGCCAACTCGCCAGGAATGTTGTCAAATATTACCGCCGAGATGATATGTTGGGTTAGGTTAGGTTATATTACGTTATTGATGCATATAAATGTACCACGGAGAGGTAGAGGCCAACTCGCCATGAATGTTTTCAAATATTACCGCCGAGATGTTAGATTGGGTTAGGTTAGGTTATATTACGTTATTGATGTATATAAAGATCCCACGGAGACGTAGAGGCCAACAAGCCAGGAATGTGTTCAAATATTACCGCCGAGATGTTAGATTGGGTTAGGTTAGGTTATATTACGTTATTGATGTATATAAAGATCCCACGGAGACGTAGAGGCCAACAAGCCAGGAATGTGTTCAAATATTACCGCCGAGATGTTAGATTGGGTTAGGTTAGGTTATATAACGTTATTGATGTATATAAAGATCCCACGGAGACGTAGAGGCCAACAAGACAGGAATGTGTTTAAATATTACCGCCGAGATGTTAGGTTGGGTTAGGTTAGGTTATATTGCGTTATAGATGTATATAAAGCTCCCACGGAGACGTAGAGGCCAACAAGCCAGGAATGTGTTCAAATGTTACCGCCGAGATGTTAGGTTGGGTTAGGTTAGGTTATATTACGTTATAGATGTATATAACGATCCCACGGAGACGTAGAGGCCAACTCGCCATGAATGTTTTCAAATATTACCGCCGAGATGTTAGGTTGGGTTAGGTTAGGTTATATTACGTTATAGATGTATGTAAAGTTCCCACGGAGAGGTAGAGGCCAACTCGCCATGAATGTTTTCAAATATTACCGCCGAGATGTTAGATTGGATTAGGTTAGGTTATATTACGTTATTGATGTATATAAAGATCCCACGGAGACGTAGAGGCCAACAAGACAGGAATGTGTTTAAATATTACCGCCGAGATGTTAGGTTGGGTTAGGTTAGGTTATATTGCGTTATAGATGTATATAAAGTTCCCACGGAGACGTAGAGGCCAACAAGCCAGGAATGTGTTCAAATATTACCGCCGAGATGATAGGTTGGGTTAGGTTAGGTTATATTACGTTATTGATGTATATAAATATCCCACGGAGACGTAGAGGCCAACAAGCCAGGAATGTGTTCAAATGTTACCGCCGAGATGTTAGGTTGGGTTAGGTTAGGTTATATTACGTTATAGATGTATATAACGATCCCACGGAGACGTAGAGGCCAACTCGCCATGAATGTTTTCAAATATTACCGCCGAGATGTTAGGTTGGGTTAGGTTAGGTTATATTACGTTATAGATGTATGTAAAGATCCCACGGAGAGGTAGAGGCCAACTCGCCATGAATGTTTTCAAATATTACCGCCAAGATGTTAGGTTGGGTTAGGTTAGGTTATATTACGTTATAGTTGTATGTAAAGTTCCCACGGAGAGGTAGAGGCCAACTCGCCGTGAATGTTTTCAAATATTACCGCCGAGATGTTAGATTGGGTTAGGTTAGGTTATATTACGTTATTGATGTATATAAAGATCCCACGGAGACGTAGAGGCCAACAAGCCAGGAATGTGTTCAAATATTACCGCCGAGATGTTAGATCGGGTTAGGTTAGGTTATATTACGTTATTGATGTATATAAAGATACCACGGAGACGTAGAGGCCAACTCGCCAGGAATGTTGTCAAATATTACCGCCGAGATGATAGGTTGGGTTAGGTTAGGTTATATTACGTTATTGATGTATATAAAGATCCCACGGAGACGTAGAGGCCAACAAGCCAGGAATGTGTTCAAATATTACCGCCGAGATGTTAGGTTGGGTTAGGTTAGGTTATATTGCGTTATAGATGTATATAAAGCTCCCACGGAGACGTAGAGGCCAACAAGCCAGGAATGTGTTCAAATATTACCGCCGAGATGATAGGTTGGGTTAGGTTAGGTTATATTACGTTATTGATGTATATAAATATCCCACGGAGACGTAGAGGCCAACAAGCCAGGAATGTGTTCAAATGTTACCGCCGAGATGTTAGGTTGGGTTAGGTTAGGTTATATTACGTTATAGATGTATATAACGATCCCACGGAGACGTAGAGGCCAACTCGCCATGAATGTTTTCAAATATTACCGCCGAGATGTTAGGTTGGGTTAGGTTAGGTTATATTACGTTATAGATGTATGTAAAGTTCCCACGGAGAGGTAGAGGCCAACTCGCCATGAATGTTTTCAAATATTACCGCCGAGATGTTAGGTTGGGTTAGGTTAGGTTATATTACGTTATAGTTGTATGTAAAGTTCCCACGGAGAGGTAGAGGCCAACTCGCCATGAATGCTTTCAAATATTACCGCCGAGATGTTAGATTGGGTTAGGTTAGGTTATATTACGTTATTGATGTATATAAAGATCCCACGGAGACGTAAAGGCCAACAAGCAAGGAATGTGTTCAAATATTACCGCCGAGATGTTAGGTTGGGTTAGGTTAGGTTATATTACGTTATAGATGTATATAAAGTTCCCACGGAGACGTAGAGGCCAACAAGCCAGGAATGTGTTCAAATATTACCGCCGATATGTTAGATTGGGTTAGGTTAGGTTATATTACGTTATTGATGTATATAAAGATCCCACGGAGACGTAGAGGCCAACAAGCCAGGAATGTGTTCAAATATTACCGCCGAGATGTTAGATTGGGTTAGGTTAGGTTATATTACGTTATTGATGTATATAAAGATCCCACGGAGACGTAGAGGCCAACAAGCCAGGAATGTGTTCAAATATTACCGCCGAGATGTCAGATTGGGTTAGGTTAGGTTATATAACGTTATTGATGTATATAAAGATCCCACGGAGACGTAGAGGCCAACAAGCCAGGAATGTCTTCAAATATTACCGCAGAGATGTTAGGTTGGGTTAGGTTAGGTTATATTACGTTATAGATGTATATAAAGTTCCGACGGAGACGTAGAGGCCAACTCGCCAGGTATGTTTTCTAATATTACCGCCGAGATGTTAGGTTGGGTTAGGTTAGGTTATATTACGTTATTGATGTATAAAAAGATCCCACGGAGACGGAGAAGCCAACGCGCCAGGAATGTTGTCAAATATTACCGCCGAGATGTTAGGTTGTGTTAGGTTAGGTTATATTACGTTATTGATGTATATAAATATCCCACGGAGACGTAGAGGCCAACAAGCCAGGAATGTGTTCAAATGTTACCGCCGAGATGTTAGGTTGGGTTAGGTTAGGTTATATTACGTTATAGATGTATATAACGATCCCACGGAGACGTAGAGGCCAACTCGCCATGAATGTTTTCAAATATTACCGCCGAGATGTTAGGTTGGGTTAGGTTAGGTTATATTACGTTATAGATGTATGTAAAGTTCCCACGGAGAGGTAGAGGCCAACTCGCCATGAATGTTTTCAAATATTACCGCCGAGATGTTAGGTTGGGTTAGGTTAGGTTATATTACGTTATAGTTGTATGTAAAGTTCCCACGGAGAGGTAGAGGCCAACTCGCCATGAATGCTTTCAAATATTACCGCCGAGATGTTAGATTGGGTTAGGTTAGGTTATATTACGTTATTGATGTATATAAAGATCCCACGGAGACGTAAAGGCCAACAAGCAAGGAATGTGTTCAAATATTACCGCCGAGATGTTAGGTTGGGTTAGGTTAGGTTATATTACGTTATAGATGTATATAAAGTTCCCACGGAGACGTAGAGGCCAACAAGCCAGGAATGTGTTCAAATATTACCGCCGATATGTTAGATTGGGTTAGGTTAGGTTATATTACGTTATTGATGTATATAAAGATCCCACGGAGACGTAGAGGCCAACAAGCCAGGAATGTGTTCAAATATTACCGCCGAGATGTTAGATTGGGTTAGGTTAGGTTATATTACGTTATTGATGTATATAAAGATCCCACGGAGACGTAGAGGCCAACAAGCCAGGAATGTGTTCAAATATTACCGCCGAGATGTCAGATTGGGTTAGGTTAGGTTATATAACGTTATTGATGTATATAAAGATCCCACGGAGACGTAGAGGCCAACAAGCCAGGAATGTCTTCAAATATTACCGCAGAGATGTTAGGTTGGGTTAGGTTAGGTTATATTACGTTATAGATGTATATAAAGTTCCGACGGAGACGTAGAGGCCAACTCGCCAGGTATGTTTTCTAATATTACCGCCGAGATGTTAGGTTGGGTTAGGTTAGGTTATATTACGTTATTGATGTATAAAAAGATCCCACGGAGACGGAGAAGCCAACGCGCCAGGAATGTTGTCAAATATTACCGCCGAGATGTTAGGTTGTGTTAGGTTAGGTTATATTACGTTATTGATGTATATAAATATCCCACGGAGACGTAGAGGCCAACAAGCCAGGAATGTGTTCAAATGTTACCGCCGAGATGTTAGGTTGGGTTAGGTTAGGTTATATTACGTTATAGATGTATATAACGATCCCACGGAGACGTAGAGGCCAACTCGCCATGAATGTTTTCAAATATTACCGCCGAGATGTTAGGTTGGGTTAGGTTAGGTTATATTACGTTATAGATGTATGTAAAGTTCCCACGGAGAGGTAGAGGCCAACTCGCCATGAATGTTTTCAAATATTACCGCCGAGATGTTAGATTGGGTTAGGTTAGGTTATATTACGTTATTGATGTATATAAAGATCCCACGGAGACGTAGAGGCCAACAAGATAGGAATGTGTTTAAATATTACCGCCGAGATGTTAGGTTGGGTTAGGTTAGGTTATATTGCGTTATAGATGTATATAAAGTTCCCACGGAGACGTAGAGGCCAACAAGCCAGGAATGTGTTCAAATATTACCGCCGAGATGTTAGATTGGGTTAGGTTAGGTTATATTACGTTATTGATGTATATAAAGATCCCACGGAGACGTAGAGGCCAACAAGCCAGGAATGTGTTCAAATATTACCGCCGAGATGTTAGATTGGGTTAGGATAGGTTATATAACGTTATTGATGTATATAAAGATTCCACGGAGACGTAGAGGCCAACAAGCCAGGAATGTCTTCAAATATTACCGCAGAGATGTTAGGTTGGGTTAGGTTCGGTTATATAACGTTATTGATGTATATAAAGGTCCCACGGAGACGTAGAGGCCAACAAGCCAGGAATGTGTTCAAATATTACCGCCGAGGTGTTAGATCGGGTTAGGTTAGGTTATATTACGTTATTGATGTATATAAAGATACCACGGAGACGTAGAGGCCAACTCGCCAGGAATGTTGTCAAATATTACCGCCGAGATGATAGGTTGGGTTAGGTTAGGTTATATTACGTTATTGATGTATATAAATGTACCACGGAGAGGTAGAGGCCAACTCGCCATGAATGTTTTCAAATATTACCGCCGAGATGTTAGATTGGGTTAGGTTAGGTTATATTACGTTATTGATGTATATAAAGATCCCACGGAGACGTAGAGGCCAACAAGCCAGGAATGTGTTCAAATATTACCGCCGAGATGTTAGATTGGGTTAGGTTAGGTTATATTACGTTATTGATGTATATAAAGATCCCACGGAGACGTAGAGGCCAACAAGCCAGGAATGTGTTCAAATATTACCGCCGAGATGTTAGATTGGGTTAGGTTAGGTTATATAACGTTATTGATGTATATAAAGATCCCACGGAGACGTAGAGGCCAACAAGACAGGAATGTGTTTAAATATTACCGCCGAGATGTTAGGTTGGGTTAGGTTAGGTTATATTGCGTTATAGATGTATATAAAGCTCCCACGGAGACGTAGAGGCCAACAAGCCAGGAATGTGTTCAAATATTACCGCCGAGATGATAGGTTGGGTTAGGTTAGGTTATATTACGTTATTGATGTATATAAATATCCCACGGAGACGTAGAGGCCAACAAGCCAGGAATGTGTTCAAATGTTACCGCCGAGATGTTAGGTTGGGTTAGGTTAGGTTATATTACGTTATAGATGTATATAACGATCCCACGGAGACGTAGAGGCCAACTCGCCATGAATGTTTTCAAATATTACCGCCGAGATGTTAGGTTGGGTTAGGTTAGGTTATATTACGTTATAGATGTATGTAAAGTTCCCACGGAGAGGTAGAGGCCAACTCGCCATGAATGTTTTAAAATATTACCGCGGAGATGTTAGGTTGGGTTAGGTTAGGTTATATTACGTTATAGATGTATATAAAGGTCCCACGGAGACGTAGAGGCCAACAAGCCAGGAATGTGTTCAAATATTACCGCCGAGATGTTAGGTTGGGTTAGGTTAGGTTATATTACGTTATAGATGTATATAATGTTCCGACGGAGACGTAGAGGCCAACTCGCCAGGTATGTTTTCTAATATTACCGCCGAGATGTTAGGTTGGGTTAGGTTAGGTTATATTACGTTATTGATGTATAAAAAGATCCCACGGAGACGGAGAAGCCAACGCGCCAGGAATGTTGTCAAATATTACCGCCGTGATGTTAGGTTGTGTTAGGTTAGGTTATATTACGTTATTGATGTATATAAATATCCCACGGAGACGTAGAGGCCAGCAAGCCAGGAATGTGTTCAAATGTTACCGCCGAGATGTTAGGTTGGGTTAGGTTAGGTTATATTACGTTATAGATGTATATAACGATCCCACGGAGACGTAGAGGCCAACTCGCCATGAATGTTTTCAAATATTACCGCCGAGATGTTAGGTTGGGTTAGGTTAGGTTATATTACGTTATAGATGTATGTAAAGTTCCCACGGAGAGGTAGAGGCCAACTCGCCATGAATGTTTTCAAATATTACCGCCGAGATGTTAGATTGGGTTAGGTTAGGTTATATTACGTTATTGATGTATATAAAGATCCCACGGAGACGTAGAGGCCAACAAGATAGGAATGTGTTTAAATATTACCGCCGAGATGTTAGGTTGGGTTAGGTTAGGTTATATTGCGTTATAGATGTATATAAAGTTCCCACGGAGACGTAGAGGCCAACAAGCCAGGAATGTGATCAAATATTACCGCCGAGATGTTAGATTGGGTTAGGTTAGGTTATATTACGTTATTGATGTATATAAAGATCCCACGGAGACGTAGAGGCCAACAAGCCAGGAATGTGTTCAAATATTACCGCCGAGATGTTAGATTGGGTTAGGTTAGGTTATATAACGTTATTGATGTATATAAAGATTCCACGGAGACGTAGAGGCCAACAAGCCAGGAATGTCTTCAAATATTACCGCAGAGATGTTAGGTTGGGTTAGGTTCGGTTATATAACGTTATTGATGTATATAAAGGTCCCACGGAGACGTAGAGGCCAACAAGCCAGGAATGTGTTCAAATATTACCGCCGAGATGTTAGATCGGGTTAGGTTAGGTTATATTACGTTATTGATGCATATAAAGATACCACGGAGACGTAGAGGCCAACTCGCCAGGAATGTTGTCAAAAATTACCGCCGAGATGATAGGTTGGGTTAGGTTAGGTTATATTACGTTATTGATGTATATAAAGATCCCACGGAGACGTAGAGGCCAACAAGCCAGGAATGTGTTCAAATATTACCGCCGAGATGTTAGGTTGGGTTAGGTTAGGTTATATTGCGTTATAGATGTATATAAAGCTCCCACGGAGACGTAGAGGCCAACAAGCCAGTAATGTGTTCAAATATTACCGCCGAGATGATAGGTTGGGTTAGGTTAGGTTATATTACGTTATTGATGTATATAAAGATCCCACGGAGACGTAGAGGCCAACAAGCCAGGAATGTGTTCAAATATTACCGCCGAGATGTTAGGTTGGGTTAGGTTAGGTTATATTGCGTTATAGATGTATATAAAGCTCCCACGGAGACGTAGAGGCCAACAAGCCAGGAATGTGTTCAAATATTACCGCCGAGATGATAGGTTGGGTTAGGTTAGGTTATATTACGTTATTGATGTATATAAATATCCAACGGAGACGTAGAGGCCAACAAGCCAGGAATGTGTTCAAATGTTACCGCCGAGATGTTAGGTTGGGTTAGGTTAGATTATATTACGTTATAGATGTATATAACGATCCCACGGAGACGTAGAGGCCAACTCGCCATGAATGTTTTCAAATATTACCGCCGAGATGTTAGGTTGGGTTAGGTTAGGTTATATTACGTTATAGATGTATGTAAAGTTCCCACGGAGAGGTAGAGGCCAACTCGCCATGAATGTTTTCAAATATTACCGCCGAGATGTTAGGTTGGGTTAGGTTAGGTTATATTACGTTATTGATGTATATAAATGTACCACGGAGAGGTAGAGGCCAACTCGCCATGAATGTTTTCAAATATTACCGCCGAGATGTTAGGTTGGGTTAGGTTAGGTTATATTACGTTATAGATGTATATAAAGGCCCCACGGAGACGCAGAGGCCAACAAGCCAGGAATGTCTTCAAATATTACCGCCGAGATGATAGGTTGTGTTATGTTAGGTTATATTTCGTTATTGATGTTTATGAAGGTCAAACGGAGACGTAGAGGCCAACTCGCCAGTAATGTTGTCAAATATTACCGCCGAGATGATAGGTTGGGTTAGGTTAGGTTATATTTCGTTATTGATGTATATGAAGGTCCCACGGAGACGTAGAGGCCAACTCGCCATGAATGTTTTCAGATATTACCGCCGAGATGTTAGGTTGGGTTAGGTTAGGTTATATTACGTTATAGATGTATATAAAGGTCCCACGGAGACGTAGAGGCCAACAAGCCAGGAATGTGTTCAAATATTACCGCCGAGATGTTAGGTTGGGTTAGGTTAGGTTATATTACGTTATAGATGTATATAAAGTTCCGACGGAGACGTAGAGGCCAACTCGCCAGGTATGTTTTCTAATATTACCGCCGAGATGTTAGGTTGGGTTAGGTTAGGTTATATTACGTTATTGATGTATAAAAAGATCCCACGGAGACGGAGAAGCCAACGCGCCAGGAATGTTGTCAAATATTACTGCCGTGATGTTAGGTTGTGTTAGGTTAGGTTATATTACGTTATTGATGTATATAAATATCCCACGGAGACGTAGAGGCCAACAAGCCAGGAATGTGTTCAAATGTTACCGCCGAGATGTTAGGTTGGGTTAGGTTAGATTATATTACGTTATAGATGTATATAACGATCCCACGGAGACGTAGAGGCCAACTCGCCATGAATGTTTTCAAATATTACCGCCGAGATGTTAGGTTGGGTTAGGTTAGGTTATATTACGTTATAGATGTATGTAAAGTTCCCACGGAGAGGTAGAGGCCAACTCGCCATGAATGTTTTCAAATATTACCGCCGAGATGTTAGATTGGGTTAGGTTAGGTTATATTACGTTATTGATGTATATAAAGATCCCACGGAGACGTAGAGGCCAACAAGACAGGAATGTGTTTAAATATTACCGCCGAGATGTTAGGTTGGGTTAGGTTAGGTTATATTGCGTTATAGATAGTATATAAAGTTCCCACGGAGACGTAGAGGCCAACAAGCCAGGAATGTGTTCAAATATTACCGCCGAGATGATAGGTTGGGTTAGGTTAGGTTATATTACGTTATTGATGTATATAAATATCCCACGGAGACGTAGAGGCCAACAAGCCAGGAATGTGTTCAAATGTTACCGCCGAGATGTTAGGTTGGGTTAGGTTAGGTTATATTACGTTATAGATGTATATAACGATCCCACGGAGACGTAGAGGCCAACTCGTCATGAATGTTTTCAAATATTACCGCCGAGATGTTAGGTTGGGTTAGGTTAGGTTATATTACGTTATAGATGTATATAAAGTTCCCACGGAGACGTAGAGGCCAACAAGCCAGGAATGTGTTCAAATATTACCGCCGATATGTTAGATTGGGTTAGGTTAGGTTATATTACGTTATTGATGTATATAAAGATCCCACGGAGACGTAGAGGCCAACAAGCCAGGAATGTGTTCAAATGTTACCGCCGAGATGTTAGATTGGGTTAGGTTAGGTTATATTACGTTATTGATGTATATAAAGATCCCACGGAGACGTAGAGGCCAACAAGCCAGGAATGTGTTCAAATATTACCGCCGAGATGTTAGATTGGGTTAGGTTAGGTTATATAACGTTATTGATGTATATAAAGATCCCACGGAGACGTAGAGGCCAACAAGCCAGGAATGTCTTCAAATATTACCGCAGAGATGTTAGGTTGGGTTAGGTTCGGTTATATAACGTTATTGATGTATATAAAGGTCCCACGGAGACGTAGAGGCCAACAAGCCAGGAATGTGTTCAAATATTACCGCCGAGATGTTAGATCGGGTTAGGTTAGGTTATATTACGTTATTGATGTATATAAAGATACCACGGAGACGTAGAGGCCAACTCGCCAGGAATGTTGTCAAATATTACCGCCGAGATGATAGGTTGGGTTAGGTTAGGTTATATTACGTTATTGATGTATATAAATGTACCACGGAGAGGTAGAGGCCAACTCGCCATGAATGTTTTCAAATATTACCGCCGAGATGTTAGGTTGGGTTAGGTTAGGTTATATTACGTTATAGATGTATATAAAGGCCCCACGGAGACGCAGAGGCCAACAAGCCAGGAATGTCTTCAAATATTACCGCCGAGATGATAGGTTGTGTTATGTTAGGTTATATTTCGTTATTGATGTTTATGAAGGTCAAACGGAGACGTAGAGGCCAACTCGCCAGTAATGTTGTCAAATATTACCGCCGAGATGATAGGTTGGGTTAGGTTAGGTTATATTACGTTATAGATGTATATAAAGTTCCGACGGAGACGTAGAGGCCAACTCGCCAGGTATGTTTTCTAATATTACCGCCGAGATGTTAGGTTGGGTTAGGTTAGGTTATATTACGTTATTGATGTATAAAAAGATCCCACGGAGACGGAGAAGCCAACGCGCCAGGAATGTTGTCAAATATTACCGCCGAGATGTTAGGTTGTGTTAGGTTAGGTTATATTACGTTATTGATGTATATAAATATCCCACGGAGACGTAGAGGCCAACAAGCCAGGAATGTGTTCAAATGTTACCGCCGAGATGTTAGGTTGGGTTAGGTTAGGTTATATTACGTTATAGATGTATATAACGATCCCACGGAGACGTAGAGGCCAACTCGCCATGAATGTTTTCAAATATTACCGCCGAGATGTTAGGTTGGGTTAGGTTAGGTTATATTACGTTATAGATGTATGTAAAGTTCCCACGGAGAGGTAGAGGCCAACTCGCCATGAATGTTTTCAAATATTACCGCCGAGATGTTAGATTGGGTTAGGTTAGGTTATATTACGTTATTGATGTATATAAAGATCCCACGGAGACGTAGAGGCCAACAAGATAGGAATGTGTTTAAATATTACCGCCGAGATGTTAGGTTGGGTGAGGTTAGGTTATATTGCGTTATAGATGTATATAAAGTTCCCACGGAGACGTAGAGGCCAACAAGCCAGGAATGTGTTCAAATATTACCGCCGAGATGATAGGTTGTGTTATGTTAGGTTATATTTCGTTATTGATGTTTATGAAGGTCAAACGGAGACGTAGAGGCCAACTCGCCAGTAATGTTGTCAAATATTACTGCCGAGATGATAGGTTGGGTTAGGTTAGGTTATATTACGTTATAGATGTATATAAAGTTCCGACGGAGACGTAGAGGCCAACTCGCCAGGTATGTTTTCTAATATTACCGCCGAGATGTTAGGCTGGGTTAGGTTAGGTTATATTACGTTATTGATGTATAAAAAGATCCCACGGAGACGGAGAAGCCAACGCGCCAGGAATGTTGTCAAATATTACCGCCGAGATGTTAGGTTGTGTTAGGTTAGGTTATATTACGTTATTGATGTATATAAATATCCCACGGAGACGTAGAGGCCAACAAGCCAGGAATGTGTTCAAATGTTACCGCCGAGATGTTAGGTTGGGTTAGGTTAGGTTATATTACGTTATAGATGTATATAACGATCCCACGGAGACGTAGAGGCCAACTCGCCATGAATGTTTTCAAATATTACCGCCGAGATGTTAGGTTGGGTTAGGTTAGGTTATATTACGTTATAGATGTATGTAAAGTTCCCACGGAGAGGTAGAGGCCAACTCGCCATGAATGTTTTCAAATATTACCGCCGAGATGTTAGATTGGGTTAGGTTAGGTTATATTACGTTATTGATGTATATAAAGATCCCACGGAGACGTAGAGGCCAACAAGACAGGAATGTGTTTAAATATTACCGCCGAGATGTTAGGTTGGGTTAGGTTAGGTTATATTGCGTTATAGATGTATATAAAGTTCCCACGGAGACGTAGAGGCCAACAAGCCAGGAATGTGTTCAAATATTACCGCCGAGATGATAGGTTGGGTTAGGTTAGGTTATATTACGTTATTGATGTATATAAATATCCCACGGAGACGTAGAGGCCAACAAGCCAGGAATGTGTTCAAATGTTACCGCCGAGATGTTAGGTTGGGTTAGGTTAGGTTATATTACGTTATAGATGTATATAACGATCCCACGGAGACGTAGAGGCCAACTCGTCATGAATGTTTTCAAATATTACCGCCGAGATGTTAGGTTGGGTTAGGTTAGGTTATATTACGTTATAGATGTATGTAAAGTTCCCACGGAGAGGTAGAGGCCAACTCGCCATGAATGTTTTCAAATATTACCGCCGAGATGTTAGGTTGGGTTAGGTTAGGTTATATTACGTTATAGTTGTATGTAAAGTTCCCACGGAGAGGTAGAGGCCAACTCGCCATGAATGTTTTCAAATATTACCGCCGAGATGTTAGATTGGGTTAGGTTAGGTTATATTACGTTATTGATGTATATAAAGATCCCACGGAGACGTAGAGGCCAACAAGCAAGGAATGTGTTCAAATATTACCGCCGAGATGTTAGGTTGGGTTAGGTTAGGTTATATTACGTTATAGATGTATATAAAGTTCCCACGGAGACGTAGAGGCCAACAAGCCAGGAATGTGTTCAAATGTTACCGCCGAGATGTTAGGTTGGGTTAGGTTAGGTTATATTACGTTATTGATGTATATAAAGATCCCACGGAGACATAGAGGCCAACAAGCCAGGAATGTGTTCAAATGTTACCGCCGAGATGTTAGATTGGGTTAGGTTAGGTTATATTACGTTATTGATGTATATAAAGATCCCACGGAGACGTAGAGGCCAACAAGCCAGGAATGTGTTCAAATATTACCGCCGAGATGTTAGATTGGGTTAGGTTAGGTTATATAACGTTATTGATGTATATAAAGATCCCACGGAGACGTAGAGGCCAACAAGCCAGGAATGTCTTCAAATATTACCGCAGAGATGTTAGGTTGGGTTAGGTTCGGTTATATAACGTTATTGATGTATATAAAGGTCCCACGGAGACGTAGAGGCCAACAAGCCAGGAATGTGTTCAAATATTACCGCCGAGATGTTAGATCGGGTTAGGTTAGGTTATATTACGTTATTGATGTATATAAAGATACCACGGAGACGTAGAGGCCAACTCGCCAGGAATGTTGTCAAATATTACCGCCGAGATGATAGGTTGGGTTAGGTTAGGTTATATTACGTTATTGATGTATATAAATGTACCACGGAGAGGTAGAGGCCAACTCGCCATGAATGTTTTCAAATATTACCGCCGAGATGTTAGGTTGGGTTAGGTTAGGTTATATTACGTTATAGATGTATATAAAGGCCCCACGGAGACGCAGAGGCCAACAAGCCAGGAATGTCTTCAAATATTACCGCCGAGATGATAGGTTGTGTTATGTTAGGTTATATTTCGTTATTGATGTTTATGAAGGTCAAACGGAGACGTAGAGGCCAACTCGCCAGTAATGTTGTCAAATATTACCGCCGAGATGATAGGTTGGGTTAGGTTAGGTTATATTACGTTATAGATGTATATAAAGTTCCGACGGAGACGTAGAGGCCAACTCGCCAGGTATGTTTTCTAATATTACCGCCGAGATGTTAGGTTGGGTTAGGTTAGGTTATATTACGTTATTGATGTATAAAAAGATCCCACGGAGACGGAGAAGCCAACGCGCCAGGAATGTTGTCAAATATTACCGCCGAGATGTTAGGTTGTGTTAGGTTAGGTTATATTACGTTATTGATGTATATAAATATCCCACGGAGACGTAGAGGCCAACAAGCCAGGAATGTGTTCAAATGTTACCGCCGAGATGTTAGGTTGGGTTAGGTTAGGTTATATTACGTTATAGATGTATATAACGATCCCACGGAGACGTAGAGGCCAACTCGCCATGAATGTTTTCAAATATTACCGCCGAGATGTTAGGTTGGGTTAGGTTAGGTTATATTACGTTATAGATGTATGTAAAGTTCCCACGGAGAGGTAGAGGCCAACTCGCCATGAATGTTTTCAAATATTACCGCCGAGATGTTAGATTGGGTTAGGTTAGGTTATATTACGTTATTGATGTATATAAAGATCCCACGGAGACGTAGAGGCCAACAAGATAGGAATGTGTTTAAATATTACCGCCGAGATGTTAGGTTGGGTTAGGTTAGGTTATATTGCGTTATAGATGTATATAAAGTTCCCACGGAGACGTAGAGGCCAACAAGCCAGGAATGTGTTCAAATATTACCGCCGAGATGATAGGTTGTGTTATGTTAGGTTATATTTCGTTATTGATGTTTATGAAGGTCAAACGGAGACGTAGAGGCCAACTCGCCAGTAATGTTGTCAAATATTACCGCCGAGATGATAGGTTGGGTTAGGTTAGGTTATATTACGTTATAGATGTATATAAAGTTCCGACGGAGACGTAGAGGCCAACTCGCCAGGTATGTTTTCTAATATTACCGCCGAGATGTTAGGCTGGGTTAGGTTAGGTTATATTACGTTATTGATGTATAAAAAGATCCCACGGAGACGGAGAAGCCAACGCGCCAGGAATGTTGTCAAATATTACCGCCGAGATGTTAGGTTGTGTTAGGTTAGGTTATATTACGTTATTGATGTATATAAATATCCCACGGAGACGTAGAGGCCAACAAGCCAGGAATGTGTTCAAATGTTACCGCCGAGATGTTAGGTTGGGTTAGGTTAGGTTATATTACGTTATAGATGTATATAACGATCCCACGGAGACGTAGAGGCCAACTCGCCATGAATGTTTTCAAATATTACCGCCGAGATGTTAGGTTGGGTTAGGTTAGGTTATATTACGTTATAGATGTATGTAAAGTTCCCACGG
Source organism: Xylocopa violacea (assembly GCA_963969225.1). Taxonomy (NCBI): domain Eukaryota; kingdom Metazoa; phylum Arthropoda; class Insecta; order Hymenoptera; family Apidae; genus Xylocopa; species Xylocopa violacea. The sequence goes on from CAXAJV010000671.1 coordinate 310,982, forward strand.
AGAGGTAGAGGCCAACTCGCCATGAATGTTTTCAAATATTACCGCCGAGATGTTAGATTGGGTTAGGTTAGGTTATATTACGTTATAGATGTATATAAAGATCCCACGGAGACGTAGAGGCCAACAAGATAGGAATGTGTTTAAATATTACCGCCGAGATGTTAGGTTGGGTTAGGTTAGGTTATATTGCGTTATAGATGTATATAAAGTTCCCACGGAGACGTAGAGGCCAACAAGCCAGGAATGTGTTCAAATATTACCGCCGAGATGATAGGTTGGGTTAGGTTAGGTTATATTACGTTATTGATGTATATAAATATCCCACGGAGACGTAGAGGCCAACAAGCCAGGAATGTGTTCAAATGTTACCGCCGAGATGTTAGGTTGGGTTAGGTTAGGTTATATTACGTTATAGATGTATATAACGATCCCACGGAAACGTAGAGGCCAACTCGCCATGAATGTTTTCAAATATTACCGCCGAGATGTTAGGTTGGGTTAGGTTAAGTTATATTACGTTATAGATGTATGTAAAGTTCCCACGGAGAGGTAGAGGCCAACTCGCCATGAATGTTTTCAAATATTACCGCCAAGATGTTAGGTTGGGTTAGGTTAGGTTATATTACGTTATAGTTGTATGTAAAGTTCCCACGGAGAGGTAGAGGCCAACTCGCCGTGAATGTTTTCAAATATTACCGCCGAGATGTTAGATTGGGTTAGGTTAGGTTATATTACGTTATTGATGTATATAAAGATCCCACGGAGACGTAGAGGCCAACAAGCAAGGAATGTGTTCAAATATTACCGCCGAGATGTTAGGTTGGGTTAGGTTAGGTTATATTACGTTATAGATGTATATAAAGTTCCCACGGAGACGTAGAGGCCAACAAGCCAGGAATGTGTTCAAATATTACCGCCGATATGTTAGATTGGGTTAGGTTAGGTTATATTACGTTATTGATGTATATAAAGATCCCACGGAGACGTAGAGGCCAACAAGCCAGGAATGTGTTCAAATATTACCGCCGAGATGTTAGATTGGGTTAGGTTAGGTTATATAACGTTATTGATGTATATAAAGATTCCACGGAGACGTAGAGGCCAACAAGCCAGGAATGTCTTCAAATATTACCGCAGAGATGTTAGGTTGGGTTAGGTTCGGTTATATAACGTTATTGATGTATATAAAGGTCCCACGGAGACGTAGAGGCCAACAAGCCAGGAATGTGTTCAAATATTACCGCCGAGATGTTAGATCGGGTTAGGTTAGGTTATATTACGTTATTGATGTATATAAAGATACCACGGAGACGTAGAGGCCAACTCGCCAGGAATGTTGTCAAATATTACCGCCGAGATGATAGGTTGGGTTAGGTTAGGTTATATTACGTTATTGATGTATATAAAGATCCCACGGAGACGTAGAGGCCAACAAGCCAGGAATGTGTTCAAATATTACCGCCGAGATGTTAGGTTGGGTTAGGTTAGGTTATATTGCGTTATAGATGTATATAAAGCTCCCACGGAGACGTAGAGGCCAACAAGCCAGGAATGTGTTCAAATATTACCGCCGAGATGATAGGTTGGGTTAGGTTAGGTTATATTACGTTATTGATGTATATAAATATCCCACGGAGACGTAGAGGCCAACAAGCCAGGAATGTGTTCAAATGTTACCGCCGAGATGTTAGGTTGGGTTAGGTTAGGTTATATTACGTTATAGATGTATATAACGATCCCACGGAGACGTAGAGGCCAACTCGCCATGAATGTTTTCAAATATTACCGCCGAGATGTTGGGTTGGGTTAGGTTAGGTTATATTACGTTATAGATGTATGTAAAGTTCCCACGGAGAGGTAGAGGCCAACTCGCCATGAATGTTTTCAAATATTACCGCCGAGATGTTAGGTTGGGTTAGGTTAGGTTATATTACGTTATAGTTGTATGTAAAGTTCCCACGGAGAGGTAGAGGCCAACTCGCCATGAATGCTTTCAAATATTACCGCCGAGATGTTAGATTGGGTTAGGTTAGGTTATATTACGTTATTGATGTATATAAAGATCCCACGGAGACGTAAAGGCCAACAAGCAAGGAATGTGTTCAAATATTACCGCCGAGATGTTAGGTTGGGTTAGGTTAGGTTATATTACGTTATAGATGTATATAAAGTTCCCACGGAGACGTAGAGGCCAACAAGCCAGGAATGTCTTCAAATATTACCGCAGAGATGTTAGGTTGGGTTAGGTTAGGTTATATTACGTTATAGATGTATATAAAGTTCCGACGGAGACGTAGAGGCCAACTCGCCAGGTATGTTTTCTAATATTACCGCCGAGATGTTAGGTTGGGTTAGGTTAGGTTATATTACGTTATTGATGTATAAAAAGATCCCACCGAGACGGAGAAGCCAACGCGCCAGGAATGTTGTCAAATATTACCGCCGAGATGTTAGGTTGTGTTAGGTTAGGTTATATTACGTTATTGATGTATATAAATATCCCACGGAGACGTAGAGGCCAACAAGCCAGGAATGTGTTCAAATGTTACCGCCGAGATGTTAGGTTGGGTTAGGTTAGGTTATATTACGTTATAGATGTATATAACGATCCCACGGAGACGTAGAGGCCAACTCGCCATGAATGTTTTCAAATATTACCGCCGAGATGTTAGGTTGGGTTAGGTTAGGTTATATTACGTTATAGATGTATGTAAAGTTCCCACGGAGAGGTAGAGGCCAACTCGCCATGAATGTTTTCAAATATTACCGCCGAGATGTTAGATTGGGTTAGGTTAGGTTATATTACGTTATTGATGTATATAAAGATCCCACGGAGACGTAGAGGCCAACAAGATAGGAATGTGTTTAAATATTACCGCCGAGATGTTAGGTTGGGTTAGGTTAGGTTATATTGCGTTATAGATGTATATAAAGTTCCCACGGAGACGTAGAGGCCAACAAGCCAGGAATGTGTTCAAATATTACCGCCGAGATGTTAGATTGGGTTAGGTTAGGTTATATAACGTTATTGATGTATATAAAGATTCCACGGAGACGTAGAGGCCAACAAGCCAGGAATGTCTTCAAATATTACCGCAGAGATGTTAGGTTGGGTTAGGTTCGGTTATATAACGTTATTGATGTATATAAAGGTCCCACGGAGACGTAGAGGCCAACAAGCCAGGAATGTCTTCAAATATTACCGCAGAGATGTTAGGTTGGGTTAGGTTCAGTTATATAACGTTATTGATGTATATAAAGGTCCCACGGAGACGTAGAGGCCAACAAGCCAGGAATGTGTTCAAATATTACCGCCGAGGTGTTAGATCGGGTTAGGTTAGGTTATATTACGTTATTGATGTATATAAAGATACCACGGAGACGTAGAGGCCAACTCGCCAGGAATGTTGTCAAATATTACCGCCGAGATGATAGGTTGGGTTAGGTTAGGTTATATTACGTTATTGATGTATATAAATGTACCACGGAGAGGTAGAGGCCAACTCGCCATGAATGTTTTCAAATATTACCGCCGAGATGTTAGATTGGGTTAGGTTAGGTTATATTACGTTATTGATGTATATAAAGATCCCACGGAGACGTAGAGGCCAACAAGCCAGGAATGTGTTCAAATATTACCGCCGAGATGTTAGATTGGGTTAGGTTAGGTTATATTACGTTATTGATGTATATAAAGATCCCACGGAGACGTAGAGGCCAACAAGCCAGGAATGTGTTCAAATATTACCGCCGAGATGTTAGATTGGGTTAGGTTAGGTTATATAACGTTATTGATGTATATAAAGATCCCACGGAGACGTAGAGGCCAACAAGACAGGAATGTGTTTAAATATTACCGCCGAGATGTTAGGTTGGGTTAGGTTAGGTTATATTGCGTTATAGATGTATATAAAGCTCCCACGGAGACGTAGAGGCCAACAAGCCAGGAATGTGTTCAAATATTACCGCCGAGATGATAGGTTGGGTTAGGTTAGGTTATATTACGTTATTGATGTATATAAGTATCCCACGGAGACGTAGAGGCCAACAAGCCAGGAATGTGTTCAAATGTTACCGCCGAGATGTTAGGTTGGGTTAGGTTAGGTTATATTACGTTATAGATGTATATAACGATCCCACGGAGACGTAGAGGCCAACTCGCCATGAATGTTTTCAAATATTACCGCCGAGATGTTAGGTTGGGTTAGGTTAGGTTATATTACGTTATAGATGTATGTAAAGTTCCCACGGAGAGGTAGAGGCCAACTCGCCATGAATGTTTTAAAATATTACCGCGGAGATGTTAGGTTGGGTTAGGTTAGGTTATATTACGTTATAGATGTATATAAAGGTCCCACGGAGACGTAGAGGCCAACAAGCCAGGAATGTGTTCAAATATTACCGCCGAGATGTTAGGTTGGGTTAGGTTAGGTTATATTACGTTATAGATGTATATAAAGTTCCGACGGAGACGTAGAGGCCAACTCGCCAGGTATGTTTTCTAATATTACCGCCGAGATGTTAGGTTGGGTTAGGTTAGGTTATATTACGTTATTGATGTATAAAAAGATCCCACGGAGACGGAGAAGCCAACGCGCCAGGAATGTTGTCAAATATTACCGCCGTGATGTTAGGTTGTGTTAGGTTAGGTTATATTACGTTATTGATGTATATAAATATCCCACGGAGACGTAGAGGCCAACAAGCCAGGAATGTGTTCAAATGTTACCGCCGAGATGTTAGGTTGGGTTAGGTTAGGTTATATTACGTTATAGATGTATATAACGATCCCACGGAGACGTAGAGGCCAACTCGCCATGAATGTTTTCAAATATTACCGCCGAGATGTTAGGTTGGGTTAGGTTAGGTTATATTACGTTATAGATGTATGTAAAGTTCCCACGGAGAGGTAGAGGCCAACTCGCCATGAATGTTTTCAAATATTACCGCCGAGATGTTAGATTGGGTTAGGTTAGGTTATATTACGTTATTGATGTATATAAAGATCCCACGGAGACGTAGAGGCCAACAAGATAGGAATGTGTTTAAATATTACCGCCGAGATGTTAGGTTGGGTTAGGTTAGGTTATATTGCGTTATAGATGTATATAAAGTTCCCACGGAGACGTAGAGGCCAACAAGCCAGGAATGTGATCAAATATTACCGCCGAGATGTTAGATTGGGTTAGGTTAGGTTATATTACGTTATTGATGTATATAAAGATCCCACGGAGACGTAGAGGCCAACAAGCCAGGAATGTGTTCAAATATTACCGCCGAGATGTTAGATTGGGTTAGGTTAGGTTATATTACGTTATTGATGTATATAAAGATTCCACGGAGACGTAGAGGCCAACAAGCCAGGAATGTCTTCAAATATTACCGCAGAGATGTTAGGTTGGGTTAGGTTCGGTTATATAACGTTATTGATGTATATAAAGGTCCCACGGAGACGTAGAGGCCAACAAGCCAGGAATGTGTTCAAATATTACCGCCGAGATGTTAGATCGGGTTAGGTTAGGTTATATTACGTTATTGATGTATATAAAGATACCACGGAGACGTAGAGGCCAACTCGCCAGGAATGTTGTCAAAAATTACCGCCGAGATGATAGGTTGGGTTAGGTTAGGTTATATTACGTTATTGATGTATATAAAGATCCCACGGAGACGTAGAGGCCAACAAGCCAGGAATGTGTTCAAATATTACCGCCGAGATGTTAGGTTGGGTTAGGTTAGGTTATATTGCGTTATAGATGTATATAAAGCTCCCACGGAGACGTAGAGGCCAACAAGCCAGGAATGTGTTCAAATATTACCGCCGAGATGATAGGTTGGGTTAGGTTAGGTTATATTACGTTATTGATGTATATAAAGATCCCACGGAGACGTAGAGGCCAACAAGCCAGGAATGTGTTCAAATATTACCGCCGAGATGATAGGTTGGGTTAGGTTAGGTTATATTACGTTATTGATGTATATAAATATCCAACGGAGACGTAGAGGCCAACAAGCCAGGAATGTGTTCAAATGTTACCGCCGAGATGTTAGGTTGGGTTAGGTTAGATTATATTACGTTATAGATGTATATAACGATCCCACGGAGACGTAGAGGCCAACTCGCCATGAATGTTTTCAAATATTACCGCCGAGATGTTAGGTTGGGTTAGGTTAGGTTATATTACGTTATAGATGTATGTAAAGTTCCCACGGAGAGGTAGAGGCCAACTCGCCATGAATGTTTTCAAATATTACCGCCGAGATGTTAGGTTGGGTTAGGTTAGGTTATATTACGTTATTGATGTATATAAATGTACCACGGAGAGGTAGAGGCCAACTCGCCATGAATGTTTTCAAATATTACCGCCGAGATGTTAGGTTGGGTTAGGTTAGGTTATATTACGTTATAGATGTATATAAAGGCCCCACGGAGACGCAGAGGCCAACAAGCCAGGAATGTCTTCAAATATTACCGCCGAGATGATAGGTTGTGTTATGTTAGGTTATATTTCGTTATTGATGTTTATGAAGGTCAAACGGAGACGTAGAGGCCAACTCGCCAGTAATGTTGTCAAATATTACCGCCGAGATGATAGGTTGGGTTAGGTTAGGTTATATTTCGTTATTGATGTATATGAAGGTCCCACGGAGACGTAGAGGCCAACTCGCCATGAATGTTTTCAGATATTACCGCCGAGATGTTAGGTTGGGTTAGGTTAGGTTATATTACGTTATAGATGTATATAAAGGTCCCACGGAGACGTAGAGGCCAACAAGCCAGGAATGTGTTCAAATATTACCGCCGAGATGTTAGGTTGGGTTAGGTTAGGTTATATTACGTTATAGATGTATATAAAGTTCCGACGGAGACGTAGAGGCCAACTCGCCAGGTATGTTTTCTAATATTACCGCCGAGATGTTAGGTTGGGTTAGGTTAGGTTATATTACGTTATTGATGTATAAAAAGATCCCACGGAGACGGAGAAGCCAACGCGCCAGGAATGTTGTCAAATATTACTGCCGTGATGTTAGGTTGTGTTAGGTTAGGTTATATTACGTTATTGATGTATATAAATATCCCACGGAGACGTAGAGGCCAACAAGCCAGGAATGTGTTCAAATGTTACCGCCGAGATGTTAGGTTGGGTTAGGTTAGGTTATATTACGTTATAGATGTATATAACGATCCCACGGAGACGTAGAGGCCAACAAGACAGGAATGTGTTTAAATATTACCGCCGAGATGTTAGGTTGGGTTAGGTTAGGTTATATTGCGTTATAGATGTATATAAAGTTCCCACGGAGACGTAGAGGCCAACAAGCCAGGAATGTGTTCAAATATTACCGCCGAGATGATAGGTTGGGTTAGGTTAGGTTATATTACGTTATTGATGTATATAAATATCCCACGGAGACGTAGAGGCCAACAAGCCAGGAATGTGTTCAAATGTTACCGCCGAGATGTTAGGTTGGGTTAGGTTAGGTTATATTACGTTATAGATGTATATAACGATCCCACGGAGACGTAGAGGCCAACTCGTCATGAATGTTTTCAAATATTACCGCCGAGATGTTAGGTTGGGTTAGGTTAGGTTATATTACGTTATAGATGTATGTAAAGTTCCCACGGAGAGGTAGAGGCCAACTCGCCATGAATGTTTTCAAATATTACCGCCGAGATGTTAGGTTGGGTTAGGTTAGGTTATATTACGTTATAGTTGTATGTAAAGTTCCCACGGAGAGGTAGAGGCCAACTCGCCATGAATGTTTTCAAATATTACCGCCGAGATGTTAGATTGGGTTAGGTTAGGTTATATTACGTTATTGATGTATATAAAGATCCCACGGAGACGTAGAGGCCAACAAGCAAGGAATGTGTTCAAATATTACCGCCGAGATGTTAGGTTGGGTTAGGTTAGGTTATATTACGTTATAGATGTATATAAAGTTCCGACGGAGACGTAGAGGCCAACTCGCCAGGTATGTTTTCTAATATTACCGCCGAGATGTTAGGTTGGGTTAGGTTAGGTTATATTACGTTATTGATGTATAAAAAGAACCCACGGAGACGGAGAAGCCAACGCGCCAGGAATGTTGTCAAATATTACCGCCGTGATGTTAGGTTGTGTTAGGTTAGGTTATATTACGTTATTGATGTATATAAATATCCCACGGAGACGTAGAGGCCAACAAGCCAGGAATGTGTTCAAATGTTACCGCCGAGATGTTAGGTTGGGTTAGGTTAGGTTATATTACGTTATAGATGTATATAACGATCCCACGGAGACGTAGAGGCCAACTCGCCATGAATGTTTTCAAATATTACCGCCGAGATGTTAGGTTGGGTTAGGTTAGGTTATATTACGTTATAGATGTATGTAAAGTTCCCACGGAGAGGTAGAGGCCAACTCGCCATGAATGTTTTCAAATATTACCGCCGAGATGTTAGATTGGGTTAGGTTAGGTTATATTACGTTATTGATGTATATAAAGATCCCACGGAGACGTAGAGGCCAACAAGATAGGAATGTGTTTAAATATTACCGCCGAGATGTTAGGTTGGGTTAGGTTAGGTTATATTGCGTTATAGATGTATATAAAGTTCCCACGGAGACGTAGAGGCCAACAAGCCAGGAATGTGATCAAATATTACCGCCGAGATGTTAGATTGGGTTAGGTTAGGTTATATTACGTTATTGATGTATATAAAGATCCCACGGAGACGTAGAGGCCAACAAGCCAGGAATGTGTTCAAATATTACCGCCGAGATGTTAGATTGGGTTAGGTTAGGTTATATTACGTTATTGATGTATATAAAGATCCCACGGAGACGTAGAGGCCAACAAGATAGGAATGTGTTTAAATATTACCGCCGAGATGTTAGGTTGGGTTAGGTTAGGTTATATTGCGTTATAGATGTATATAAAGTTCCCACGGAGACGTAGAGGCCAACAAGCCAGGAATGTGTTCAAATATTACCGCCGAGATGATAGGTTGTGTTATGTTAGGTTATATTTCGTTATTGATGTTTATGAAGGTCAAACGGAGACGTAGAGGCCAACTCGCCAGTAATGTTGTCAAATATTACCGCCGAGATGATAGGTTGGGTTAGGTTAGGTTATATTACGTTATAGATGTATATAAAGTTCCGACGGAGACGTAGAGGCCAACTCGCCAGGTATGTTTTCTAATATTACCGCCGAGATGTTAGGTTGGGTTAGGTTAGGTTATATTACGTTATTGATGTATAAAAAGAACCCACGGAGACGGAGAAGCCAACGCGCCAGGAATGTTGTCAAATATTACCGCCGTGATGTTAGGTTGTGTTAGGTTAGGTTATATTACGTTATTGATGTATATAAATATCCCACGGAGACGTAGAGGCCAACAAGCCAGGAATGTGTTCAAATGTTACCGCCGAGATGTTAGGTTGGGTTAGGTTAGGTTATATTACGTTATAGATGTATATAACGATCCCACGGAGACGTAGAGGCCAACTCGCCATGAATGTTTTCAAATATTACCGCCGAGATGTTAGGTTGGGTTAGGTTAGGTTATATTACGTTATAGATGTATGTAAAGTTCCCACGGAGAGGTAGAGGCCAACTCGCCATGAATGTTTTCAAATATTACCGCCGAGATGTTAGATTGGGTTAGGTTAGGTTATATTACGTTATTGATGTATATAAAGATCCCACGGAGACGTAGAGGCCAACAAGATAGGAATGTGTTTAAATATTACCGCCGAGATGTTAGGTTGGGTTAGGTTAGGTTATATTGCGTTATAGATGTATATAAAGTTCCCACGGAGACGTAGAGGCCAACAAGCCAGGAATGTGATCAAATATTACCGCCGAGATGTTAGATTGGGTTAGGTTAGGTTATATTACGTTATTGATGTATATAAAGATCCCACGGAGACGTAGAGGCCAACAAGCCAGGAATGTGTTCAAATATTACCGCCGAGATGTTAGATTGGGTTAGGTTAGGTTATATTACGTTATTGATGTATATAAAGATCCCACGGAGACGTAGAGGCCAACAAGATAGGAATGTGTTTAAATATTACCGCCGAGATGTTAGGTTGGGTTAGGTTAGGTTATATTGCGTTATAGATGTATATAAAGTTCCCACGGAGACGTAGAGGCCAACAAGCCAGGAATGTGTTCAAATATTACCGCCGAGATGATAGGTTGTGTTATGTTAGGTTATATTTCGTTATTGATGTTTATGAAGGTCAAACGGAGACGTAGAGGCCAACTCGCCAGTAATGTTGTCAAATATTACCGCCGAGATGATAGGTTGGGTTAGGTTAGGTTATATTACGTTATAGATGTATATAAAGTTCCGACGGAGACGTAGAGGCCAACTCGCCAGGTATGTTTTCTAATATTACCGCCGAGATGTTAGGCTGGGTTAGGTTAGGTTATATTACGTTATTGATGTATAAAAAGATCCCACGGAGACGGAGAAGCCAACGCGCCAGGAATGTTGTCAAATATTACCGCCGAGATGTTAGGTTGTGTTAGGTTAGGTTATATTACGTTATTGATGTATATAAATATCCCACGGAGACGTAGAGGCCAACAAGCCAGGAATGTGTTCAAATGTTACCGCCGAGATGTTAGGTTGGGTTAGGTTAGGTTATATTACGTTATAGATGTATATAACGATCCCACGGAGACGTAGAGGCCAACTCGCCATGAATGTTTTCAAATATTACCGCCGAGATGTTAGGTTGGGTTAGGTTAGGTTATATTACGTTATAGATGTATGTAAAGTTCCCACGGAGAGGTAGAGGCCAACTCGCCATGAATGTTTTCAAATATTACCGCCGAGATGTTAGATTGGGTTAGGTTAGGTTATATTACGTTATAGATGTATATAAAGATCCCACGGAGACGTAGAGGCCAACAAGATAGGAATGTGTTTAAATATTACCGCCGAGATGTTAGGTTGGGTTAGGTTAGGTTATATTGCGTTATAGATGTATATAAAGTTCCCACGGAGACGTAGAGGCCAACAAGCCAGGAATGTGTTCAAATATTACCGCCGAGATGATAGGTTGGGTTAGGTTAGGTTATATTACGTTATTGATGTATATAAATATCCCACGGAGACGTAGAGGCCAACAAGCCAGGAATGTGTTCAAATGTTACCGCCGAGATGTTAGGTTGGGTTAGGTTAGGTTATATTACGTTATAGATGTATATAACGATCCCACGGAGACGTAGAGGCCAACTCGCCATGAATGTTTTCAAATATTACCGCCGAGATGTTAGGTTGGGTTAGGTTAGGTTATATTACGTTATAGATGTATGTAAAGTTCCCACGGAGAGGTAGAGGCCAACTCGCCATGAATGTTTTCAAATATTACCGCCAAGATGTTAGGTTGGGTTAGGTTAGGTTATATTACGTTATAGTTGTATGTAAAGTTCCCACGGAGAGGTAGAGGCCAACTCGCCGTGAATGTTTTCAAATATTACCGCCGAGATGTTAGATTGGGTTAGGTTAGGTTATATTACGTTATAGATGTATGTAAAGTTCCCACGGAGAGGTAGAGGCCAACTCGCCATGAATGTTTTCAAATATTACCGCCGAGATGTTAGATTGGGTTAGGTTAGGTTATATTACGTTATTGATGTATATAAAGATCCCACGGAGACGTAGAGGCCAACAAGATAGGAATGTGTTTAAATATTACCGCCGAGATGTTAGGTTGGGTTAGGTTAGGTTATATTGCGTTATAGATGTATATAAAGTTCCCACGGAGACGTAGAGGCCAACAAGCCAGGAATGTGATCAAATATTACCGCCGAGATGTTAGATTGGGTTAGGTTAGGTTATATTACGTTATTGATGTATATAAAGATCCCACGGAGACGTAGAGGCCAACAAGCCAGGAATGTGTTCAAATATTACCGCCGAGATGTTAGATTGGGTTAGGTTAGGTTATATAACGTTATTGATGTATATAAAGATTCCACGGAGACGTAGAGGCCAACAAGCCAGGAATGTCTTCAAATATTACCGCAGAGATGTTAGGTTGGGTTAGGTTCGGTTATATAACGTTATTGATGTATATAAAGGTCCCACGGAGACGTAGAGGCCAACAAGCCAGGAATGTGTTCAAATATTACCGCCGAGATGTTAGATCGGGTTAGGTTAGGTTATATTACGTTATTGATGTATATAAAGATACCACGGAGACGTAGAGGCCAACTCGCCAGGAATGTTGTCAAAAATTACCGCCGAGATGATAGGTTGGGTTAGGTTAGGTTATATTACGTTATTGATGTATATAAAGATCCCACGGAGACGTAGAGGCCAACAAGCCAGGAATGTGTTCAAATATTACCGCCGAGATGTTAGGTTGGGTTAGGTTAGGTTATATTGCGTTATAGATGTATATAAAGCTCCCACGGAGACGTAGAGGCCAACAAGCCAGGAATGTGTTCAAATATTACCGCCGAGATGATAGGTTGGGTTAGGTTAGGTTATATTACGTTATTGATGTATATAAAGATCCCACGGAGACGTAGAGGCCAACAAGCCAGGAATGTGTTCAAATATTACCGCCGAGATGTTAGGTTGGGTTAGGTTAGGTTATATTGCGTTATAGATGTATATAAAGCTCCCACGGAGACGTAGAGGCCAACAAGCCAGGAATGTGTTCAAATATTACCGCCGAGATGATAGGTTGGGTTAGGTTAGGTTATATTACGTTATTGATGTATATAAATATCCAACGGAGACGTAGAGGCCAACAAGCCAGGAATGTGTTCAAATGTTACCGCCGAGATGTTAGGTTGGGTTAGGTTAGATTATATTACGTTATAGATGTATATAACGATCCCACGGAGACGTAGAGGCCAACTCGCCATGAATGTTTTCAAATATTACCGCCGAGATGTTAGGTTGGGTTAGGTTAGGTTATATTACGTTATAGATGTATGTAAAGTTCCCACGGAGAGGTAGAGGCCAACTCGCCATGAATGTTTTCAAATATTACCGCCGAGATGTTAGGTTGGGTTAGGTTAGGTTATATTACGTTATTGATGTATATAAATGTACCACGGAGAGGTAGAGGCCAACTCGCCATGAATGTTTTCAAATATTACCGCCGAGATGTTAGGTTGGGTTAGGTTAGGTTATATTACGTTATAGATGTATATAAAGGCCCCACGGAGACGCAGAGGCCAACAAGCCAGGAATGTCTTCAAATATTACCGCCGAGATGATAGGTTGTGTTATGTTAGGTTATATTTCGTTATTGATGTTTATGAAGGTCAAACGGAGACGTAGAGGCCAACTCGCCATGAATGTTTTCAGATATTACCGCCGAGATGTTAGGTTGGGTTAGGTTAGGTTATATTACGTTATAGATGTATATAAAGGTCCCACGGAGACGTAGAGGCCAACAAGCCAGGAATGTGTTCAAATATTACCGCCGAGATGTTAGGTTGGGTTAGGTTAGGTTATATTACGTTATAGATGTATATAAAGTTCCGACGGAGACGTAGAGGCCAACTCGCCAGGTATGTTTTCTAATATTACCGCCGAGATGTTAGGTTGGGTTAGGTTAGGTTATATTACGTTATTGATGTATAAAAAGATCCCACGGAGACGGAGAAGCCAACGCGCCAGGAATGTTGTCAAATATTACTGCCGTGATGTTAGGTTGTGTTAGGTTAGGTTATATTACGTTATTGATGTATATAAATATCCCACGGAGACGTAGAGGCCAACAAGCCAGGAATGTGTTCAAATGTTACCGCCGAGATGTTAGGTTGGGTTAGGTTAGGTTATATTACGTTATAGATGTATATAACGATCCCACGGAGACGTAGAGGCCAACTCGCCATGAATGTTTTCAAATATTACCGCCGAGATGTTAGGTTGGGTTAGGTTAGGTTATATTACGTTATAGATGTATGTAAAGTTCCCACGGAGAGGTAGAGGCCAACTCGCCATGAATGTTTTCAAATATTACCGCCGAGATGTTAGATTGGGTTAGGTTAGGTTATATTACGTTATTGATGTATATAAAGATCCCACGGAGACGTAGAGGCCAACAAGACAGGAATGTGTTTAAATATTACCGCCGAGATGTTAGGTTGGGTTAGGTTAGGTTATATTGCGTTATAGATGTATATAAAGTTCCCACGGAGACGTAGAGGCCAACAAGCCAGGAATGTGTTCAAATATTACCGCCGAGATGATAGGTTGGGTTAGGTTAGGTTATATTACGTTATTGATGTATATAAATATCCCACGGAGACGTAGAGGCCAACAAGCCAGGAATGTGTTCAAATGTTACCGCCGAGATGTTAGGTTGGGTTAGGTTAGGTTATATTACGTTATAGATGTATATAACGATCCCACGGAGACGTAGAGGCCAACTCGTCATGAATGTTTTCAAATATTACCGCCGAGATGTTAGGTTGGGTTAGGTTAGGTTATATTACGTTATAGATGTATGTAAAGTTCCCACGGAGAGGTAGAGGCCAACTCGCCATGAATGTTTTCAAATATTACCGCCGAGATGTTAGGTTGGGTTAGGTTAGGTTATATTACGTTATAGTTGTATGTAAAGTTCCCACGGAGAGGTAGAGGCCAACTCGCCATGAATGTTTTCAAATATTACCGCCGAGATGTTAGATTGGGTTAGGTTAGGTTATATTACGTTATTGATGTATATAAAGATCCCACGGAGACGTAGAGGCCAACAAGCAAGGAATGTGTTCAAATATTACCGCCGAGATGTTAGGTTGGGTTAGGTTAGGTTATATTACGTTATAGATGTATATAAAGTTCCCACGGAGACGTAGAGGCCAACAAGCCAGGAATGTGTTCAAATATTACCGCCGATATGTTAGATTGGGTTAGGTTAGGTTATATTACGTTATTGATATATATAAAGATCCCACGGAGACGTAGAGGCCAACAAGCCAGGAATGTGTTCAAATGTTACCGCCGAGATGTTAGATTGGGTTAGGTTAGGTTATATTACGTTATTGATGTATATAAAGATCCCACGGAGACGTAGAGGCCAACAAGCCAGGAATGTGTTCAAATATTACCGCCGAGATGTTAGATTGGGTTAGGTTAGGTTATATAACGTTATTGATGTATATAAAGATCCCACGGAGACGTAGAGGCCAACAAGCCAGGAATGTCTTCAAATATTACCGCAGAGATGTTAGGTTGGGTTAGGTTCGGTTATATAACGTTATTGATGTATATAAAGGTCCCACGGAGACGTAGAGGCCAACAAGCCAGGAATGTGTTCAAATATTACCGCCGAGATGTTAGATCGGGTTAGGTTAGGTTATATTACGTTATTGATGTATATAAAGATACCACGGAGACGTAGAGGCCAACTCGCCAGGAATGTTGTCAAATATTACCGCCGAGATGATAGGTTGGGTTAGGTTAGGTTATATTACGTTATTGATGTATATAAATGTACCACGGAGAGGTAGAGGCCAACTCGCCATGAATGTTTTCAAATATTACCGCCGAGATGTTAGGTTGGGTTAGGTTAGGTTATATTACGTTATAGATGTATATAAAGGCCCCACGGAGACGCAGAGGCCAACAAGCCAGGAATGTCTTCAAATATTACCGCCGAGATGATAGGTTGTGTTATGTTAGGTTATATTTCGTTATTGATGTTTATGAAGGTCAAACGGAGACGTAGAGGCCAACTCGCAAGTAATGTTGTCAAATATTACCGCCGAGATGATAGGTTGGGTTAGGTTAGGTTATATTACGTTATAGATGTATATAAAGTTCCGACGGAGACGTAGAGGCCAACTCGCCAGGTATGTTTTCTAATATTACCGCCGAGATGTTAGGTTGGGTTAGGTTAGGTTATATTACGTTATTGATGTATAAAAAGATCCCACGGAGACGGAGAAGCCAACGCGCCAGGAATGTTGTCAAATATTACCGCCGAGATGTTAGGTTGTGTTAGGTTAGGTTATATTACGTTATTGATGTATATAAATATCCCACGGAGACGTAGAGGCCAACAAGCCAGGAATGTGTTCAAATGTTACCGCCGAGATGTTAGGTTGGGTTAGGTTAGGTTATATTACGTTATAGATGTATATAACGATCCCACGGAGACGTAGAGGCCAACTCGCCATGAATGTTTTCAAATATTACCGCCGAGATGTTAGGTTGGGTTAGGTTAGGTTATATTACGTTATAGATGTATGTAAAGTTCCCACGGAGAGGTAGAGGCCAACTCGCCATGAATGTTTTCAAATATTACCGCCGAGATGTTAGATTGGGTTAGGTTAGGTTATATTACGTTATTGATGTATATAAAGATCCCACGGAGACGTAGAGGCCAACAAGATAGGAATGTGTTCAAATATTACCGCCGAGATGATAGGTTGTGTTATGTTAGGTTATATTTCGTTATTGATGTTTATGAAGGTCAAACGGAGACGTAGAGGCCAACTCGCCAGTAATGTTGTCAAATATTACCGCCGAGATGATAGGTTGGGTTAGGTTAGGTTATATTACGTTATAGATGTATATAAAGTTCCGACGGAGACGTAGAGGCCAACTCGCCAGGTATGTTTTCTAATATTACCGCCGAGATGTTAGGCTGGGTTAGGTTAGGTTATATTACGTTATTGATGTATAAAAAGATCCCACGGAGACGGAGAAGCCAACGCGCCAGGAATGTTGTCAAATATTACCGCCGAGATGTTAGGTTGTGTTAGGTTAGGTTATATTACGTTATTGATGTATATAAATATCCCACGGAGACGTAGAGGCCAACAAGCCAGGAATGTGTTCAAATGTTACCGCCGAGATGTTAGGTTGGGTTAGGTTAGGTTATATTACGTTATAGATGTATATAACGATCCCACGGAGACGTAGAGGCCAACTCGCCATGAATGTTTTCAAATATTACCGCCGAGATGTTAGGTTGGGTTAGGTTAGGTTATATTACGTTATAGATGTATGTAAAGTTCCCACGGAGAGGTAGAGGCCAACTCGCCATGAATGTTTTCAAATATTACCGCCGAGATGTTAGATTGGGTTAGGTTAGGTTATATTACGTTATAGATGTATATAAAGATCCCACGGAGACGTAGAGGCCAACAAGATAGGAATGTGTTTAAATATTACCGCCGAGATGTTAGGTTGGGTTAGGTTAGGTTATATTGCGTTATAGATGTATATAAAGTTCCCACGGAGACGTAGAGGCCAACAAGCCAGGAATGTGTTCAAATATTACCGCCGAGATGATAGGTTGGGTTAGGTTAGGTTATATTACGTTATTGATGTATATAAATATCCCACGGAGACGTAGAGGCCAACAAGCCAGGAATGTGTTCAAATGTTACCGCCGAGATGTTAGGTTGGGTTAGGTTAGGTTATATTACGTTATAGATGTATATAACGATCCCACGGAGACGTAGAGGCCAACTCGCCATGAATGTTTTCAAATATTACCGCCGAGATGTTAGGTTGGGTTAGGTTAGGTTATATTACGTTATAGATGTATGTAAAGTTCCCACGGAGAGGTAGAGGCCAACTCGCCATGAATGTTTTCAAATATTACCGCCAAGATGTTAGGTTGGGTTAGGTTAGGTTATATTACGTTATAGTTGTATGTAAAGTTCCCACGGAGAGGTAGAGGCCAACTCGCCGTGAATGTTTTCAAATATTACCGCCGAGATGTTAGATTGGGTTAGGTTAGGTTATATTACGTTATTGATGTATATAAAGATCCCACGGAGACGTAGAGGCCAACAAGCAAGGAATGTGTTCAAATATTACCGCCGAGATGTTAGGTTGGGTTAGGTTAGGTTATATTACGTTATAGATGTATATAAAGTTCCCACGGAGACGTAGAGGCCAACAAGCCAGGAATGTGTTCAAATATTACCGCCGATATGTTAGATTGGGTTAGGTTAGGTTATATTACGTTATTGATGTATATAAAGATCCCACGGAGACGTAGAGGCGAACAAGCCAGGAATGTGTTCAAATATTACCGCCGAGATGTTAGATTGGGTTAGGTTAGGTTATATAACGTTATTGATGTATATAAAGATTCCACGGAGACGTAGAGGCCAACAAGCCAGGAATGTCTTCAAATATTACCGCAGAGATGTTAGGTTGGGTTAGGTTCGGTTATATAACGTTATTGATGTATATAAAGGTCCCACGGAGACGTAGAGGCCAACAAGCCAGGAATGTGTTCAAATATTACCGCCGAGATGTTAGATCGGGTTAGGTTAGGTTATATTACGTTATTGATGTATATAAAGATACCACGGAGACGTAGAGGCCAACTCGCCAGGAATGTTGTCAAATATTACCGCCGAGATGATAGGTTGGGTTAGGTTAGGTTATATTACGTTATTGATGTATATAAAGATCCCACGGAGACGTAGAGGCCAACAAGCCAGGAATGTGTTCAAATATTACCGCCGAGATGTTAGGTTGGGTTAGGTTAGGTTATATTGCGTTATAGATGTATATAAAGCTCCCACGGAAACGTAGAGGCCAACAAGCCAGGAATGTGTTCAAATATTACCGCCGAGATGATAGGTTGGGTTAGGTTAGGTTATATTACGTTATTGATGTATATAAATATCCCACGGAGACGTAGAGGCCAACAAGCCAGGAATGTGTTCAAATGTTACCGCCGAGATGTTAGGTTGGGTTAGGTTAGGTTATATTACGTTATAGATGTATATAACGATCCCACGGAGACGTAGAGGCCAACTCGCCATGAATGTTTTCAAATATTACCGCCGAGATGTTAGGTTGGGTTAGGTTAGGTTATATTACGTTATAGATGTATGTAAAGTTCCCACGGAGAGGTAGAGGCCAACTCGCCATGAATGTTTTCAAATATTACCGCCGAGATGTTAGGTTGGGTTAGGTTAGGTTATATTACGTTATAGTTGTATGTAAAGTTCCCACGGAGAGGTAGAGGCCAACTCGCCATGAATGCTTTCAAATATTACCGCCGAGATGTTAGATTGGGTTAGGTTAGGTTATATTACGTTATTGATGTATATAAAGATCCCACGGAGACGTAAAGGCCAACAAGCAAGGAATGTGTTCAAATATTACCGCCGAGATGTTAGGTTGGGTTAGGTTAGGTTATATTACGTTATAGATGTATATAAAGTTCCCACGGAGACGTAGAGGCCAACAAGCCAGGAATGTGTTCAAATATTACCGCCGATATGTTAGATTGGGTTAGGTTAGGTTATATTACGTTATTGATGTATATAAAGATCCCACGGAGACGTAGAGGCCAACAAGCCAGGAATGTGTTCAAATATTACCGCCGAGATGTTAGATTGGGTTAGGTTAGGTTATATTACGTTATTGATGTATATAAAGATCCCACGGAGACGTAGAGGCCAACAAGCCAGGAATGTGTTCAAATATTACCGCCGAGATGTCAGATTGGGTTAGGTTAGGTTATATAACGTTATTGATGTATATAAAGATCCCACGGAGACGTAGAGGCCAACAAGCCAGGAATGTCTTCAAATATTACCGCAGAGATGTTAGGTTGGGTTAGGTTAGGTTATATTACGTTATAGATGTATATAAAGTTCCGACGGAGACGTAGAGGCCAACTCGCCAGGTATGTTTTCTAATATTACCGCCGAGATGTTAGGTTGGGTTAGGTTAGGTTATATTACGTTATTGATGTATAAAAAGATCCCACGGAGACGGAGAAGCCAACGCGCCAGGAATGTTGTCAAATATTACCGCCGAGATGTTAGGTTGTGTTAGGTTAGGTTATATTACGTTATTGATGTATATAAATATCCCACGGAGACGTAGAGGCCAACAAGCCAGGAATGTGTTCAAATGTTACCGCCGAGATGTTAGGTTGGGTTAGGTTAGGTTATATTACGTTATAGATGTATATAACGATCCCACGGAGACGTAGAGGCCAACTCGCCATGAATGTTTTCAAATATTACCGCCGAGATGTTAGGTTGGGTTAGGTTAGGTTATATTACGTTATAGATGTATGTAAAGTTCCCACGGAGAGGTAGAGGCCAACTCGCCATGAATGTTTTCAAATATTACCGCCGAGATGTTAGATTGGGTTAGGTTAGGTTATATTACGTTATTGATGTATATAAAGATCCCACGGAGACGTAGAGGCCAACAAGATAGGAATGTGTTTAAATATTACCGAAGAGATGTTAGGTTGGGTTAGGTTAGGTTATATTGCGTTATAGATGTATATAAAGTTCCCACGGAGACGTAGAGGCCAACAAGCCAGGAATGTGTTCAAATATTACCGCCGAGATGTTAGATTGGGTTAGGTTAGGTTATATAACGTTATTGATGTATATAAAGATTCCACGGAGACGTAGAGGCCAACAAGCCAGGAATGTCTTCAAATATTACCGCAGAGATGTTAGGTTGGGTTAGGTTCGGTTATATAACGTTATTGATGTATATAAAGGTCCCAGGGAGACGTAGAGGCCAACAAGCCAGGAATGTCTTCAAATATTACCGCAGAGATGTTAGGTTGGGTTAGGTTCGGTTATATAACGTTATTGATGTATATAAAGGTCCCACGGAGACGTAGAGGCCAACAAGCCAGGAATGTGTTCAAATATTACCGCCGAGGTGTTAGATCGGGTTAGGTTAGGTTATATTACGTTATTGATGTATATAAAGATACCACGGAGACGTAGAGGCCAACTCGCCAGGAATGTTGTCAAATATTACCGCCGAGATGATAGGTTGGGTTAGGTTAGGTTATATTACGTTATTGATGTATATAAATGTACCACGGAGAGGTAGAGGCCAACTCGCCATGAATGTTTTCAAATATTACCGCCGAGATGTTAGATTGGGTTAGGTTAGGTTATATTACGTTATTGATGTATATAAAGATCCCACGGAGACGTAGAGGCCAACTCGCCATGAATGTTTTCAAATATTACCGCCGAGATGTTAGGTTGGGTTAGGTTAGGTTATATTACGTTATTGATGTATATAAAGGTCCCACGGAGACGTAGAGGCCAACAAGCCAGGAATGTGTTCAAATATTACCGCCGAGGTGTTAGATCGGGTTAGGTTAGGTTATATTACGTTATTGATGTATATAAATATCCCACGGAGACGTAGAGGCCAACAAGCCAGGAATGTGTTCAAATGTTACCGCCGAGATGTTAGGTTGGGTTAGGTTAGGTTATATTACGTTATAGATGTATATAACGATCCCACGGAGACGCAGAGGCCAACTCGCCATGAATGTTTTCAAATATTACCGCCGAGATGTTAGGTTGGGTTAGGTTAGGTTATATTACGTTATAGATGTATGTAAAGTTCCCACGGAGAGGTAGAGGCCAACTCGCCATGAATGTTTTCAAATATTACCGCCGAGATGTTAGGTTGGGTTAGGTTAGGTTATATTACGTTATAGTTGTATGTAAAGTTCCCACGGAGAGGTAGAGGCCAACTCGCCATGAATGCTTTCAAATATTACCGCCGAGATGTTAGATTGGGTTAGGTTAGGTTATATTACGTTATTGATGTATATAAAGATCCCACGGAGACGTAAAGGCCAACAAGCAAGGAATGTGTTCAAATATTACCGCCGAGATGTTAGGTTGGGTTAGGTTAGGTTATATTACGTTATAGATGTATATAAAGTTCCCACGGAGACGTAGAGGCCAACAAGCCAGGAATGTGTTCAAATATTACCGCCGATATGTTAGATTGGGTTAGGTTAGGTTATATTACGTTATTGATGTATATAAAGATCCCACGGAGACGTAGAGGCCAACAAGCCAGGAATGTGTTCAAATATTACCGCCGAGATGTTAGATTGGGTTAGGTTAGGTTATATTACGTTATTGATGTATATAAAGATCCCACGGAGACGTAGAGGCCAACAAGCCAGGAATGTGTTCAAATATTACCGCCGAGATGTCAGATTGGGTTAGGTTAGGTTATATAACGTTATTGATGTATATAAAGATCCCACGGAGACGTAGAGGCCAACAAGCCAGGAATGTCTTCAAATATTACCGCAGAGATGTTAGGTTGGGTTAGGTTAGGTTATATTACGTTATAGATGTATATAAAGTTCCGACGGAGACGTAGAGGCCAACTCGCCAGGTATGTTTTCTAATATTACCGCCGAGATGTTAGGTTGGGTTAGGTTAGGTTATATTACGTTATTGATGTATAAAAAGATCCCACGGAGACGGAGAAGCCAACGCGCCAGGAATGTTGTCAAATATTACCGCCGAGATGTTAGGTTGTGTTAGGTTAGGTTATATTACGTTATTGATGTATATAAATATCCCACGGAGACGTAGAGGCCAACAAGCCAGGAATGTGTTCAAATGTTACCGCCGAGATGTTAGGTTGGGTTAGGTTAGGTTATATTACGTTATAGATGTATATAACGATCCCACGGAGACGTAGAGGCCAACTCGCCATGAATGTTTTCAAATATTACCGCCGAGATGTTAGGTTGGGTTAGGTTAGGTTATATTACGTTATAGATGTATGTAAAGTTCCCACGGAGAGGTAGAGGCCAATTCGCCATGAATGTTTTCAAATATTACCGCCGAGATGTTAGATTGGGTTAGGTTAGGTTATATTACGTTATTGATGTATATAAAGATCCCACGGAGACGTAGAGGCCAACAAGATAGGAATGTGTTTAAATATTACCGCCGAGATGTTAGGTTGGGTTAGGTTAGGTTATATTGCGTTATAGATGTATATAAAGTTCCCACGGAGACGTAGAGGCCAACAAGCCAGGAATGTGTTCAAATATTACCGCCGAGATGTTAGATTGGGTTAGGTTAGGTTATATAACGTTATTGATGTATATAAAGATTCCACGGAGACGTAGAGGCCAACAAGCCAGGAATGTCTTCAAATATTACCGCAGAGATGTTAGGTTGGGTTAGGTTCGGTTATATAACGTTATTGATGTATATAAAGGTCCCACGGAGACGTAGAGGCCAACAAGCCAGGAATGTCTTCAAATATTACCGCAGAGATGTTAGGTTGGGTTAGGTTCGGTTATATAACGTTATTGATGTATATAAAGGTCCCACGGAGACGTAGAGGCCAACAAGCCAGGAATGTGTTCAAATATTACCGCCGAGGTGTTAGATCGGGTTAGGTTAGGTTATATTACGTTATTGATGTATATAAAGATACCACGGAGACGTAGAGGCCAACTCGCCAGGAATGTTGTCAAATATTACCGCCGAGATGATAGGTTGGGTTAGGTTAGGTTATATTACGTTATTGATGTATATAAATGTACCACGGAGAGGTAGAGGCCAACTCGCCATGAATGTTTTCAAATATTACCGCCGAGATGTTAGATTGGGTTAGGTTAGGTTATATTACGTTATTGATGTATATAAAGATCCCACGGAGACGTAGAGGCCAACAAGCCAGGAATGTGTTCAAATATTACCGCCGAGATGTTAGATTGGGTTAGGTTAGGTTATATTACGTTATTGATGTATATAAAGATCCCACGGAGACGTAGAGGCCAACAAGCCAGGAATGTGTTCAAATATTACCGCCGAGATGTTAGATTGGGTTAGGTTAGGTTATATAACGTTATTGATGTATATAAAGATCCCACGGTGACGTAGAGGCCAACAAGACAGGAATGTGTTTAAATATTACCGCCGAGATGTTAGGTTGGGTTAGGTTAGGTTATATTGCGTTATAGATGTATATAAAGCTCCCACGGAGACGTAGAGGCCAACAAGCCAGGAATGTGTTCAAATATTACCGCCGAGATGATAGGTTGGGTTAGGTTAGGTTATATTACGTTATTGATGTATATAAGTATCCCACGGAGACGTAGAGGCCAACAAGCCAGGAATGTGTTCAAATGTTACCGCCGAGATGTTAGGTTGGGTTAGGTTAGGTTATATTACGTTATAGATGTATATAACGATCCCACGGAGACGTAGAGGCCAACTCGCCATGAATGTTTTCAAATATTACCGCCGAGATGTTAGGTTGGGTTAGGTTAGGTTATATTACGTTATAGATGTATGTAAAGTTCCCACGGAGAGGTAGAGGCCAACTCGCCATGAATGTTTTAAAATATTACCGCGGAGATGTTAGGTTGGGTTAGGTTAGGTTATATTACGTTATAGATGTATATAAAGGTCCCACGGAGACGTAGAGGCCAACAAGCCAGGAATGTGTTCAAATATTACCGCCGAGATGTTAGGTTGGGTTAGGTTAGGTTATATTACGTTATAGATGTATATAAAGTTCCGACGGAGACGTAGAGGCCAACTCGCCAGGTATGTTTTCTAATATTACCGCCGAGATGTTAGGTTGGGTTAGGTTAGGTTATATTACGTTATTGATGTATAAAAAGATCCCACGGAGACGGAGAAGCCAACGCGCCAGGAATGTTGTCAAATATTACCGCCGTGATGTTAGGTTGTGTTAGGTTAGGTTATATTACGTTATTGATGTATATAAATATCCCACGGAGACGTAGAGGCCAACAAGCCAGGAATGTGTTCAAATGTTACCGCCGAGATGTTAGGTTGGGTTAGGTTAGGTTATATTACGTTATAGATGTATATAACGATCCCACGGAGACGTAGAGGCCAACTCGCCATGAATGTTTTCAAATATTACCGCCGAGATGTTAGGTTGGGTTAGGTTAGGTTATATTACGTTATAGATGTATGTAAAGTTCCCACGGAGAGGTAGAGGCCAACTCGCCATGAATGTTTTCAAATATTACCGCCGAGATGTTAGATTGGGTTAGGTTAGGTTATATTACGTTATTGATGTATATAAAGATCCCACGGAGACGTAGAGGCCAACAAGATAGGAATGTGTTTAAATATTACCGCCGAGATGTTAGGTTGGGTTAGGTTAGGTTATATTGCGTTATAGATGTATATAAAGTTCCCACGGAGACGTAGAGGCCAACAAGCCAGGAATGTGATCAAATATTACCGCCGAGATGTTAGATTGGGTTAGGTTAGGTTATATTACGTTATTGATGTATATAAAGATCCCACGGAGACGTAGAGGCCAACAAGCCAGGAATGTGTTCAAATATTACCGCCGAGATGTTAGATTGGGTTAGGTTAGGTTATATTACGTTATTGATGTATATAAAGATTCCACGGAGACGTAGAGGCCAACAAGCCAGGAATGTCTTCAAATATTACCGCAGAGATGTTAGGTTGGGTTAGGTTCGGTTATATAACGTTATTGATGTATATAAAGGTCCCACGGAGACGTAGAGGCCAACAAGCCAGGAATGTGTTCAAATATTACCGCCGAGATGTTAGATCGGGTTAGGTTAGGTTATATTACGTTATTGATGTATATAAAGATACCACGGAGACGTAGAGGCCAACTCGCCAGGAATGTTGTCAAAAATTACCGCCGAGATGATAGGTTGGGTTAGGTTAGGTTATATTACGTTATTGATGTATATAAAGATCCCACGGAGACGTAGAGGCCAACAAGCCAGGAATGTGTTCAAATATTACCGCCGAGATGTTAGGTTGGGTTAGGTTAGGTTATATTGCGTTATAGATGTATATAAAGCTCCCACGGAGACGTAGAGGCCAACAAGCCAGGAATGTGTTCAAATATTACCGCCGAGATGATAGGTTGGGTTAGGTTAGGTTATATTACGTTATTGATTTATATAAAGATCCCACGGAGACGTAGAGGCCAACAAGCCAGGAATGTGTTCAAATATTACCGCCGAGATGTTAGGTTGGGTTAGGTTAGGTTATATTGCGTTATAGATGTATATAAAGCTCCCACGGAGACGTAGAGGCCAACAAGCCAGGAATGTGTTCAAATATTACCGCCGAGATGATAGGTTGGGTTAGGTTAGGTTATATTACGTTATTGATGTATATAAATATCCAACGGAGACGTAGAGGCCAACAAGCCAGGAATGTGTTCAAATGTTACCGCCGAGATGTTAGGTTGGGTTAGGTTAGATTATATTACGTTATAGATGTATATAACGATCCCACGGAGACGTAGAGGCCAACTCGCCATGAATGTTTTCAAATATTACCGCCGAGATGTTAGGTTGGGTTAGGTTAGGTTATATTACGTTATAGATGTATGTAAAGTTCCCACGGAGAGGTAGAGGCCAACTCGCCATGAATGTTTTCAAATATTACCGCCGAGATGTTAGGTTGGGTTAGGTTAGGTTATATTACGTTATTGATGTATATAAATGTACCACGGAGAGGTAGAGGCCAACTCGCCATGAATGTTTTCAAATGTTACCGCCGAGATGTTAGGTTGGGTTAGGTTAGGTTATATTACGTTATAGATGTATATAACGATCCCACGGAGACGTAGAGGCCAACTCGTCATGAATGTTTTCAAATATTACCGCCGAGATGTTAGGTTGGGTTAGGTTAGGTTATATTACGTTATAGATGTATGTAAAGTTCCCACGGAGAGGTAGAGGCCAACTCGCCATGAATGTTTTCAAATATTACCGCCGAGATGTTAGGTTGGGTTAGGTTAGGTTATATTACGTTATAGTTGTATGTAAAGTTCCCACGGAGAGGTAGAGGCCAACTCGCCATGAATGTTTTCAAATATTACCGCCGAGATGTTAGATTGGGTTAGGTTAGGTTATATTACGTTATTGATGTATATAAAGATCCCACGGAGACGTAGAGGCCAACAAGCAAGGAATGTGTTCAAATATTACCGCCGAGATGTTAGGTTGGGTTAGGTTAGGTTATATTACGTTATAGATGTATATAAAGTTCCGACGGAGACGTAGAGGCCAACTCGCCAGGTATGTTTTCTAATATTACCGCCGAGATGTTAGGTTGGGTTAGGTTAGGTTATATTACGTTATTGATGTATAAAAAGATCCCACGGAGACGGAGAAGCCAACGCGCCAGGAATGTTGTCAAATATTACCGCCGTGATGTTAGGTTGTGTTAGGTTAGGTTATATTACGTTATTGATGTATATAAATATCCCACGGAGACGTAGAGGCCAACAAGCCAGGAATGTGTTCAAATGTTACCGCCGAGATGTTAGGTTGGGTTAGGTTAGGTTATATTACGTTATAGATGTATATAACGATCCCACGGAGACGTAGAGGCCAACTCGCCATGAATGTTTTCAAATATTACCGCCGAGATGTTAGGTTGGGTTAGGTTAGGTTATATTACGTTATAGATGTATGTAAAGTTCCCACGGAGAGGTAGAGGCCAACAAGCCAGGAATGTCTTCAAATATTACCGCAGAGATGTTAGGTTGGGTTAGGTTCGGTTATATAACGTTATTGATGTATATAAAGGTCCCACGGAGACGTAGAGGCCAACAAGCCAGGAATGTGTTCAAATATTACCGCCGAGATGTTAGATCGGGTTAGGTTAGGTTATATTACGTTATTGATGTATATAAAGATACCACGGAGACGTAGAGGCCAACTCGCCAGGAATGTTGTCAAAAATTACCGCCGAGATGATAGGTTGGGTTAGGTTAGGTTATATTACGTTATTGATGTATATAAAGATCCCACGGAGACGTAGAGGCCAACAAGCCAGGAATGTGTTCAAATATTACCGCCGAGATGTTAGGTTGGGTTAGGTTAGGTTATATTGCGTTATAGATGTATATAAAGCTCCCACGGAGACGTAGAGGCCAACAAGCCAGGAATGTGTTCAAATATTACCGCCGAGATGATAGGTTGGGTTAGGTTAGGTTATATTACGTTATTGATGTATATAAAGATCCCACGGAGACGTAGAGGCCAACAAGCCAGGAATGTGTTCAAATATTACCGCCGAGATGTTAGGTTGGGTTAGGTTAGGTTATATTGCGTTATAGATGTATATAAAGCTCCCACGGAGACGTAGAGGCCAACAAGCCAGGAAT
This sequence comes from Xylocopa violacea, assembly GCA_963969225.1. Classification (NCBI taxonomy): domain Eukaryota; kingdom Metazoa; phylum Arthropoda; class Insecta; order Hymenoptera; family Apidae; genus Xylocopa; species Xylocopa violacea. The sequence continues at coordinate 338,913 of CAXAJV010000671.1, forward strand.
GTGTTCAAATATTACCGCCGAGATGATAGGTTGGGTTAGGTTAGGTTATATTACGTTATTGATGTATATAAATATCCAACGGAGACGTAGAGGCCAACAAGCCAGGAATGTGTTCAAATGTTACCGCCGAGATGTTAGGTTGGGTTAGGTTAGATTATATTACGTTATAGATGTATATAACGATCCCACGGAGACGTAGAGGCCAACTCGCCATGAATGTTTTCAAATATTACCGCCGAGATGTTAGGTTGGGTTAGGTTAGGTTATATTACGTTATAGATGTATGTAAAGTTCCCACGGAGAGGTAGAGGCCAACTCGCCATGAATGTTTTCAAATATTACCGCCGAGATGTTAGGTTGGGTTAGGTTAGGTTATATTACGTTATTGATGTATATAAATGTACCACGGAGAGGTAGAGGCCAACTCGCCATGAATGTTTTCAAATATTACCGCCGAGATGTTAGGTTGGGTTAGGTTAGGTTATATTACGTTATAGATGTATATAAAGGCCCCGCGGAGACGCAGAGGCCAACAAGCCAGGAATGTCTTCAAATATTACCGCCGAGATGATAGGTTGTGTTATGTTAGGTTATATTTCGTTATTGATGTTTATGAAGGTCAAACGGAGACGTAGAGGCCAACTCGCCAGTAATGTTGTCAAATATTACCGCCGAGATGATAGGTTGGGTTAGGTTAGGTTATATTTCGTTATTGATGTATATGAAGGTCCCACGGAGACGTAGAGGCCAACTCGCCATGAATGTTTTCAGATATTACCGCCGAGATGTTAGGTTGGGTTAGGTTAGGTTATATTACGTTATAGATGTATATAAAGGTCCCACGGAGACGTAGAGGCCAACAAGCCAGGAATGTGTTCAAATATTACCGCCGAGATGTTAGGTTGGGTTAGGTTAGGTTATATTACGTTATAGATGTATATAAAGTTCCGACGGAGACGTAGAGGCCAACTCGCCAGGTATGTTTTCTAATATTACCGCCGAGATGTTAGGTTGGGTTAGGTTAGGTTATATTACGTTATTGATGTATAAAAAGATCCCACGGAGACGGAGAAGCCAACGCGCCAGGAATGTTGTCAAATATTACTGCCGTGATGTTAGGTTGTGTTAGGTTAGGTTATATTACGTTATTGATGTATATAAATATCCCACGGAGACGTAGAGGCCAACAAGCCAGGAATGTGTTCAAATGTTACCGCCGAGATGTTAGGTTGGGTTAGGTTAGGTTATATTACGTTATAGATGTATATAACGATCCCACGGAGACGTAGAGGCCAACAAGACAGGAATGTGTTTAAATATTACCGCCGAGATGTTAGGTTGGGTTAGGTTAGGTTATATTGCGTTATAGATGTATATAATGTTCCCACGGAGACGTAGAGGCCAACAAGCCAGGAATGTGTTCAAATATTACCGCCGAGATGATAGGTTGGGTTAGGTTAGGTTATATTACGTTATTGATGTATATAAATATCCCACGGAGACGTAGAGGCCAACAAGCCAGGAATGTGTTCAAATGTTACCGCCGAGATGTTAGGTTGGGTTAGGTTAGGTTATATTACGTTATAGATGTATATAACGATCCCACGGAGACGTAGAGGCCAACTCGTCATGAATGTTTTCAAATATTACCGCCGAGATGTTAGGTTGGGTTAGGTTAGGTTATATTACGTTATAGATGTATGTAAAGTTCCCACGGAGAGGTAGAGGCCAACTCGCCATGAATGTTTTCAAATATTACCGCCGAGATGTTAGCTTGGGTTAGGTTAGGTTATATTACGTTATAGTTGTATGTAAAGTTCCCACGGAGAGGTAGAGGCCAACTCGCCATGAATGTTTTCAAATATTACCGCCGAGATGTTAGATTGGGTTAGGTTAGGTTATATTACGTTATTGATGTATATAAAGATCCCACGGAGACGTAGAGGCCAACAAGCAAGGAATGTGTTCAAATATTACCGCCGAGATGTTAGGTTGGGTTAGGTTAGGTTATATTACGTTATAGATGTATATAAAGTTCCCACGGAGACGTAGAGGCCAACAAGCCAGGAATGTGTTCAAATATTACCGCCGAGATGTTAGATCGGGTTAGGTTAGGTTATATTACGTTATTGATGTATATAAAGATACCACGGAGACGTAGAGGCCAACTCGCCAGGAATGTTGTCAAATATTACCGCCGAGATGATAGGTTGGGTTAGGTTAGGTTATATTACGTTATTGATGTATATAAATGTACCACGGAGAGGTAGAGGCCAACTCGCCATGAATGTTTTCAAATATTACCGCCGAGATGTTAGGTTGGGTTAGGTTAGGTTATATTACGTTATAGATGTATATAAAGGCCCCACGGAGACGCAGAGGCCAACAAGCCAGGAATGTCTTCAAATATTACCGCCGAGATGATAGGTTGTGTTATGTTAGGTTATATTTCGTTATTGATGTTTATGAAGGTCAAACGGAGACGTAGAGGCCAACTCGCCAGTAATGTTGTCAAATATTACCGCCGAGATGATAGGTTGGGTTAGGTTAGGTTATATTACGTTATAGATGTATATAAAGTTCCGACGGAGACGTAGAGGCCAACTCGCCAGGTATGTTTTCTAATATTACCGCCGAGATGTTAGGTTGGGTTAGGTTAGGTTATATTACGTTATTGATGTATAAAAAGATCCCACGGAGACGGAGAAGCCAACGCGCCAGGAATGTTGTCAAATATTACCGCCGAGATGTTAGGTTGTGTTAGGTTAGGTTATATTACGTTATTGATGTATATAAATATCCCACGGAGACGTAGAGGCCAACAAGCCAGGAATGTGTTCAAATGTTACCGCCGAGATGTTAGGTTGGGTTAGGTTAGGTTATATTACGTTATAGATGTATATAACGATCCCACGGAGACGTAGAGGCCAACTCGCCATGAATGTTTTCAAATATTACCGCCGAGATGTTAGGTTGGGTTAGGTTAGGTTATATTACGTTATAGATGTATGTAAAGTTCCCACGGAGAGGTAGAGGCCAACTCGCCATGAATGTTTTCAAATATTACCGCCGAGATGTTAGATTGGGTTAGGTTAGGTTATATTACGTTATTGATGTATATAAAGATCCCACGGAGACGTAGAGGCCAACAAGATAGGAATGTGTTTAAATATTACCGCCGAGATGTTAGGTTGGGTTAGGTTAGGTTATATTGCGTTATAGATGTATATAAAGTTCCCACGGAGACGTAGAGGCCAACAAGCCAGGAATGTGTTCAAATATTACCGCCGAGATGATAGGTTGTGTTATGTTAGGTTATATTTCGTTATTGATGTTTATGAAGGTCAAACGGAGACGTAGAGGCCAACTCGCCAGTAATGTTGTCAAATATTACCGCCGAGATGATAGGTTGGGTTAGGTTAGGTTATATTACGTTATAGATGTATATAAAGTTCCGACGGAGACGTAGAGGCCAACTCGCCAGGTATGTTTTCTAATATTACCGCCGAGATGTTAGGCTGGGTTAGGTTAGGTTATATTACGTTATTGATGTATAAAAAGATCCCACGGAGACGGAGAAGCCAACGCGCCAGGAATGTTGTCAAATATTACCGCCGAGATGTTAGGTTGTGTTAGGTTAGGTTATATTACGTTATTGATGTATATAAATATCCCACGGAGACGTAGAGGCCAACAAGCCAGGAATGTGTTCAAATGTTACCGCCGAGATGTTAGGTTGGGTTAGGTTAGGTTATATTACGTTATAGATGTATATAACGATCCCACGGAGACGTAGAGGCCAACTCGCCATGAATGTTTTCAAATATTACCGCCGAGATGTTAGGTTGGGTTAGGTTAGGTTATATTACGTTATAGATGTATGTAAAGTTCCCACAGAGAGGTAGAGGCCAACTCGCCATGAATGTTTTCAAATATTACCGCCGAGATGTTAGATTGGGTTAGGTTAGGTTATATTACGTTATAGATGTATATAAAGATCCCACGGAGACGTAGAGGCCAACAAGATAGGAATGTGTTTAAATATTACCGCCGAGATGTTAGGTTGGGTTAGGTTAGGTTATATTGCGTTATAGATGTATATAAAGTTCCCACGGAGACGTAGAGGCCAACAAGCCAGGAATGTGTTCAAATATTACCGCCGAGATGTTAGATTGGGTTAGGTTAGGTTATATTACGTTATTGATGTATATAAAGATCCCACGGAGACGTAGAGGCCAACAAGCCAGGAATGTGTTCAAATATTACCGCCGAGATGTTAGATTGGGTTAGGTTAGGTTATATAACGTTATTGATGTATATAAAGATCCCACGGAGACGTAGAGGCCAACAAGCCAGGAATGTGTTCAAATATTACCGCCGAGATGTTAGATTGGGTTAGGTTAGGTTATATAACGTTATTGATGTATATAAAAATACCACGGAGACGTAGAGGCCAACTCGCCAGGAATGTTGTCAAATATTACCGCCGAGATGATAGGTTGGGTTAGGTTAGGTTATATTACGTTATTGATGTATATAAATGTACCACGGAGAGGTAGAGGCCAACTCGCCATGAATGTTTTCAAATATTACCGCCGAGATGTTAGGTTGGGTTAGGTTAGGTTATATTACGTTATAGATGTATATAAAGGTCCCACGAAGACGTAGAGGCCAACAAGCCAGGAATGTGTTCAAATATTACCGCCGAGATGTTAGGTTGGGTTAGGTTAGGTTATATTACGTTATAGATGTATATAAAGTTCCCACGGAGACGTAGAGGCCAACTCGCCAGGTATGTTTTCTAATATTACCGCCGAGATGTTAGGTTGGGTTAGGTTAGGTTATATTACGTTATTGATGTATAAAAAGATCCCACGGAGACGGAGAAGCCAACGCGCCAGGAATGTTGTCAAATATTACCGCCGTGATGTTAGGTTGTGTTAGGTTAGGTTATATTACGTTATTGATGTATATAAATATCCCACGGAGACATTGAGGCCAACAAGCCAGGAATGTGTTCAAATGTTACCGCCGAGATGTTAGGTTGGGTTAGGTTAGGTTATATTACGTTATAGATGTATATAACGATCCCACGGAGACGTAGAGGCCAACTCGCCATGAATGTTTTCAAATATTACCGCCGAGATGTTAGGTTGGGTTAGGTTAGGTTATATTACGTTATTGATGTATATAAAGATCCCACGGAGAGGTAGAGGCCAACTCGCCATGAATGTTTTCAAATATTACCGCCGAGATGTTAGGTTGGGTTAGGTTAGGTTATATTACGTTATAGATGTATGTAAAGTTCCCACGGAGAGGTAGAGGCCAACTCGCCATGAATGTTTTCAAATATTACCGCCGAGATGTTAGATTGGGTTAGGTTAGGTTATATTACGTTATTGATGTATATAAAGATCCCACGGAGACGTAGAGGCCAACAAGCAAGGAATGTGTTCAAATATTACCGCCGAGATGTTAGGTTGGGTTAGGTTAGGTTATATTACGTTATAGATGTATATAACGATCCCACGGAGACGTAGAGGCCAACTCGCCATGAATGTTTTCAAATATTACCGCCGAGATGTTAGGTTGGGTTAGGTTAGGTTATATTACGTTATAGATGTATGTAAAGTTCCCACGGAGAGGTAGAGGCCAACTCGCCATGAATGTTTTCAAATATTACCGCCGAGATGTTAGATTGGGTTAGGTTAGGTTATATTACGTTATTGATGTATATAAAGATCCCACGGAGACGTAGAGGCCAACAAGCAAGGAATGTGTTCAAATATTACCGCCGAGATGTTAGGTTGGGTTAGGTTAGGTTATATTACGTTATAGATGTATATAAAGTTCCCACGGAGACGTAGAGGCCAACAAGCCAGGAATGTGTTCAAATATTACCGCCGATATGTTAGATTGGGTTAGGTTAGGTTATATTACGTTATTGATGTATATAAAGATCCCACGGAGACGTAGAGGCCAACAAGCCAGGAATGTGTTCAAATATTACCGCCGAGATGTTAGATTGGGTTAGGTTAGGTTATATAACGTTATTGATGTATATAAAGATCCCACGGAGACGTAGAGGCCAACAAGCCAGGAATGTCTTCAAATATTACCGCAGAGATGTTAGGTTGGGTTAGGTTCGGTTATATAACGTTATTGAAGTATATAAAGGTCCCACGGAGACGTAGAGGCCAACAAGCCAGGAATGTGTTCAAATATTACCGCCGAGATGTTAGATCGGGTTAGGTTAGGTTATATTACGTTATTGATGTATATAAAGATACCACGGAGACGTAGAGGCCAACTCGCCAGGAATGTTGTCAAATATTACCGCCGAGATGATAGGTTGGGTTAGGTTAGGTTATATTACGTTATTGATGTATATAAATGTACCACGGAGAGGTAGAGGCCAACTCGCCATGAATGTTTTCAAATATTACCGCCGAGATGTTAGGTTGGGTTAGGTTAGGTTATATTACGTTATAGATGTATATAAAGGCCCCACGGAGACGCAGAGGCCAACAAGCCAGGAATGTCTTCAAATATTACCGCCGAGATGATAGGTTGTGTTATGTTAGGTTATATTTCGTTATTGATGTTTATGAAGGTCAAACGGAGACGTAGAGGCCAACTCGCCAGTAATGTTGTCAAATATTACCGCCGAGATGATAGGTTGGGTTAGGTTAGGTTATATTACGTTATAGATGTATATAAAGTTCCGACGGAGACGTAGAGGCCAACTCGCCAGGTATGTTTTCTAATATTACCGCCGAGATGTTAGGTTGGGTTAGGTTAGGTTATATTACGTTATTGATGTATAAAAAGATCCCACGGAGACGGAGAAGCCAACGCGCCAGGAATGTTGTCAAATATTACCGCCGAGATGTTAGGTTGTGTTAGGTTAGGTTATATTACGTTATTGATGTATATAAATATCCCACGGAGACGTAGAGGCCAACAAGCCAGGAATGTGTTCAAATGTTACCGCCGAGATGTTAGGTTGGGTTAGGTTAGGTTATATTACGTTATAGATGTATATAACGATCCCACGGAGACGTAGAGGCCAACTCGCCATGAATGTTTTCAAATATTACCGCCGAGATGTTAGGTTGGGTTAGGTTAGGTTATATTACGTTATAGATGTATGTAAAGTTCCCACGGAGAGGTAGAGGCCAACTCGCCATGAATGTTTTCAAATATTACCGCCGAGATGTTAGATTGGGTTAGGTTAGGTTATATTACGTTATTGATGTATATAAAGATCCCACGGAGACGTAGAGGCCAACAAGATAGGAATGTGTTTAAATATTACCGCCGAGATGTTAGGTTGGGTTAGGTTAGGTTATATTGCGTTATAGATGTATATAAAGTTCCCACGGAGACGTAGAGGCCAACAAGCCAGGAATGTGTTCAAATATTACCGCCGAGATGATAGGTTGTGTTATGTTAGGTTATATTTCGTTATTGATGTTTATGAAGGTCAAACGGAGACGTAGAGGCCAACTCGCCAGTAATGTTGTCAAATATTACCGCCGAGATGATAGGTTGGGTTAGGTTAGGTTATATTACGTTATAGATGTATATAAAGTTCCGACGGAGACGTAGAGGCCAACTCGCCAGGTATGTTTTCTAATATTACCGCCGAGATGTTAGGCTGGGTTAGGTTAGGTTATATTACGTTATTGATGTATAAAAAGATCCCACGGAGACGGAGAAGCCAACGCGCCAGGAATGTTGTCAAATATTACCGCCGAGATGTTAGGTTGTGTTAGGTTAGGTTATATTACGCTATTGATGTATATAAATATCCCACGGAGACGTAGAGGCCAACAAGCCAGGAATGTGTTCAAATGTTACCGCCGAGATGTTAGGTTGGGTTAGGTTAGGTTATATTACGTTATAGATGTATATAACGATCCCACGGAGACGTAGAGGCCAACTCGCCATGAATGTTTTCAAATATTACCGCCGAGATGTTAGGTTGGGTTAGGTTAGGTTATATTACGTTATAGATGTATGTAAAGTTCCCACGGAGAGGTAGAGGCCAACTCGCCATGAATGTTTTCAAATATTACCGCCGAGATGTTAGATTGGGTTAGGTTAGGTTATATTACGTTATAGATGTATATAAAGATCCCACGGAGACGTAGAGGCCAACAAGATAGGAATGTGTTTAAATATTACCGCCGAGATGTTAGGTTGGGTTAGGTTAGGTTATATTGCGTTATAGATGTATATAAAGTTCCCACGGAGACGTAGAGGCCAACAAGCCAGGAATGTGTTCAAATATTACCGCCGAGATGTTAGATTGGGTTAGGTTAGGTTATATTACGTTATTGATGTATATAAAGATCCCACGGAGACGTAGAGGCCAACAAGCCAGGAATGTGTTCAAATATTACCGCCGAGATGTTAGATTGGGTTAGGTTAGGTTATATAACGTTATTGATGTATATAAAGATCCCACGGAGACGTAGAGGCCAACAAGCCAGGAATGTGTTCAAATATTACCGCCGAGATGTTAGATTGGGTTAGGTTAGGTTATATAACGTTATTGATGTATATAAAAATACCACGGAGACGTAGAGGCCAACTCGCCAGGAATGTTGTCAAATATTACCGCCGAGATGATAGGTTGGGTTAGGTTAGGTTATATTACGTTATTGATGTATATAAATGTACCACGGAGAGGTAGAGGCCAACTCGCCATGAATGTTTTCAAATATTACCGCCGAGATGTTAGGTTGGGTTAGGTTAGGTTATATTACGTTATAGATGTATATAAAGGTCCCACGAAGACGTAGAGGCCAACAAGCCAGGAATGTGTTCAAATATTACCGCCGAGATGTTAGGTTGGGTTAGGTTAGGTTATATTACGTTATAGATGTATATAAAGTTCCCACGGAGACGTAGAGGCCAACTCGCCAGGTATGTTTTCTAATATTACCGCCGAGATGTTAGGTTGGGTTAGGTTAGGTTATATTACGTTATTGATGTATAAAAAGATCCCACGGAGACGGAGAAGCCAACGCGCCAGGAATGTTGTCAAATATTACCGCCGTGATGTTAGGTTGTGTTAGGTTAGGTTATATTACGTTATTGATGTATATAAATATCCCACGGAGACATTGAGGCCAACAAGCCAGGAATGTGTTCAAATGTTACCGCCGAGATGTTAGGTTGGGTTAGGTTAGGTTATATTACGTTATAGATGTATATAACGATCCCACGGAGACGTAGAGGCCAACTCGCCATGAATGTTTTCAAATATTACCGCCGAGATGTTAGGTTGGGTTAGGTTAGGTTATATTACGTTATTGATGTATATAAAGATCCCACGGAGAGGTAGAGGCCAACTCGCCATGAATGTTTTCAAATATTACCGCCGAGATGTTAGGTTGGGTTAGGTTAGGTTATATTACGTTATAGATGTATGTAAAGTTCCCACGGAGAGGTAGAGGCCAACTCGCCATGAATGTTTTCAAATATTACCGCCGAGATGTTAGATTGGGTTAGGTTAGGTTATATTACGTTATTGATGTATATAAAGATCCCACGGAGACGTAGAGGCCAACAAGCAAGGAATGTGTTCAAATATTACCGCCGAGATGTTAGGTTGGGTTAGGTTAGGTTATATTACGTTATAGATGTATATAACGATCCCACGGAGACGTAGAGGCCAACTCGCCATGAATGTTTTCAAATATTACCGCCGAGATGTTAGGTTGGGTTAGGTTAGGTTATATTACGTTATAGATGTATGTAAAGTTCCCACGGAGAGGTAGAGGCCAACTCGCCATGAATGTTTTCAAATATTACCGCCGAGATGTTAGATTGGGTTAGGTTAGGTTATATTACGTTATTGATGTATATAAAGATCCCACGGAGACGTAGAGGCCAACAAGCAAGGAATGTGTTCAAATATTACCGCCGAGATGTTAGGTTGGGTTAGGTTAGGTTATATTACGTTATAGATGTATATAAAGTTCCCACGGAGACGTAGAGGCCAACAAGCCAGGAATGTGTTCAAATATTACCGCCGATATGTTAGATTGGGTTAGGTTAGGTTATATTACGTTATTGATGTATATAAAGATCCCACGGAGACGTAGAGGCCAACAAGCCAGGAATGTGTTCAAATATTACCGCCGAGATGTTAGATTGGGTTAGGTTAGGTTATATAACGTTATTGATGTATATAAAGATCCCACGGAGACGTAGAGGCCAACAAGCCAGGAATGTCTTCAAATATTACCGCAGAGATGTTAGGTTGGGTTAGGTTCGGTTATATAACGTTATTGAAGTATATAAAGGTCCCACGGAGACGTAGAGGCCAACAAGCCAGGAATGTGTTCAAATATTACCGCCGAGATGTTAGATCGGGTTAGGTTAGGTTATATTACGTTATTGATGTATATAAAGATACCACGGAGACGTAGAGGCCAACTCGCCAGGAATGTTGTCAAATATTACCGCCGAGATGATAGGTTGGGTTAGGTTAGGTTATATTACGTTATTGATGTATATAAATGTACCACGGAGAGGTAGAGGCCAACTCGCCATGAATGTTTTCAAATATTACCGCCGAGATGTTAGGTTGGGTTAGGTTAGGTTATATTACGTTATAGATGTATATAAAGGCCCCACGGAGACGCAGAGGCCAACAAGCCAGGAATGATTTCAAATATTACCGCCGAGATGAGAGGTTGTGTTATGTTAGGTTATATTTCGTTATTGATGTTTATGAAGGTCAAGCGGAGACGTAGAGGCCAACTCGCCAGTAATGTTGTCAAATATTACCGCCGAGATGATAGGTTGGGTTAGGTTAGGTTATATTTCGTTATTGATGTATATGAAGGTCCCACGGAGACGTAGAGGCCAACTAGCCATGAATGTTTTCAGATATTACCGCCGAGATGTTAGGTTGGGTTAGGTTAGGTTATATTACGTTATAGATGTATATGAAGGTCCCACGGAGACGTAGAGGCCAAATCGCCATGAATGTTTTAAAATATTACCGCGGAGATGTTAGGTTGGGTTAGGTTAGGTTATATTACGTTATAGATGTATATAAAGGTCCCACGGAGACGTAGAGGCCAACAAGCCAGGAATGTGTTCAAATATTACCGCCGAGATGTTAGGTTGGGTTAGGTTAGGTTATATTACGTTATAGATGTATATAAAGTTCCGACGGAGACGTAGAGGCCAACTCGCCAGGTATGTTTTCTAATATTACCGCCGAGATGTTAGGTTGGGTTAGGTTAGGTTATATTACGTTATTGATGTATAAAAAGATCCCACGGAGACGGAGAAGCCAACGCGCCAGGAATGTTGTCAAATATTACCGCCGAGATGTTAGGTTGTGTTAGGTTAGGTTATATTACGTTATTGATGTATATACATATCCCACGGAGACGTAGAGGCCAACAAGCCAGGAATGTGTTCAAATGTTACCGCCGAGATGTTAGGTTGGGTTAGGTTAGGTTATATTACGTTATAGATGTATATAACGATCCCACGGAGACGTAGAGGCCAACTCGCCATGAATGTTTTCAAATATTACCGCCGAGATGTTAGGTTGGGTTAGGTTAGGTTATATTACGTTATAGATGTATGTAAAGTTCCCACGGAGAGGTAGAGGCCAACTCGCCATGAATGTTTTCAAATATTACCGCCGAGATGTTAGATTGGGTTAGGTTAGGTTATATTACGTTATTGATGTATATAAAGATCCCACGGAGACGTAGAGATGTTAGATTGGGTTAGGTTAGGTTATATTACGTTATTGATGTATATAAAGATCCCACGGAGACATAGAGGCCAACAAGCAAGGAATGTGTTCAAATATTACCGCCGAGATGTTAGGTTGGGTTAGGTTAGGTTATATTACGTTATAGATGTATATAACGATCCCACGGAGACGTAGAGGCCAACTCGCCATGAATGTTTTCAAATATTACCGCCGAGATGTTAGGTTGGGTTAGGTTAGGTTATATTACGTTATAGATGTATGTAAAGTTCCCACGGAGAGGTAGAGGCCAATTCGCCATGAATGTTTTCAAATATTACCGCCGAGATGTTAGGTTGGGTTAGGTTAGGTTATATTACGTTATAGTTGTATGTAAAGTTCCCACGGAGAGGTAGAGGCCAACTCGCCATGAATGTTTTCAAATATTACCGCCGATATGTTAGATTGGGTTAGGTTAGGTTATATTACGTTATTGATGTATATAAAGATCCCACGGAGACGTAGAGGCCAACAAGCAAGGAATGTGTTCAAATATTACCGCCGAGATGATAGGTTGGGTTAGGTTAGGTTATATTACGTTATTGATGTATATAAATGTACCACGGAGAGGTAGAGGCCAACTCGCCATGAATGTTTTCAAATATTACCGCCGAGATGTTAGGTTGGGTTAGGTTAGGTTATATTACGTTATAGATGTATGTAAAGTTCCCACGGATATGTAGAGGCCAACTCGCCATGAATGTTTTCAAATATTACCGCCGAGATGTTAGATTGGGTTAGGTTAGGTTATATAACGTTATTGATGTATATAAAAATACCACGGAGACGTAGAGGCCAACTCGCCAGGAATGTTGTCAAATATTACCGCCGAGATGATAGGTTGGGTTAGGTTGGGTTATATTACGTTATTGATGTATATAAATGTACCACGGAGAGGTAGAGGCCAACTCGCCATGAATGTTTTCAAATATTACCGCCGAGATGTTAGGTTGGGTTAGGTTAGGTTATATTACGTTATAGATGTATATAAAGGCCCCACGGAGACGCAGAGGCCAACTCGCCAGGTATGTTTTCTAATATTACCGCCGAGATGTTAGGTTGGGTTAGGTTAGGTTATATTACGTTATTGATGTATAAAAAGATCCCACGGAGACGGAGAAGCCAACGCGCCAGGAATGTTGTCAAATATTACCGCCGAGATGTTAGGTTGTGTTAGGTTAGGTTAGATTACGTTATTGATGTATATAAATATCCCACGGAGACGTAGAGGCCAACAAGCCAGGAATGTGTTCAAATGTTACCGCCGAGATGTTAGGTTGGGTTAGGTTAGGTTATATTAAGTTATAGATGTATATAACGATCCCACGGAGACGTAGAGGCCAACTCGCCATGAATGTTTTCAAATATTACCGCCGAGATGTTAGGTTGGGTTAGGTTAGGTTATATTACGTTATAGATGTATGTAAAGTTCCCACGGAGAGGTAGAGGCCAACTCGCCATGAATGTTTTCAAATATTACCGCCGAGATGTTAGATTGGGTTAGGTTAGGTTATATTACGTTATTGATGTATATAAAGATCCCACGGAGACGTAGAGGCCAACAAGCCAGGAATGTGTTCAAATATTACCGCCGAGATGTTAGATTGGGTTAGGTTAGGTTATATAACGTTATTGATGTATATAAAGATCCCACGGAGACGTAGAGGCCAACTCGCCATGAATGTTTTCAAATATTACCGCCGAGATGTTAGATTGGGTTAGGTTAGGTTATATTACGTTATTGATGTATATAAAGATCCCACGGAGACGTAGAGGCCAACAAGCAAGGAATGTGTTCAAATATTACCGCCGAGATGTTAGGTTGGGTTAGGTTAGGTTATATTACGTTATAGATGTATATAACGATCCCACGGAGACGTAGAGGCCAACTCGCCATGAATGTTTTCAAATATTACCGCCGAGATGTTAGGTTGGGTTAGGTTAGGTTATATTACGTTATAGATGTATGTAAAGTTCCCACGGAGAGGTAGAGGCCAATTCGCCATGAATGTTTTCAAATATTACCGCCGAGATGTTAGGTTGGGTTAGGTTAGGTTATATTACGTTATAGATGTATGTAAAGTTCCCACGGAGAGGTAGAGGCCAACTCGCCATGAATGTTTTCAAATATTACCGCCGATATGTTAGATTGGGTTAGGTTAGGTTATATTACGTTATTGATGTATATAAAGATCCCACGGAGACGTAGAGGCCAACAAGCAAGGAATGTGTTCAAATATTACCGCCGAGATGTTAGATTGGGTTAGGTTAGGTTATATAACGTTATTGATGTATATAAAGATCCCACGGAGACGTAGAGGCCAACAAGCCAGGAATGTCTTCAAATATTACCGCAGAGATGTTAGGTTGGGTTAGGTTCGGTTATATAACGTTATTGATGTATATAAAGGTCCCACGGAGACGTAGAGGCCAACAAGCCAGGAATGTGTTCAAATATTACCGCCGAGATGTTAGATCGGGTTAGGTTAGGTTATATTACGTTATTGATGTATATAAAGATACCACGGAGACGTAGAGGCCAACTCGCCAGGAATGTTGTCAAATATTACCGCCGAGATGATAGGTTGGGTTAGGTTAGGTTATATTACGTTATTGATGTATATAAATGTACCACGGAGAGGTAGAGGCCAACTCGCCATGAATGTTTTCAAATATTACCGCCGAGATGTTAGGTTGGGTTAGGTTAGGTTATATTACGTTATAGATGTATATAAAGGCCCCACGGAGACGCAGAGGCCAACAAGCCAGGAATGTCTTCAAATATTACCGCCGAGATGATAGGTTGTGTTATGTTAGGTTATATTTCGTTATTGATGTTTATGAAGGTCAAACGGAGACGTAGAGGCCAACTCGCCAGTAATGTTGTCAAATATTACCGCCGAGATGATAGGTTGGGTTAGGTTAGGTTATATTACGTTATAGATGTATATAAAGTTCCGACGGAGACGTAGAGGCCAACTCGCCAGGTATGTTTTCTAATATTACCGCCGAAATGTTAGGTTGGGTTAGGTTAGGTTATATTACGTTATTGATGTATAAAAAGATCCCACGGAGACGGAGAAGCCAACGCGCCAGGAATGTTGTCAAATATTACCGCCGAGATGTTAGGTTGTGTTAGGTTAGGTTATATTACGTTATTGATGTATATAAATATCCCACGGAGACGTAGAGGCCAACAAGCCAGGAATGTGTTCAAATGTTACCGCCGAGATGTTAGGTTGGGTTAGGTTAGGTTATATTACGTTATAGATGTATATAACGATCCCACGGAGACGTAGAGGCCAACTCGCCATGAATGTTTTCAAATATTACCGCCGAGATGTTAGGTTGGGTTAGGTTAGGTTATATTACGTTATAGATGTATGTAAAGTTCCCACGGAGAGGTAGAGGCCAACTCGCCATGAATGTTTTCAAATATTACCGCCGAGATGTTAGATTGGGTTAGGTTAGGTTATATTACGTTATTGATGTATATAAAGATCCCACGGAGACGTAGAGGCCAACAAGATAGGAATGTGTTTAAATATTACCGCCGAGATGTTAGGTTGGGTTAGGTTAGGTTATATTGCGTTATAGATGTATATAAAGTTCCCACGGAGACGTAGAGGCCAACAAGCCAGGAATGTGTTCAAATATTACCGCCGAGATGATAGGTTGTGTTATGTTAGGTTATATTTCGTTATTGATGTTTATGAAGGTCAAACGGAGACGTAGAGGCCAACTCGCCAGTAATGTTGTCAAATATTACCGCCGAGATGATAGGTTGGGTTAGGTTAGGTTATATTACGTTATAGATGTATATAAAGTTCCGACGGAGACGTAGAGGCCAACTCGCCAGGTATGTTTTCTAATATTACCGCCGAGATGTTAGGCTGGGTTAGGTTAGGTTATATTACGTTATTGATGTATAAAAAGATCCCACGGAGACGGAGAAGCCAACGCGCCAGGAATGTTGTCAAATATTACCGCCGAGATGTTAGGTTGTGTTAGGTTAGGTTATATTACGTTATTGATGTATATAAATATCCCACGGAGACGTAGAGGCCAACAAGCCAGGAATGTGTTCAAATGTTACCGCCGAGATGTTAGGTTGGGTTAGGTTAGGTTATATTACGTTATAGATGTATATAACGATCCCACGGAGACGTAGAGGCCAACTCGCCATGAATGTTTTCAAATATTACCGCCGAGATGTTAGGTTGGGTTAGGTTAGGTTATATTACGTTATAGATGTATGTAAAGTTCCCACGGAGAGGTAGAGGCCAACTCGCCATGAATGTTTTCAAATATTACCGCCGAGATGTTAGATTGGGTTAGGTTAGGTTATATTACGTTATAGATGTATATAAAGATCCCACGGAGACGTAGAGGCCAACAAGATAGGAATGTGTTTAAATATTACCGCCGAGATGTTAGGTTGGGTTAGGTTAGGTTATATTGCGTTATAGATGTATATAAAGTTCCCACGGAGACGTAGAGGCCAACAAGCCAGGAATGTGTTCAAATATTACCGCCGAGATGTTAGATTGGGTTAGGTTAGGTTATATTACGTTATTGATGTATATAAAGATCCCACGGAGACGTAGAGGCCAACAAGCCAGGAATGTGTTCAAATATTACCGCCGAGATGTTAGATTGGGTTAGGTTAGGTTATATAACGTTATTGATGTATATAAAGATCCCACGGAGACGTAGAGGCCAACAAGCCAGGAATGTGTTCAAATATTACCGCCGAGATGTTAGATTGGGTTAGGTTAGGTTATATAACGTTATTGATGTATATAAAAATACCACGGAGACGTAGAGGCCAACTCGCCAGGAATGTTGTCAAATATTACCGCCGAGATGATAGGTTGGGTTAGGTTAGGTTATATTACGTTATTGATGTATATAAATGTACCACGGAGAGGTAGAGGCCAACTCGCCATGAATGTTTTCAAATATTACCGCCGAGATGTTAGGTTGGGTTAGGTTAGGTTATATTACGTTATAGATGTATATAAAGGTCCCACGAAGACGTAGAGGCCAACAAGCCAGGAATGTGTTCAAATATTACCGCCGAGATGTTAGGTTGGGTTAGGTTAGGTTATATTACGTTATAGATGTATATAAAGTTCCCACGGAGACGTAGAGGCCAACTCGCCAGGTATGTTTTCTAATATTACCGCCGAGATGTTAGGTTGGGTTAGGTTAGGTTATATTACGTTATTGATGTATAAAAAGATCCCACGGAGACGGAGAAGCCAACGCGCCAGGAATGTTGTCAAATATTACCGCCGTGATGTTAGGTTGTGTTAGGTTAGGTTATATTACGTTATTGATGTATATAAATATCCCACGGAGACGTTGAGGCCAACAAGCCAGGAATGTGTTCAAATGTTACCGCCGAGATGTTAGGTTGGGTTAGGTTAGGTTATATTACGTTATAGATGTATATAACGATCCCACGGAGACGTAGAGGCCAACTCGCCATGAATGTTTTCAAATATTACCGCCGAGATGTTAGGTTGGGTTAGGTTAGGTTATATTACGTTATTGATGTATATAAAGATCCCACGGAGAGGTAGAGGCCAACTCGCCATGAATGTTTTCAAATATTACCGCCGAGATGTTAGGTTGGGTTAGGTTAGGTTATATTACGTTATAGATGTATGTAAAGTTCCCACGGAGAGGTAGAGGCCAACTCGCCATGAATGTTTTCAAATATTACCGCCGAGATGTTAGATTGGGTTAGGTTAGGTTATATTACGTTATTGATGTATATAAAGATCCCACGGAGACGTAGAGGCCAACAAGCAAGGAATGTGTTCAAATATTACCGCCGAGATGTTAGGTTGGGTTAGGTTAGGTTATATTACGTTATAGATGTATATAACGATCCCACGGAGACGTAGAGGCCAACTCGCCATGAATGTTTTCAAATATTACCGCCGAGATGTTAGGTTGGGTTAGGTTAGGTTATATTACGTTATAGATGTATGTAAAGTTCCCACGGAGAGGTAGAGGCCAACTCGCCATGAATGTTTTCAAATATTACCGCCGAGATGTTAGATTGGGTTAGGTTAGGTTATATTACGTTATTGATGTATATAAAGATCCCACGGAGACGTAGAGGCCAACAAGCAAGGAATGTGTTCAAATATTACCGCCGAGATGTTAGGTTGGGTTAGGTTAGGTTATATTACGTTATAGATGTATATAAAGTTCCCACGGAGACGTAGAGGCCAACAAGCCAGGAATGTGTTCAAATATTACCGCCGATATGTTAGATTGGGTTAGGTTAGGTTATATTACGTTATTGATGTATATAAAGATCCCACGGAGACGTAGAGGCCAACAAGCCAGGAATGTGTTCAAATATTACCGCCGAGATGTTAGATTGGGTTAGGTTAGGTTATATAACGTTATTGATGTATATAAAGATCCCACGGAGACGTAGAGGCCAACAAGCCAGGAATGTCTTCAAATATTACCGCAGAGATGTTAGGTTGGGTTAGGTTCGGTTATATAACGTTATTGAAGTATATAAAGGTCCCACGGAGACGTAGAGGCCAACAAGCCAGGAATGTGTTCAAATATTACCGCCGAGATGTTAGATCGGGTTAGGTTAGGTTATATTACGTTATTGATGTATATAAAGATACCACGGAGACGTAGAGGCCAACTCGCCAGGAATGTTGTCAAATATTACCGCCGAGATGATAGGTTGGGTTAGGTTAGGTTATATTACGTTATAGATGTATATAAAGTTCCGACGGAGACGTAGAGGCCAACTCGCCAGGTATGTTTTCTAATATTACCGCCGAGATGTTAGGCTGGGTTAGGTTAGGTTATATTACGTTATTGATGTATAAAAAGATCCCACGGAGACGGAGAAGCCAACGCGCCAGGAATGTTGTCAAATATTACCGCCGAGATGTTAGGTTGTGTTAGGTTAGGTTATATTACGTTATTGATGTATATAAATATCCCACGGAGACGTAGAGGCCAACAAGCCAGGAATGTGTTCAAATGTTACCGCCGAGATGTTAGGTTGGGTTAGGTTAGGTTATATTACGTTATAGATGTATATAACGATCCCACGGAGACGTAGAGGCCAACTCGCCATGAATGTTTTCAAATATTACCGCCGAGATGTTAGGTTGGGTTAGGTTAGGTTATATTACGTTATAGATGTATGTAAAGTTCCCACGGAGAGGTAGAGGCCAACTCGCCATGAATGTTTTCAAATATTACCGCCGAGATGTTAGATTGGGTTAGGTTAGGTTATATTACGTTATAGATGTATATAAAGATCCCACGGAGACGTAGAGGCCAACAAGATAGGAATGTGTTTAAATATTACCGCCGAGATGTTAGGTTGGGTTAGGTTAGGTTATATTGCGTTATAGATGTATATAAAGTTCCCACGGAGACGTAGAGGCCAACAAGCCAGGAATGTGTTCAAATATTACCGCCGAGATGTTAGATTGGGTTAGGTTAGGTTATATTACGTTATTGATGTATATAAAGATCCCACGGAGACGTAGAGGCCAACAAGCCAGGAATGTGTTCAAATATTACCGCCGAGATGTTAGATTGGGTTAGGTTAGGTTATATAACGTTATTGATGTATATAAAGATCCCACGGAGACGTAGAGGCCAACAAGCCAGGAATGTGTTCAAATATTACCGCCGAGATGTTAGATTGGGTTAGGTTAGGTTATATAACGTTATTGATGTATATAAAAATACCACGGAGACGTAGAGGCCAACTCGCCAGGAATGTTGTCAAATATTACCGCCGAGATGATAGGTTGGGTTAGGTTAGGTTATATTACGTTATTGATGTATATAAATGTACCACGGAGAGGTAGAGGCCAACTCGCCATGAATCTTTTCAAATATTACCGCCGAGATGTTAGGTTGGGTTAGGTTAGGTTATATTACGTTATAGATGTATATAAAGGTCCCACGAAGACGTAGAGGCCAACAAGCCAGGAATGTGTTCAAATATTACCGCCGAGATGTTAGGTTGGGTTAGGTTAGGTTATATTACGTTATAGATGTATATAAAGTTCCCACGGAGACGTAGAGGCCAACTCGCCAGGTATGTTTTCTAATATTACCGCCGAGATGTTAGGTTGGGTTAGGTTAGGTTATATTACGTTATTGATGTATAAAAAGATCCCACGGAGACGGAGAAGCCAACGCGCCAGGAATGTTGTCAAATATTACCGCCGTGATGTTAGGTTGTGTTAGGTTAGGTTATATTACGTTATTGATGTATATAAATATCCCACGGAGACGTTGAGGCCAACAAGCCAGGAATGTGTTCAAATGTTACCGCCGAGATGTTAGGTTGGGTTAGGTTAGGTTATATTACGTTATAGATGTATATAACGATCCCACGGAGACGTAGAGGCCAACTCGCCATGAATGTTTTCAAATATTACCGCCGAGATGTTAGGTTGGGTTAGGTTAGGTTATATTACGTTATTGATGTATATAAAGATCCCACGGAGAGGTAGAGGCCAACTCGCCATGAATGTTTTCAAATATTACCGCCGAGATGTTAGGTTGGGTTAGGTTAGGTTATATTACGTTATAGATGTATGTAAAGTTCCCACGGAGAGGTAGAGGCCAACTCGCCATGAATGTTTTCAAATATTACCGCCGAGATGTTAGATTGGGTTAGGTTAGGTTATATTACGTTATTGATGTATATAAAGATCCCACGGAGACGTAGAGGCCAACAAGCAAGGAATGTGTTCAAATATTACCGCCGAGATGTTAGGTTGGGTTAGGTTAGGTTATATTACGTTATAGATGTATATAACGATCCCACGGAGACGTAGAGGCCAACTCGCCATGAATGTTTTCAAATATTACCGCCGAGATGTTAGGTTGGGTTAGGTTAGGTTATATTACGTTATAGATGTATGTAAAGTTCCCACGGAGAGGTAGAGGCCAACTCGCCATGAATGTTTTCAAATATTACCGCCGAGATGTTAGATTGGGTTAGGTTAGGTTATATTACGTTATTGATGTATATAAAGATCCCACGGAGACGTAGAGGCCAACAAGCAAGGAATGTGTTCAAATATTACCGCCGAGATGTTAGGTTGGGTTAGGTTAGGTTATATTACGTTATAGATGTATATAAAGTTCCCACGGAGACGTAGAGGCCAACAAGCCAGGAATGTGTTCAAATATTACCGCCGATATGTTAGATTGGGTTAGGTTAGGTTATATTACGTTATTGATGTATATAAAGATCCCACGGAGACGTAGAGGCCAACAAGCCAGGAATGTGTTCAAATATTACCGCCGAGATGTTAGATTGGGTTAGGTTAGGTTATATAACGTTATTGATGTATATAAAGATCCCACGGAGACGTAGAGGCCAACAAGCCAGGAATGTCTTCAAATATTACCGCAGAGATGTTAGGTTGGGTTAGGTTCGGTTATATAACGTTATTGAAGTATATAAAGGTCCCACGGAGACGTAGAGGCCAACAAGCCAGGAATGTGTTCAAATATTACCGCCGAGATGTTAGATCGGGTTAGGTTAGGTTATATTACGTTATTGATGTATATAAAGATACCACGGAGACGTAGAGGCCAACTCGCCAGGAATGTTGTCAAATATTACCGCCGAGATGATAGGTTGGGTTAGGTTAGGTTATATTACGTTATTGATGTATATAAATGTACCACGGAGAGGTAGAGGCCAACTCGCCATGAATGTTTTCAAATATTACCGCCGAGATGTTAGGTTGGGTTAGGTTAGGTTATATTACGTTATAGATGTATATAAAGGCCCCACGGAGACGCAGAGGCCAACAAGCCAGGAATGATTTCAAATATTACCGCCGAGATGAGAGGTTGTGTTATGTTAGGTTATATTTCGTTATTGATGTTTATGAAGGTCAAGCGGAGACGTAGAGGCCAACTCGCCAGTAATGTTGTCAAATATTACCGCCGAGATGATAGGTTGGGTTAGGTTAGGTTATATTTCGTTATTGATGTATATGAAGGTCCCACGGAGACGTAGAGGCCAACTCGCCATGAATGTTTTCAGATATTACCGCCGAGATGTTAGGTTGGGTTAGGTTAGGTTATATTACGTTATAGATGTATATGAAGGTCCCACGGAGACGTAGAGGCCAAATCGCCATGAATGTTTTAAAATATTACCGCGGAGATGTTAGGTTGGGTTAGGTTAGGTTATATTACGTTATAGATGTATATAAAGGTCCCACGGAGACGTAGAGGCCAACAAGCCAGGAATGTGTTCAAATATTACCGCCGAGATGTTAGGTTGGGTTAGGTTAGGTTATATTACGTTATAGATGTATATAAAGTTCCGACGGAGACGTAGAGGCCAACTCGCCAGGTATGTTTTCTAATATTACCGCCGAGATGTTAGGTTGGGTTAGGTTAGGTTATATTACGTTATTGATGTATAAAAAGATCCCACGGAGACGGAGAAGCCAACGCGCCAGGAATGTTGTCAAATATTACCGCCGAGATGTTAGGTTGTGTTAGGTTAGGTTATATTACGTTATTGATGTATATACATATCCCACGGAGACGTAGAGGCCAACAAGCCAGGAATGTGTTCAAATGTTACCGCCGAGATGTTAGGTTGGGTTAGGTTAGGTTATATTACGTTATAGATGTATATAACGATCCCACGGAGACGTAGAGGCCAACTCGCCATGAATGTTTTCAAATATTACCGCCGAGATGTTAGGTTGGGTTAGGTTAGGTTATATTACGTTATAGATGTATGTAAAGTTCCCACGGAGAGGTAGAGGCCAACTCGCCATGAATGTTTTCAAATATTACCGCCGAGATGTTAGATTGGGTTAGGTTAGGTTATATTACGTTATTGATGTATATAAAGATCCCACGGAGACGTAGAGATGTTAGATTGGGTTAGGTTAGGTTATATTACGTTATTGATGTATATAAAGATCCCACGGAGACGTAGAGGCCAACAAGCAAGGAATGTGTTCAAATATTACCGCCGAGATGTTAGGTTGGGTTAGGTTAGGTTATATTACGTTATAGATGTATATAACGATCCCACGGGGACGTAGAGGCCAACTCGCCATGAATGTTTTCAAATATTACCGCCGAGATGTTAGGTTGGGTTAGGTTAGGTTATATTACGTTATAGATGTATGTAAAGTTCCCACGGAGAGGTAGAGGCCAACTCGCCATGAATGTTTTCAAATATTACCGCCGATATGTTAGATTGGGTTAGGTTAGGTTATATTACGTTATTGATGTATATAAAGATCCCACGGAGACGTAGAGGCCAACAAGCAAGGAATGTGTTCAAATATTACCGCCGAGATGATAGGTTGGGTTAGGTTAGGTTATATTACGTTATTGATCTATATAAATGTACCACGGAGAGGTAGAGGCCAACTCGCCATGAATGTTTTCAAATATTACCGCCGAGATGTTAGGTTGGGTTAGGTTAGGTTATATTACGTTATAGATGTATGTAAAGTTCCCACGGATATGTAGAGGCCAACTCGCCATGAATGTTTTCAAATATTACCGCCGAGATGTTAGATTGGGTTAGGTTAGGTTATATAACGTTATTGATGTATATAAAAATACCACGGAGACGTAGAGGCCAACTCGCCAGGAATGTTGTCAAATATTACCGCCGAGATGATAGGTTGGGTTAGGTTGGGTTATATTACGTTATTGATGTATATAAATGTACCACGGAGAGGTAGAGGCCAACTCGCCATGAATGTTTTCAAATATTACCGCCGAGATGTTAGGTTGGGTTAGGTTAGGTTATATTACGTTATAGATGTATATAAAGGCCCCACGGAGACGCAGAGGCCAACTCGCCAGGTATGTTTTCTAATATTACCGCCGAGATGTTAGGTTGGGTTAGGTTAGGTTATATTACGTTATTGATGTATAAAAAGATCCCACGGAGACGGAGAAGCCAACGCGCCAGGAATGTTGTCAAATATTACCGCCGAGATGTTAGGTTGTGTTAGGTTAGGTTAGATTACGTTATTGATGTATAAAAAGATCCCACGGAGACGGAGAAGCCAACTCGCCAGGAATGTTGTCAAATATTACCGCCGAGATGTTAGGTTGGGTTACGTTAGGTTATATTACGTTATTGATGTATATAAAGGTCCCACGGAGACGTAGAGGCCAACAAGCCAGGAATGTCTTCAAATATTACCGCCGAGATGATAGGTTGGGTTAGGTTAGGTTATATTACGTTATAGATGTATATAAAGGTCCCACGGAGACGTAGAGGCCAACTCGCCATGAATGTTTTCAAATATTACCGCCGAGATGTTAGGTTGGGTTAGGTTAGGTTATATTACGTTATAGATGTATGTAAAGTTCCCACGGAGAGGTAGAGGCCAACTCGCCATGAATGTTTTCAAATATTACCGCCGAGATGTTAGGTTGGGTTAGGTTAGGTTATATTACGTTATAGATGTATGTAAAGTTCCCACGGATATGTAGAGGCCAACTCGCCATGAATGTTTTCAAATATTACCGCCGAGATGTTAGATTGGGTTAGGTTAGGTTATATAACGTTATTGATGTATATAAAAATACCACGGAGACGTAGAGGCCAACTCGCCAGGAATGTTATCAAATATTACCGCCGAGATGATAGGTTGGGTTAGGTTAGGTTATATTACGTTATTGATGTATATAAATGTACCACGGAGAGGTAGAGGCCAACTCGCCATGAATGTTTTCAAATATTACCGCCGAGATGTTAGGTTGGGTTAGGTTAGGTTATATTACGTTATAGATGTATATAAAGGCCCCACGGAGACGCAGAGGCCAACTCGCCAGGTATGTTTTCTAATATTACCGCCGAGATGTTAGGTTGGGTTAGGTTAGGTTATATTACGTTATTGATGTATAAAAAGATCCCACGGAGACGGAGAAGCCAACGCGCCAGGAATGTTGTCAAATATTACTGCCGAGATGTTAGGTTGTGTTAGGTTAGGTTATATTACGTTATTGATGTATATAAATATCCCACGGAGACGTAGAGGCCAACAAGCCAGGAATGTGTTCAAATATTACCGCGGAGATGTTAGGTTGGGTTAGGTTAGGTTATATTACGTTATTGATGTATATAAAGGTCCCACGGAGACGTAGAGGCCAACTCGCCAGGTATGTTTTCAAATATTACTGCCGAGATGTTAGGTTGGGTTAGGTTAGGTTATATTACGTTATTGATGTATAAAAAGATCCCACGGAGACGTAGAGGCCAACAAGCAAGGAATGTGTTCAAATATAACCGCCGAGATGTTAGATTGGGTTAAGTTAGATTATATTACATTATTGATATATATATATATATATCCCACGGGGACGTGGAGGCCAACAAGCCAGGAATGTGTTCAAATATTACCGCCGAGATGTTTGGTTGGGTTAGGTTAGGTTATATTACGTTATAGATGTATATAAAGGTCCCACCGAGACGTAGAGGCCAACAAGCCAGGAATGTGTTCAAATATTACCGCAGAGATGTTAGATTGGGTTAGGTTAGGTTATATTACGTTATTGATGTATATAAAGGTCCCACGGAGACGTAGAGGCCAACAAGCCAGGAATGTGTTCAAATATTACCGCCGAAATGTTAGGTTGGGTTAGGTTAGGTTATATTACGTTATAGATGTATATAAAGATCCCACGGAGACGTAGAGGCCAACTCGCCATGAATGATTTCAAATATTACCGCCGAGATGTTAGGTTGGGTTAGGTTAGGTTATATTACGTTATAGATGTATATAAAGGTCCCACGGATACGTAGAGGCCAACAAGCCAGGAATGTGTTCAAATATTACCGCCGAGATGTTAGATTGGGTTAGGTTAGGTTATATTACGTTATTGATGTATATAAAGGTCCCACGGAGACGTAGAGGCCAACAAGCCAGGAATGTGTTCAAATATTACCGCCGAAATGTTAGGTTGGGTTAGGTTAGGTTATATTACGTTATAGATGTATATAAAGATCCCACGGAGACGTAGAGGCCAACTCGCCATGAATGTTTTCAAATATTACCGCCGAGATGTTAGGTTGGGTTAGGTTAGGTTATATTACGTTATAGATGTATATAAAGGTCCCACGGAGACGTAGAGGCCAACAAGCCAGGAATGTGTTCAAATATTACCGCCGAGATGTTAGATTGGGTTAGGTTAGGTTATATTACGTTATTGATGTATATAAAGGTCCCACGGAGACGTAGAGGCCAACATGCCAGGCATGTGTTCAAATATTACCGCGGAGATGTTAGGTTGGGTTAGGTTAGGTTATATTACGTTATTGATGTATATAAAGGTCCCACGGAGACGTAGAGCCCAACAAGCCAGGAATGTGATCAAATATTACCGCCGAGGTGTTAGGTTGGGTTAGGGTAGGTTATATTACGTTATTGATGTATATAAAGCTCCCACGGAGACGTTTAGGCCAACTCGCCAGGAATGTTGTCAAATATTACCGCCGAAATGATAGGTTGGATTATGTTACGTTATATTTCGTTATTGATGCTTATGAAGGTCCCACGGAGACGTAGAGGCCAACTCGCCAGGTATGTTTTCTAATATTACCGCCGAGATGTTAGGTTTGGTTAGGTTAGGTTATATTACGTTATTGATGTATAAAAAGATCCCACGGAGACGGAGAAGCCAACTCGCCAGGAATGTTGTCAAATATTACCGCCGAGATGTTCGGTTGGGTTACGTTAGGTTATATTACGTTATTGATGTATATAAAGGTCCCACGGAGACGTAGAGGCCAACAAGCCAGGAATGTGTTCAAATATTACCGCGGAGATGTTATGTTGGGTTAGGTTAGGTTATATTACGTTATTGATGTATATAAAGGTCCCACGGAGACGTAGAGGCCAACTCGCCAGGTATGTTTTCAAATATTACTGCCGAGATGTTAGGTTGGGTTAGGTTAGGTTATATTACGTTATTGATGTATAAAAAGATCCCACGGAGACGTAGAGGCCAACAAGCAAGGAATGTGTTCAAATATAACCGCCGAGATGTTAGATTGGGTTAAGTTAGGTTATATTACATTATTGATATATATATATATATATATATATATCCCACGGAGACGTAGAGGCCAACAAGCCAGGAATGTGTTCAAATATTACCGCCGAGATGTTAGATTGGGTTAAGTTAGGTTATATTACATTATTGATATATATATATATATATATATATATATATATATATATATATATATATATCCCACGGGGACGTGGAGGCCAACAAGCCAGGAATGTGTTCAAATATTACCGCCGAGATATTTGGTTGGGTTAGGTTAGGTTATATTACGTTATAGATGTATATAAAGGTCCCACGGAGACGTAGAGGCCAACAAGCCAGGAATGTGTTCAAATATTACGGCCGAGATGTTAGATTGGGTTAGGTTAGGTTATATTACGTTATTGATGTATATAAAGGTCCCACGGAGACGTAGAGGCCAACAAGCCAGGAATGTGTTCAAATATTACCGCCGAGATGTTAGGTTGGGTTAGGTTAGATTATATTACGTTATAGATGTATATAAAGATCCGACGGAGTCGTAGAGGCCAACTCGCCATGAATGTTTTCAAATATTACCGCCGAGATGTTAGGTTGGGTTAGGTTAGGTTATATTACGGTATAGATGTATATAAAGGTCCCACGGAGACGTAGAGGCCAACAAGCCAGGAATGTGTTCAAATATTACCGCCGAGATGTTAGGTTGGGTTAGGTTAGATTATATTACGTTATAGATGTATATAAAGATCCGACGGAGTCGTAGAGGCCAACTCGCCATGAATGTTTTCAAATATTACCGCCGAGATGTTAGGTTGGGTTAGGTTAGGTTATATTACGGTATAGATGTATATAAAGGTCCCACGGAGACGTAGAGGCCAACAAGCCAGGAATGTGTTCAAATATTACCGCCGAGATGTTAGATTGGGTTAGGTTAGGTTATATTACGTTATTGATGTATATAAAGGTCCCACGGAGACGTAGAGGCCAACAAGCCAGGAATGTCTTCAAATATTACCGCCGAGATGATAGGTTGTGTTATGTTAGGTTATATTTCGTTATTGATGTTTATGAAGGTCAAACGGAGACGTAGAGGCCAACTCGCCAGTAATGTTGTAAAATATTACCGCCGAGATGATAGGTTGGGTTAGGTTAGGTTATATTTCGTTCTTGATGTATATGAAGGTCCCACGGAGACGTAGAGGCCAACTCGCCAGGAATGTTGTCAAATATTACCGACGATATGTTAGGTTGGGTTAGGTTAGGTTATATTACGTTATTGATGTATAAAAAGATCCCACGGAGACGGAGAAGCCAACTAGCCAGGAATGTTGTCAAATATTACCGCCGAGATTTTACGTTGGGTTAGGTTAGGTTATATAACGTTATTGATGTATATAAAGGTCCCACGGGTACGTAGAGGCCAACTCGCCAGGAATGTTGTCAAATATTACCGCCGAGATGATAGTTTGTGTTAGGTTAGGTTATATTTCGTTACTGATGTTTATAAAGGTCAAACGGAGACGTAGAGGCCAACAAGCCAGGAATGTGTTCAAATATTACCGCCGAGGTGTTAGGTTGGTTTAGGTTAGGTTATATTACGTTATAGATGTATATAAAGATCCCACGGAGACGTAGATGCCAACTCGCCATGAATGTTTTCAAATATTGCCGCCGAGATGTTAGGTTGGGTTAAGTTAGGTTATATTACGTTATTGATGTATATAAAGGTCCCACGGAGACGTAGAGGCCAACAAGCCAGGAATGTGTTCAAATATTACCGCCAAGATGTTAGATTGGGTTAGGTTAGGTTATATTACGTTATTGATGTATATAAAGGTCCCACGGAGACGTAGAGGCCAACAAGCCAGGAATGTGTTCAAATATTACCGCGGAGATGTTAGGTTGGGTTAGGTTAGGTTATATTACGTTATTGATGTATATAAAGGTCCCACGGAGGCGTAGAGGCCAACTCGCCAGGTATGTTTTCAAATATTACCGCCGAGATGTTAGGTTGGGTTAGGTTAGGTTATATTACGTTATTGATGTATAAAAAGATCCCACGGAGACGTAGAGGCCAACATGCCAGGAATGTGTTGAAATATTACCGCCGAGATGTTAGGTTGGGTTAGGTTAGGTTATATTACGTTATAGATGTATATAAAGGTCCCACGGAGACGTAGAGGCCAACAAGCCAGGAATGTGTTCAAATATTACCGCCGAGATGTTAGATTGGGTTAGGTTATGTTATATTACGTTATTGATGTATATAAAGGTCCCACGGAGACGTAGAGGCCAACAAGCCAGGAATGTGTTCAAATATTACAGCGGAGATGTTAGGTTGGGTTAGGTTAGGTTATATTACGTTATTGATGTATAAAAAGATCCCACGGAGACGTAGAGGCCAACAAGCCAGGAATGTGTTCAAATATTACCGCCGAGATGTTAGATTGGGTTAGGTTAGGTTGTATTACGTTATTGATGTATATAAAGGTCCCACGGAGACGTAGAGGCCAACAAGCCAGGAATGTGTTCAAATATTACCGCGGAGATGTTAGGTTGGGTTAGGTTAGGTTATATTACGTTATTGATGTATATAAAGGTCCCACGGAGACGTAGAGGCCAACAAGCCAGGAATGTGTTCAAATATTACCGCCAAGATGTTAGATTGGGTTAGGTTAGGTTATATTACGTTATTGATGTATATAAAGGTCCCACGGAGACGTAGAGGCCAACAAGCCAGGAATGTGTTCAAATATTACCGCGGAGATGTTAGGTTGGGTTAGGTTAGGTTATACTACGTTATTGATATACATATATATATCCCACGGGGACGTGGAAGCCAACAAGCCAGGCATGTGTTCAAATATTACCGCCGAGATGTTAGATTGGGTTAGGTTAGGTTATATTACGTTATAGCTGTACATAAAGATCCCACGGAGACGTAGAGGCCAACTCGCCACGAATGTTTTCAAGTATTACCGCCGAGATGTTAGGTTGGGTTAGGTTAGGTTATATTACGTTATAGATGTATATAAAGTTCGCACGTAGACGTAGAGGCCAACAAGCCAGGAATGTGTTGAAGTATTACCGCCGAGATGTTAGATTGGGTTAGGTTAGGTTATATTACGTTATAGATGTATATAAAGGTCCCACGGAGACGTAGAAGCCAACAAGCCAGGAATGTGTTCAAATATTACCGCCGAGATGTTAGGTTGGGTTAGGTTAGGATATATTACGTTATTGATGTATGTAAATATCCCACGGAGACGTAGAGGCCAACAAGCCAGGAATGTGATCAAATATTACCGCCGAGGTGTTAGATTGGGTTAAGTTAGGTTATATTACATTATTGATATATATATATATATATATCCCACGGGGACGTGGAGGCCAACAAGCCAGGAATGTGTTCAAATATTACCGCCGAGATGTTTGGTTGGGTTAGGTTAGGTTATATTACGTTATAGATGTATATAAAGGTCCCACGGAGACGTAGAGGCCAACAAGCCAGGAATGTGTTCAAATATTACCGCCGAGATGTTAGAATGGGTTAGGTTAGGTTATATTACGTTATTGATGTATATAAAGGTCCCACGGAGACGTAGAGGCCAACAAGCCAGGCATGTGTTCAAATATTACCGCGGAGATGTTAGGTTGGGTTAGGTTAGGTTATATTACGTTATTGATGTATATAAAGGTCCCACGGAGACGTAGAGCCCAACAAGCCAGGAATGTGATCAAATATTACCACCGAGGTGTTAGGTTGGGTTAGGGTAGGTTATATTACGTTATTGATGTATATAAAGCTCCCACGGAGACGTTGAGGCCAACTCGCCAGGAATGTTGTCAAATATTACCGCCGAAATGATAGGTTGGATTATGTTACGTTATATTTCGTTATTGATGCTTATGAAGGTCCCACGGAGACGTAGAGGCCAACTCGCCAGGTATGTTTTCTAATATTACCGCCGAGATGTTAGGTTTGGTTAGGTGAGGTTATATTACGTTATTGATGTATAAAAAGATCCCACGGAGACGGAGAAGCCAACTCGCCAGGAACGTTGTCAAATATTACCGCCGAGATGTTAGGTTGGGTTACGTTAGGTTATATTACGTTATTGATGTATATAAAGGTCCCACGGAGACGTAGAGGCCAACAAGCCAGGAATGTGTTCAAATATTACCGCGGAGATGTTAGGTTGGGTTAGGTTAGGTTATATTACGTTATTGATGTATAAAAAGATCCCACGGAGACGTAGAGGCCAACAAGCAAGGAATGTGTTCAAATATAACCGCCGAGATGTTAGATTGGGTTAAGTTAGGTTATATTACATTATTGATATATATATATATATATCCCACGGGGACGTGGAGGCCAACAAGCCAGGAATGTGTTCAAATATTACCGCCGAGATGTTTGGTTGGGTTAGGTTAGGTTATATTACGTTATAGATGTATATAAAGGTCCCACGGAGACGTAGAGGCCAACAAGCCAGGAATGTGTTCAAATATTACCGCAGAGATGTTAGATTGGGTTAGATTAGGTTATATTACGTTATTGATGTATATAAAGGTCCCACGGAGACGTAGAGGCCAACAAGCCAGGAATGTGTTCAAATATTACCGCCGAAATGTTAGGTTGGGTTAGGTTAGGTTATATTACGTTATAGATGTATATAAAGATCCCACGGAGACGTAGAGGCCAACTCGCCATGAATGTTTTCAAATATTACCGCCGAGATGTTAGGTTGGGTTAGGTTAGGTTATATTACGTTATAGATGTATATAAAGGTCCCACGGAGACGTAGAGGCCAACAAGCCAGGAATGTGTTCAAATATTACCGCCGAGATGTTAGGTTTGGTTAGGTTAGGTTATATTACGTTATTGATGTATAAAAAGATCCCACGGAGACGGAGAAGCCAACTCGCCAGGAATGTTGTCAAATATTACCGCCGAGATGTTAGGTTGGGTTACGTTAGGTTATATTACGTTATTGATGTATATAAAGGTCCCACGGAGACGTAGAGGCCAACAAGCCAGGAATGTCTTCAAATATTACCGCCGAGATGATAGGTTGGGTTAGGTTAGGTTATATTACGTTATAGATGTATATAAAGGTCCCACGGAGACGTAGAGGCCAACTCGCCAGGAATGTTTTCAAATATTACCGCCGAGATGTTAGGTTGGGTTAGGTTAGGTTATATTACGTTATAGATGTATTTAAAGGTCCCACGGAGACGTAGAGGCCAACAAGCCAGGAATGTGTTCAAATATTACCGCGGAGATGTTAGGTTGGGTTAGGTTAGGTTATATTACGTTATTGATGTATATAAAGGTCCCACGGAGACGTAGAGGCCAACTCGCCAGGTATGTTTTCAAATATTACCGCCGAGATGTTAGGTTGGGTTAGGTTAGGTTATATTACGTTACTGATGTATAAAAAGATCCCACGGAGACGTAGAGGCCAACAAGCCAGGAATGTGTTCAAATATTACCGCAGAGATGTTAGATTGGGTTAGGTTAGGTTATATTACATTATTGATATATATATATATATATATATATATATATATATATATATATATATATATATATATCCCACGGGGACGTGGAGGCCAACAAGCCAGGAATGTGTTCAAATATTACCGCCGAGATGTTTGGTTGGGTTAGGTTAGGTTATATTACGTTATAGATGTATATAAAGGTCCCACGGAGACGTAGATGCCAACAAGCCAGGAATGTGTTCAAATATTACCGCCGAGATGTTAGATTGGGTTAGGTTAGGTTATATTACGTTATTGATGTATATAAAGGTCCCACGGAGACGTAGAGGCCAACAAGCCAGGAATGTGTTCAAATATTACCGCCGAGATGTTAGGTTGGGTTAGGTTAGATTATATTACGTTATAGATGTATATAAAGATCCCACGGAGTCGTAGAGGCCAACTCGCCATGAATGTTTTCAAATATTACCGCCGAGATGTTAGGTTGGGTTAGGTTAGGTTATATTACGGTATAGATGTATATAAAGGTCCCACGGAGACGTAGAGGCCAACAAGCCAGGAATGTGTTCAAATATTACCGCCGAGATGTTAGATTGGGTTAGGTTAGGTTATATTACGTTATTGATGTATATAAAGGTCCCACGGAGACGTAGAGGCCAACAAGCCAGGAATGTCTTCAAATATTACCGCCGAGATGATAGGTTGTGTTATGTTAGGTTATATTTCGTTATTGATGTTTATGAAGGTCAAACGGAGACGTAGAGGCCAACTCGCCAGTAATGTTGTAAAATATTACCGCCGAGATGATAGGTTGGGTTAGGTTAGGTTATATTTCGTTCTTGATGTATATGAAGGTCCCACGGAGACGTAGAGGCCAACTCGCCAGGAATGTTGTCAAATATTACCGACGATATGTTAGGTTGGGTTAGGTTAGGTTATATTACGTTATTGATGTATAAAAAGATCCCACGGAGACGGAGAAGCCAACTAGCCAGGAATGTTGTCAAATATTACCGCCGAGATTTTACGTTGGGTTAGGTTAGGTTATATAACGTTATTGATGTATATAAAGGTCCCACGGGTACGTAGAGGCCAACTCGCCAGGAATGTTGTCAAATATTACCGCCGAGATGATAGTTTGTGTTAGGTTAGGTTATATTTCGTTACTGATGTTTATAAAGGTCAAACGGAGACGTAGAGGCCAACAAGCCAGGAATGTGTTCAAATATTACCGCCGAGGTGTTAGGTTGGTTTAGGTTAGGTTATATTACGTTATAGATGTATATAAAGATCCCACGGAGACGTAGATGCCAACTCGCCATGAATGTTTTCAAATATTGCCGCCGAGATGTTAGGTTGGGTTAAGTTAGGTTATATTACGTTATTGATGTATATAAAGGTCCCACGGAGACGTAGAGGCCAACAAGCCAGGAATGTGTTCAAATATTACCGCCAAGATGTTAGATTGGGTTAGGTTAGGTTATATTACGTTATTGATGTATATAAAGGTCCCACGGAGACGTAGAGGCCAACAAGCCAGGAATGTGTTCAAATATTACCGCGGAGATGTTAGGTTGGGTTAGGTTAGGTTATATTACGTTATTGATGTATATAAAGGTCCCACGGAGGCGTAGAGGCCAACTCGCCAGGTATGTTTTCAAATATTACCGCCGAGATGTTAGGTTGGGTTAGGTTAGGTTATATTACGTTATTGATGTATAAAAAGATCCCACGGAGACGTAGAGGCCAACATGCCAGGAATGTGTTGAAATATTACCGCCGAGATGTTAGGTTGGGTTAGGTTAGGTTATATTACGTTATAGATGTATATAAAGGTCCCACGGAGACGTAGAGGCCAACAAGCCAGGAATGTGTTCAAATATTACCGCCGAGATGTTAGATTGGGTTAGGTTATGTTATATTACGTTATTGATGTATATAAAGGTCCCACGGAGACGTAGAGGCCAACAAGCCAGGAATGTGTTCAAATATTACAGCGGAGATGTTAGGTTGGGTTAGGTTAGGTTATATTACGTTATTGATGTATAAAAAGATCCCACGGAGACGTAGAGGCCAACAAGCCAGGAATGTGTTCAAATATTACCGCCGAGATGTTAGATTGGGTTAGGTTAGGTTGTATTACGTTATTGATGTATATAAAGGTCCCACGGAGACGTAGAGGCCAACAAGCCAGGAATGTGTTCAAATATTACCGCGGAGATGTTAGGTTGGGTTAGGTTAGGTTATATTACGTTATTGATGTATATAAAGGTCCCACGGAGACGTAGAGGCCAACAAGCCAGGAATGTGTTCAAATATTACCGCCAAGATGTTAGATTGGGTTAGGTTAGGTTATATTACGTTATTGATGTATATAAAGGTCCCACGGAGACGTAGAGGCCAACAAGCCAGGAATGTGTTCAAATATTACCGCGGAGATGTTAGGTTGGGTTAGGTTAGGTTATACTACGTTATTGATATACATATATATATCCCACGGGGACGTGGAAGCCAACAAGCCAGGCATGTGTTCAAATATTACCGCCGAGATGTTAGATTGGGTTAGGTTAGGTTATATTACGTTATAGCTGTACATAAAGATCCCACGGAGACGTAGAGGCCAACTCGCCACGAATGTTTTCAAGTATTACCGCCGAGATGTTAGGTTGGGTTAGGTTAGGTTATATTACGTTATAGATGTATATAAAGTTCGCACGTAGACGTAGAGGCCAACAAGCCAGGAATGTGTTGAAGTATTACCGCCGAGATGTTAGATTGGGTTAGGTTAGGTTATATTACGTTATAGATGTATATAAAGGTCCCACGGAGACGTAGAAGCCAACAAGCCAGGAATGTGTTCAAATATTACCGCCGAGATGTTAGGTTGGGTTAGGTTAGGATATATTACGTTATTGATGTATGTAAATATCCCACGGAGACGTAGAGGCCAACAAGCCAGGAATGTGATCAAATATTACCGCCGAGGTGTTAGATTGGGTTAAGTTAGGTTATATTACATTATTGATATATATATATATATATATCCCACGGGGACGTGGAGGCCAACAAGCCAGGAATGTGTTCAAATATTACCGCCGAGATGTTTGGTTGGGTTAGGTTAGGTTATATTACGTTATAGATGTATATAAAGGTCCCACGGAGACGTAGAGGCCAACAAGCCAGGAATGTGTTCAAATATTACCGCCGAGATGTTAGAATGGGTTAGGTTAGGTTATATTACGTTATTGATGTATATAAAGGTCCCACGGAGACGTAGAGGCCAACAAGCCAGGCATGTGTTCAAATATTACCGCGGAGATGTTAGGTTGGGTTAGGTTAGGTTATATTACGTTATTGATGTATATAAAGGTCCCACGGAGACGTAGAGCCCAACAAGCCAGGAATGTGATCAAATATTACCACCGAGGTGTTAGGTTGGGTTAGGGTAGGTTATATTACGTTATTGATGTATATAAAGCTCCCACGGAGACGTTGAGGCCAACTCGCCAGGAATGTTGTCAAATATTACCGCCGAAATGATAGGTTGGATTATGTTACGTTATATTTCGTTATTGATGCTTATGAAGGTCCCACGGAGACGTAGAGGCCAACTCGCCAGGTATGTTTTCTAATATTACCGCCGAGATGTTAGGTTTGGTTAGGTGAGGTTATATTACGTTATTGATGTATAAAAAGATCCCACGGAGACGGAGAAGCCAACTCGCCAGGAACGTTGTCAAATATTACCGCCGAGATGTTAGGTTGGGTTACGTTAGGTTATATTACGTTATTGATGTATATAAAGGTCCCACGGAGACGTAGAGGCCAACAAGCCAGGAATGTGTTCAAATATTACCGCGGAGATGTTAGGTTGGGTTAGGTTAGGTTATATTACGTTATTGATGTATAAAAAGATCCCACGGAGACGTAGAGGCCAACAAGCAAGGAATGTGTTCAAATATAACCGCCGAGATGTTAGATTGGGTTAAGTTAGGTTATATTACATTATTGATATATATATATATATATCCCACGGGGACGTGGAGGCCAACAAGCCAGGAATGTGTTCAAATATTACCGCCGAGATGTTTGGTTGGGTTAGGTTAGGTTATATTACGTTATAGATGTATATAAAGGTCCCACGGAGACGTAGAGGCCAACAAGCCAGGAATGTGTTCAAATATTACCGCAGAGATGTTAGATTGGGTTAGATTAGGTTATATTACGTTATTGATGTATATAAAGGTCCCACGGAGACGTAGAGGCCAACAAGCCAGGAATGTGTTCAAATATTACCGCCGAAATGTTAGGTTGAGTTAGGTTAGGTTATATTACGTTATAGATGTATATAAAGATCCCACGGAGACGTAGAGGCCAACTCGCCATGAATGTTTTCAAATATTACCGCCGAGATGTTAGGTTGGGTTAGGTTAGGTTATATTACGTTATAGATGTATATAAAGGTCCCACGGAGACGTAGAGGCCAACAAGCCAGGAATGTGTTCAAATATTACCGCCGAGATGTTAGGTTTGGTTAGGTTAGGTTATATTACGTTATTGATGTATAAAAAGATCCCACGGAGACGGAGAAGCCAACTCGCCAGGAATGTTGTCAAATATTACCGCCGAGATGTTAGGTTGGGTTACGTTAGGTTATATTACGTTATTGATGTATATAAAGGTCCCACGGAGACGTAGAGGCCAACAAGCCAGGAATGTCTTCAAATATTACCGCCGAGATGATAGGTTGGGTTAGGTTAGGTTATATTACGTTATAGATGTATATAAAGGTCCCACGGAGACGTAGAGGCCAACTCGCCAGGAATGTTTTCAAATATTACCGCCGAGATGTTAGGTTGGGTTAGGTTAGGTTATATTACGTTATAGATGTATTTAAAGGTCCCACGGAGACGTAGAGGCCAACAAGCCAGGAATGTGTTCAAATATTACCGCGGAGATGTTAGGTTGGGTTAGGTTAGGTTATATTACGTTATTGATGTATATAAAGGTCCCACGGAGACGTAGAGGCCAACTCGCCAGGTATGTTTTCAAATATTACCGCCGAGATGTTAGGTTGGGTTAGGTTAGGTTATATTACGTTACTGATGTATAAAAAGATCCCACGGAGACGTAGAGGCCAACAAGCCAGGAATGTGTTCAAATATTACCGCAGAGATGTTAGATTGGGTTAGGTTAGGTTATATTACATTATTGATATATATATATATATATATATATATATATATATATCCCACGGGGACGTGGAGGCCAACAAGCCAGGAATGTGTTCAAATATTACCGCCGAGATGTTTGGTTGGGTTAGGTTAGGTTATATTACGTTATAGATGTATATAAAGGTCCCACGGAGACGTAGATGCCAACAAGCCAGGAATGTGTTCAAATATTACCGCCGAGATGTTAGATTGGGTTAGGTTAGGTTATATTACGTTATTGATGTATATAAAGGTCCCACGGAGACGTAGAGGCCAACAAGCCAGGAATGTGTTCAAATATTACCGCCGAGATGTTAGGTTGGGTTAGGTTAGATTATATTACGTTATAGATGTATATAAAGATCCCACGGAGTCGTAGAGGCCAACTCGCCATGAATGTTTTCAAATATTACCGCCGAGATGTTAGGTTGGGTTAGGTTAGGTTATATTACGGTATAGATGTATATAAAGGTCCCACGGAGACGTAGAGGCCAACAAGCCAGGAATGTGTTCAAATATTACCGCCGAGATGTTAGATTGGGTTAGGTTAGGTTATATTACGTTATTGATGTATATAAAGGTCCCACGGAGACGTAGAGGCCAACAAGCCAGGAATGTCTTCAAATATTACCGCCGAGATGATAGGTTGTGTTATGTTAGGTTATATTTCGTTATTGATGTTTATGAAGGTCAAACGGAGACGTAGAGGCCAACTCGCCAGTAATGTTGTAAAATATTACCGCCGAAATGATAGGTTGGGTTAGGTTAGGTTATATTTCGTTCTTGATGTATATGAAGGTCCCACGGAGACGTAGAGGCCAACTCGCCAGGAATGTTGTCAAATATTACCGACGATATGTTAGGTTGGGTTAGGTTAGGTTATATTACGTTATTGATGTATAAAAAGATCCCACGGAGACGGAGAAGCCAACTCGCCAGGAATGTTGTCAAATATTACCGCCGAGATTTTACGTTGGGTTAGGTTAGGTTATATAACGTTATTGATGTATATAAAGGTCCCACGGGTACGTAGAGGCCAACTCGCCAGGAATGTTGTCAAATATTACCGCCGAGATGATAGTTTGTGTTAGGTTAGGTTATATTTCGTTACTGATGTTTATAAAGGTCAAACGGAGACGTAGAGGCCAACAAGCCAGGAATGTGTTCAAATATTACCGCCGAGGTGTTAGGTTGGGTTAGGTTAGGTTATATTACGTTATAGATGTATATAAAGATCCCACGGAGACGTAGATGCCAACTCGCCATGAATGTTTTCAAATATTACCGCCGAGATGTTAGGTTGGGTTAGGTTAGGTTATATTACGTTATAGATGTATATAAAGGTCCCACGGAGACGTAGAGGCCAACAAGCCAGGAATGTGTTCAAATATTACCGCCGAGATGTTAGGTTTGGTTAGGTTAGGTTATATTACGTTATTGATGTATAAAAAGATCCCACGGAGACGGAGAAGCCAACTCGCCAGGAATGTTGTCAAATATTACCGCCGAGATGTTAGGTTGGGTTACGTTAGGTTATATTACGTTATTGATGTATATAAAGGTCCCACGGAGACGTAGAGGCCAACAAGCCAGGAATGTCTTCAAATATTACCGCCGAGATGATAGGTTGGGTTAGGTTAGGTTATATTACGTTATAGATGTATATAAAGGTCCCACGGAGACGTAGAGGCCAACTCGCCAGGAATGTTTTCAAATATTACCGCCGAGATGTTAGGTTGGGTTAGGTTAGGTTATATTACGTTATAGATGTATATAAAGATCCCACGGAGTCGTAGAGGCCAACTCGCCATGAATGTTTTCAAATATTACCGCCGAGATGTTAGGTTGGGTTAGGTTAGGTTATATTACGGTATAGATGTATATAAAGGTCCCACGGAGACGTAGAGGCCAACAAGCCAGGAATGTGTTCAAATATTACCGCCGAGATGTTAGATTGGGTTAGGTTGGGTTATATTACGTTATTGATGTATATAAAGGTCCCACGGAGACGTAGAGGCCAACAAGCCAGGAATGTCTTCAAATATTACCGCCGAGATGATAGGTTGTGTTATGTTAGGTTATATTTCGTTATTGATGTTTATGAAGGTCAAACGGAGACGTAGAGGCCAAATCGCCAGTAATGTTGTAAAATATTACCGCCGAAATGATAGGTTGGGTTAGGTTAGGTTATATTTCGTTCTTGATGTATATGAAGGTCCCACGGAGACGTAGAGGCCAACTCGCCAGGAATGTTGTCAAATATTACCGACGATATGTTAGGTTGGGTTAGGTTAGGTTATATTACGTTATTGATGTATAAAAAGATCCCACGGAGACGGAGAAGCCAACTCGCCAGGAATGTTGTCAAATATTACCGCCGAGATTTTACGTTGGGTTAGGTTAGGTTATATAACGTTATTGATGTACATAAAGGTCCCACGGGTACGTAGAGGCCAACTCGCCAGGAATGTTGTCAAATATTACCGCCGAGATGATAGTTTGTGTTAGGTTAGGTTATATTTCGTTACTGATGTTTATAAAGGTCAAACGGAGACGTAGAGGCCAACAAGCCAGGAATGTGTTCAAATATTACCGCCGAGGTGTTAGGTTGGGTTAGGTTAGGTTATATTACGTTATAGATGTATATAAAGATCCCACGGAGACGTAGATGCCAACTCGCCATGAATGTTTTCAAATATTGCCGCCGAGATGTTAGGTTGGGTTAGGTTAGGTTATATTACGTTATTGATGTATATAAAGGTCCCACGGAGACGTAGAGGCCAACAAGCCAGGAATGTGTTCAAATATTACCGCCAAGACGTTAGATTGGGTTAGGTTAGGTTATATGACGTTATTGATGTATATAAAGGTCCCACGGAGACGTAGAGTCCAACAAGCCAGGAATGTGTTCAAATATTACCGCGGAGATGTTAGGTTGGGTTAGGTTAGGTTATATTACGTTATTGATGTATATAAAGGTCCCACGGAGGCGTAGAGGCCAACAAGCCAGGAATGTGTTCAAATATTACCGCCGAGATGTTAGGTTGGGTTAGGTTAGGTTATATTACGTTATTGATGTATGTAAATATCCCACGGAGACGTGGAGGCCAACAAGCCAGGAATGTGTTCAAATATTACCGCCGAGATGTTAGGTTGGGTTAGGTTAGGTTATATTACGTTATAGCTGTACATAAAGATCCCACGGAGACGTAGAGGCCAACTCGCCATGAATGTTTTCAAATATTGCCGCCGAGATGTTAGGTTGGGTTAGGTTAGGTTATATTACGTTATAGATGTATATAAAGGTCCCACGGAGACGTAGAGGCCAACAAGCCAGGAATGTGTTCAAATATTACCGCCGAGATGTTAGATTGGGTTAGGTTATGTTATATTACGTTATTGATGTATATAAACGTCCCACGGAGACGTAGAGGCCAACAAGCCAGGAATGTGTTCAAATATTACAGCGGAGATGTTAGGTTGGGTTAGGTTAGGTTATATTACGTTATTGATGTATAAAAAGATCCCACGGATACGTAGAGGCCAACAAGCCAGGAATGTGTTCAAATATTACCGCCGAGATGTTAGATTGGGTTAGGTTAGGTTGTATTACGTTATTGATGTATATAAAGGTCCCACGGAGACGTAGAGGCCAACAAGCCAGGAATGTGTTCAAATATTACCGCGGAGATGTTAGGTTGGGTTAGGTTAGTTTATATTACGTTATTGATGTATATAAAGGTCCCACGGAGACGTAGAGGCCAACTCGCAAGGTATGTTTTCAAATATTACCGCCGAGATGTTAGGTTGGTTTATGTTAGGTTATATTACGTTATTGATGTATAAAAAGATCCCACGGAGACGTAGAAGCCAACAAGCCAGGAATGTGTTCAAATATTACCGCCGAGATGTTAGATTGGGTTAGGTTAGGTTATACTACGTTATTGATATACATATATATATCCCACGGGGACGTGGAAGCCAACAAGCCAGGAATGTGTTCAAATATTACCGCCGAGATGTTAGATTGGGTTAGGTTAGGTTATATTACGTTATTGATGTATATAAAGGTCCCACGGAGACGTAGAGGCCAACAAGCCAGGCATGTGTTCAAATATTACCGCGGAGATGTTAGGTTGGGTTAGGTTAGGTTATATTACGTTATTGATGTATATAAAGGTCCCACGGAGACGTAGAGCCCAACAAGCCAGGAATGTGTTCAAATATTACCGCAGAGATGTTAGATTGGGTTAGATTAGGTTATATTACGTTATTGATGTATATAAAGGTCCCACGGAGACGTAGAGGCCAACAAGCCAGGAATGTGTTCAAATATTACCGCCGAAATGTTAGGTTGGGTTAGGTTAGGTTATATTACGTTATAGATGTATATAAAGATCCCACGGAGACGTAGAGGCCAACTCGCCATGAATGTTTTCAAATATTACCGCCGAGATGTTAGGTTGGGTTAGGTTAGGTTATATTACGTTATAGATGTATATAAAGGTCCCACGGAGACGTAGAGGCCAACAAGCCAGGAATGTGTTCAAATATTACCGCCGAGATGTTAGATTGGGTTAGGTTATGTTATATTACGTTATAGATGTATATAAAGATCCCACGGAGACGTAGAGGCCAACTCGCCATGAATGTTTTCAAATATTACCGCCGAGATGTTAGGTTGGGTTAGGTTAGGTTATATTACGTTATAGATGTATATAAAGGTCCCACGGAGACGTAGAGGCCAACAAGCCAGGAATGTGTTCAAATATTACCGCCGAGATGTTAGATTGGGTTAGGTTATGTTATATTACGTTATTGATGTATATAAACGTCCCACGGAGACGTAGAGGCCAACAAGCCAGGAATGTGTTCAAATATTACAGCGGAGATGTTAGGTTGGGTTAGGTTAGGTTATATTACGTTATTGATGTATAAAAAGATCCCACGGAGACGTAGAGGCCAACAAGCCAGGAATGTGTTCAAATATTACCGCCGAGATGTTAGATTGGGTTAGGTTAGGTTGTATTACGTTATTGATGTATATAAAGGTCCCACGGAGACGTAGAGGCCAACAAGCCAGGAATGTGTTCAAATATTACCGCGGAGATGTTAGGTTGGGTTAGGTTAGTTTATATTACGTTATTGATGTATATAAAGGTCCCACGGAGACGTAGAGGCCAACTCGCAAGGTATGTTTTCAAATATTACCGCCGAGATGTTAGGTTGGTTTATGTTAGGTTATATTACGTTATTGATGTATAAAAAGATCCCACGGAGACGTAGAAGCCAACAAGCCAGGAATGTGTTCAAATATTACCGCCGAGATGTTAGATTGGGTTAGGTTAGGTTATACTACGTTATTGATATACATATATATATCCCACGGGGACGTGGAAGCCAACAAGCCAGGAATGTGTTCAAATATTAGCGCCGAGATATTAGGTTGGGATAGGTTAGGTTATATTACGTTATAGATGTATATAAAGATCCCACGGAGACGTAGAGGCCAACTCGCCACGAATGTTTTCAAGCATTACCGCCGAGATGTTAGGTTGGGTTAGGTTAGGTTATATTACGTTATAGATGTATATAAAGTTCGCACGGAGACGTAGAGGCCAACAAGCCAGGAATGTGTTGAAGTATTACCGCCAAGATGTTAGATTGGGTTAGGTTAGGTTATATTACGTTATAGATGTATATAAAGGTCCCACGGAGACGTAGAGGCCAACAAGCCAGGAATGTGTTCAAATATTACCGCCGAGATGTTAGGTTGGGTTAGGTTAGGATATATTACGTTATTGATGTATGTAAATATCCCACGGAGACGTAGAGGCCAACAAGCCAGGAATGTGATCAAATATTACCGCCGAGGTGTTAGATTGGGTTAAGTTAGGTTATATTACATTATTGATATATATATATATATATCCCACGGGGACGTGGAGGCCAACAAGCCAGGAATGTGTTCAAATATTACCGCCGAGATGTTTGGTTGGGTTAGGTTAGGTTATATTACGTTATAGATGTATATAAAGGTCCCACGGAGACGTAGAGGCCAACAAGCCAGGAATGTGTTCAAATATTACCGCAGAGATGTTAGATTGGATTGGGTTAGGTTATATTACGTTATTGATGTATATAAAGGTCCCACGGAGACGTAGAGGCCAACAAGCCAGGAATGTGTTCAAATATTACCGCCGAAATGTTAGGTTGGGTTAGGTTAGGTTATATTACGTTATAGATGTATATAAAGATCCCACGGAGACGTAGAGGCCAACTCGCCATGAATGTTTTCAAATATTACCGCCGAGATGTTAGGTTGGGTTAGGTTAGGTTATATTACGTTATAGATGTATATAAAGGTCCCACGGAGACGTAGAGGCCAACAAGCCAGGAATGTGTTCAAATATTACCGCCGAGATGTTAGATTGGGTTAGGTTAGGTTATATTACGTTATTGATGTATATAAGGGTCCCACGGAGACGTAGAGGCCAACAAGCCAGGCATGTGTTCAAATATTACCGCGGAGATGTTAGGTTGGGTTAGGTTAGGTTATATTACGTTATTGATGTATATAAAGGTCCCACGGAGACGTAGAGCCCAACAAGCCAGGAATGTGATCAAATATTACCACCGAGGTGTTAGGTTGGGTTAGGGT
Organism: Xylocopa violacea; assembly: GCA_963969225.1. Classification (NCBI taxonomy): domain Eukaryota; kingdom Metazoa; phylum Arthropoda; class Insecta; order Hymenoptera; family Apidae; genus Xylocopa; species Xylocopa violacea. The sequence goes on from CAXAJV010000671.1 coordinate 383,170, forward strand.
AGGTTATATTACGTTATTGATGTATATAAAGCTCCCACGGAGACGTTGAGGCCAACTCGCCAGGAATGTTGTCAAATATTACCGCCGAAATGATAGGTTGGATTATGTTGCGTTATATTTCGTTATTGATGCTTATGAAGGTCCCACGGAGACGCAGAGGCCAACTCGCCAGGTATGTTTTCTAATATTACCGCCGAGATGTTAGGTTTGGTTAGGTGAGGTTATATTACGTTATTGATGTATAAAAAGATCCCACGGAGACGGAGAAGCCAACTCGCCAGGAATGTTGTCAAATATTACCGCCGAGATGTTAGGTTGGGTTACGTTAGGTTATATTACGTTATTGATGTATATAAAGGTCCCACGGAGACGTAGAGGCCAACAAGCCAGGAATGTGTTCAAATATTACCGCGGAGATGTTAGGTTGGGTTAGGTTAGGTTATATTACGTTATTGATGTATATAAAGGTCCCACGGAGACGTAGAGGCCAACTCGCCAGGTATGTTTTCAAATATTACTGCCGAGATGTTAGGTTGGGTTAGGTTAGGTTACATTACGTTATTGATGTATAAAAAGATCCCACGGAGACGTAGAGGCCAACAAGCAAGGAATGTGTTCAAATATAACCGCCGAGATGTTAGATTGGGTTAAGTTAGGTTATATTACATTATTGATATATATATACATATATCCCACGGGGACGTGGAGGCCAACAAGCCAGGAATGTGTTCAAATATTACCGCCGAGATGTTTGGTTGGGTTAGGTTAGGTTATATTACGTTATAGATGTATATAAAGGTCCCACGGAGACGTAGAGGCCAACAAGCCAGGAATGTGTTCAAATATTACCGCAGAGATGTTAGATTGGGTTAGATTAGGTTATATTACGTTATTGATGTATATAAAGGTCCCACAGAGACGTAGAGGCCAACGAGCCAGGAATGTGTTCAAATATTACCGCCGAAATGTTAGATTGGGTTAGGTTAGGTTATATTACGTTATTGATGTATATAAAGGTCCCACGGAGACGTAGAGGCCAACAAGCCAGGCATGTGTTCAAATATTACCGCGGAGATGTTAGGTTGGGTTAGGTTAGGTTATATTACGTTATTGATGTATATAAAGGTCCCACGGAGACGTAGAGCCCAACAAGCCAGGAATGTGATCAAATATTACCGCCGAGGTGTTAGGTTGGGTTAGGGTAGGTTATATTACGTTATTGATGTATATAAAGCTCCCACGGAGACGTTGAGGCCAACTCGCCAGGAATGTTGTCAAATATTACCGCCGAAATGATAGGTTGGATTATGTTACGTTATATTTCGTTATTGATGCTTATGAAGGTCCCACGGAGACGTAGAGGCCAACTCGCCAGGTATGTTTTCTAATATTACCGCCGAGATGTTAGGTTTGGTTAGGTTAGGTTATATTACGTTATTGATGTATAAAAAGATCCCACGGAGACGGAGAAGCCAACTCGCCAGGAATGTTGTCACATATTACCGCCGAGATGTTAGGTTGGGTTACGTTAGGTTATATTACGTTATTGATGTATATAAAGGTCCCACGGAGACGTAGAGGCCAACAAGCCAGGAATGTGTTCAAATATTACCGCGGAGATGTTAGGTTGGGTTAGGTTAGGTTATATTACGTTATTGATGTATATAAAGGTCCCACGGAGACGTAGAGGCCAACTCGCCAGGTATGTTTTCAAATATTACTGCCGAGATGTTAGGTTGGGTTAGGTTAGGTTATATTACGTTATTGATGTATAAAAAGATCCCACGGAGACATAGAGGCCAACAAGCCAGGAATGTGTTCAAATATTACCGCCGAGATGTTAGATTGGGTTAAGTTAGGTTATATTACATTATTGATATATATATATATATATATATATATATATATATATATATATATATATATATATATATATATATATATCCCACTGGGACGTGGAGGCCAACAAGCCAGGAATGTGTTCAAATATTACCGCCGAGATGTTTGGTTGGGTTAGGTTAGGTTATATTACGTTATAGATGTATATAAAGGTCCCACGGAGACGTAGAGGCCAACAAGCCAGGAATGTGTTCAAATATTACCGCCGAGATGTTAGATTGGGTTAGGTTAGGTTATATTACGTTATTGATGTATATAAAGGTCCCACGGAGACGTAGAGGCCAACAAGCCAGGAATGTGTTCAAATATTACCGCCGAGATGTTAGGTTGGGTTAGGTTAGATTATGTTACGTTATAGATGTATATAAAGATCCCACGGAGTCGTAGAGGCCAACTCGCCATGAATGTTTTCAAATATTACCGCCGAGATGTTAGGTTGGGTTAGAGTAGGTTATATTACGTTATTGATGTAAATAAAGCTCCCACGGAGACGTTGAGGCCAACTCGCCAGGAATGTTGTCAAATATTACCGCCGAAATGATAGGTTGGATTAAGTTACGTTATATTTCGTTATTGATGCTTATGAAGGTCCCACGGAGACGTAGAGGCCAACTCGCCAGGTATGTTTTCTAATATTACCGCCGAGATGTTAGGTTGGGTTAGGTTAGGTTATATTACGTTATTGATGTATAAAAAGATCCCACGGAGACGTAGAGGCCAACAAGCAAGGAATGTGTTCAAATATTACCGCCGAGATGTTAGATTGGGTTAAGTTAGGTTATATTACATTATTGATATATATATATATATATATCCCACGGGGACGTGGAGGCCAACAAGCCAGGAATGTGTTCAAATATTACCGCCGAGATGTTTGGTTGGGTTAGGTTAGGTTATATTACGTTATAGATGTATATAAAGGTCCCACGGAGACGTAGAGGCCAACAAGCCAGGAATGTGTTCAAATATTACCGCAGAGATGTTAGATTGGATTAGGTTAGGTTATATTACGTTATTGATGTATATAAAGGTCCCACGGAGACGTAGAGGCCAACAAGCCAGGAATGTGTTCAAATATTACCGCCGAAATGTTAGGTTGGGTTAGGTTAGGTTATATTACGTTATAGATGTATATAAAGATCCCACGGAGACGTAGAGGCCAACTCGCCATGAATGTTTTCAAATATTACCGCCGAGATGTTAGGTTGGGTTAGGTTAGGTTATATTACGTTATAGATGTATATAAAGGTCCCACGGAGACGTAGAGGCCAACAAGCCAGGAATGTGTTCAAATATTACCGCCGAGATGTTAGATTGGGTTAGGTTAGGTTATATTACGTTATTGATGTATATAAAGGTCCCACGGAGACGTAGAGGCCAACAAGCCAGGCATGTGTTCAAATATTACCGCGGAGATGTTAGGTTGTGTTAGGTTAGGTTATATTACGTTATTGATGTATATAAAGGTCCCACGGAGACGTAGAGCCCAACAAGCCAGGAATGTGATCAAATATTACCGCCGAGGTGTTAGGTTGGGTTAGGGTAGGTTATATTACGTTATTGATGTATATAAAGCTCCCACGGAGACGTTGAGGCCAACTCGCCAGGAATGTTGTCAAATATTACCGCCGAAATGATAGGTTGGATTATGTTACGTTATATTTCGTTATTGATGCTTATGGAGGTCCCACGGAGACGTAGAGGCCAACTCGCCAGGTATGTTTTCTAATATTACCGCCGAGATGTTAGGTTTGGTTAGGTTAGGTTATATTACGTTATTGATGTATAAAAAGATCCCACGGAGACGGAGAAGCCAACTCGCCAGGAATGTTGTCAAATATTACCGCCGAGATGTTAGGTTGGGTTACGTTAGGTTATATTACGTTATTGATGTATATAAAGGTCCCACGGAGACGTAGAGGCCAACAAGCCAGGAATGTCTTCAAATATTACCGCCGAGATGATAGGTTGGGTTAGGTTAGGTTATATTACGTTATAGATGTATATAAAGGTCCCACGGAGACGTAGAGGCCAACTCGCCAGGTATGTTTTCAAATATTACCGCCGAGATGTTAGGTTGGGTTAGGTTAGGTTATATTACGTTATAGATGTATTTAAAGGTCCCACGGAGACGTAGAGGCCAACAAGCCAGGAATGTGTTCAAATATTACCGCGGAGATGTTAGGTTGGGTTAGGTTAGGTTATATTACGTTATTGATGTATATAAAGGTCCCACGGAGACGTAGAGGCCAACTCGCCAGGTATGTTTTCAAATATTACTGCCGAGATGTTAGGTTGGGTTAGGTTAGGTTATATTACGTTATTGATGTATAAAAAGATCCCACGGAGACGTAGAGGCCAACAAGCCAGGAATGTGTTCAAATATTACCGCCGAGATGTTAGATTGGGTTAAGTTAGGTTATATTACATTATTGATATATATATATATATATCCCACGGGGACGTGGAGGCCAACAAGCCAGGAATGTGTTCAAATATTACCGCCGAGATGTTTGGTTGGGTTAGGTTAGGTTATATTACGTTATAGATGTATATAAAGGTCCCACGGAGACGTAGAGGCCAACTCGCCATGAATGTGTTCAAATATTACCGCCGAGATGTTAGATTGGGTTAGGTTAGGTTATATTACGTTATTGATGTATATAAAGGTCCCACGGAGACGTAGAGGCCAACAAGCCAGGAATGTGTTCAAATATTACCGCGGAGATGTTAGGTTGGGTTAGGTTAGGTTATATTACGTTATTGATGTATAAAAAGATCCCACGGAGACGGAGAAGCCAACTAGCCAGGAATGTTGTCAAATATTACCGCCGAGATTTTACGTTGGGTTAGGTTAGGTTATATAACGTTATTGATGTATATAAAGGTCCCACGGAGACGTAGAGGCCAACAAGCCAGGCATGTGTTCAAATATTACCGCGGAGATGTTAGGTTGGGTTAGGTTAGGTTATATTACGTTATTGATGTATATAAAGGTCCCACGGAGACGTAGAGCCCAACAAGCCAGGAATGTGATCAAATATTACCGCCGAGGTGTTAGGTTGGGTTAGGGTAGGTTATATTACGTTATTGATGTATATAAAGCTCCCACGGAGACGTTGAGGCCAACTCGCCAGGAATGTTGTCAAATATTACCGCCGAAATGATAGGTTGGATTATGTTACGTTATATTTCGTTATTGATGCTTATGGAGGTCCCACGGAGACGTAGAGGCCAACTCGCCAGGTATGTTTTCTAATATTACCGCCGAGATGTTAGGTTTGGTTAGGTTAGGTTATATTACGTTATTGATGTATAAAAAGATCCCACGGAGACGGAGAAGCCAACTCGCCAGGAATGTTGTCAAATATTACCGCCGAGATGTTAGGTTGGGTTACGTTAGGTTATATTACGTTATTGATGTATATAAAGGTCCCACGGAGACGTAGAGGCCAACAAGCCAGGAATGTCTTCAAATATTACCGCCGAGATGATAGGTTGGGTTAGGTTAGGTTATATTACGTTATAGATGTATATAAAGGTCCCACGGAGACGTAGAGGCCAACTCGCCAGGAATGTTTTCAAATATTACCGCCGAGATGTTAGGTTGGGTTAGGTTAGGTTATATTACGTTATAGATGTATTTAAAGGTCCCACGGAGACGTAGAGGCCAACAAGCCAGGAATGTGTTCAAATATTACCGCGGAGATGTTAGGTTGGGTTAGGTTAGGTTATATTACGTTATTGATGTATATAAAGGTCCCACGGAGACGTAGAGGCCAACTCGCCAGGTATGTTTTCAAATATTACTGCCGAGATGTTAGGTTGGGTTAGGTTAGGTTATATTACGTTATTGATGTATAAAAAGATCCCACGGAGACGTAGAGGCCAACAAGCCAGGAATGTGTTCAAATATTACCGCCGAGATGTTAGATTGGGTTAAGTTAGGTTATATTACATTATTGATATATATATATATATATATCCCACGGGGACGTGGAGGCCAACAAGCCAGGAATGTGTTCAAATATTACCGCCGAGATGTTTGGTTGGGTTAGGTTAGGTTATATTACGTTATAGATGTATATAAAGGTCCCACGGAGACGTAGAGGCCAACTCGCCATGAATGTGTTCAAATATTACCGCCGAGATGTTAGATTGGGTTAGGTTAGGTTATATTACGTTATTGATGTATATAAAGGTCCCACGGAGACGTAGAGGCCAACAAGCCAGGAATGTGTTCAAATATTACCGCGGAGATGTTAGGTTGGGTTAGGTTAGGTTATATTACGTTATTGATGTATATAAAGGTCCCACGGAGACGTAGAGGCCAACTCGCCAGGTATGTTTTCAAATATTACCGCCGAGATGTTAGGTTGGGTTAGGTTAGGTTATATTACGTTATTGATGTATAAAAAGATCCCACGGAGACGTAGAGGCCAACAAGCCAGGAATGTGTTCAAATATTACCGCCGAGATGTTAGATTGGGTTAAGTTAGGTTATATTACATTATTGATGTATACATATATATATATATCCCACGGGGACGTGGAGGCCAACAAGCCAGGAATGTGTTCAAATATTACCGCCGAGATGTTAGGTTGGGTTAGGTTAGGTTATATTACGTTATAGATGTATATAAAGGTCCCACGGAGACGTAGAGGCCAACAAGCCAGGAATGTGTTCAAATATTACCGCCGAGATGTTAGATTGGGTTAGGTTAGGTTATATTACGTTATTGATGTATATAAAGGTCCCACGGAGACGTAGAGGCCAACAAGCCAGGAATGTGTTCAAATATTACCGCGGAGATGTTAGGTTGGGTAAGGTTAGGTTATATTACGTTATTGATGTATATAAAGGTCCCACGGAGACGTAGAGGCCAACAAGCCAGGAATGTGATCAAATATTACCGCCGAGGTGTTAGGTTGGTTAGGGTAGGTTATATTACGTTATTGATGTATATAAAGCTCCCACGGAGACGTTGAGGCCAACAAGCCAGGAATGTTGTCAAATATTACCGCCGAAATGATAGGTTGGATTAAGTTACGTTATATTTCGTTATTGATGCTTATGAAGGTCCCACGGAGACGTAGAGGCCAACTCGCCAGGTATGTTTTCTAATATTACCGCCGAGATGTTAGGTTGGGTTAGGTTAGGTTATATTACGTTATTGATGTATAAAAAGATCCCACGGAGACGTAGAGGCCAACAAGCAAGGAATGTGTTCAAATATTACCGCCGAGATGTTAGATTGGGTTAAGTTAGGTTATATTACATTATTGATATATATATATATATATATATATATATATATATATATATATATATATATATCCCACGGGGACGTGGAGGCCAACAAGCCAGGAATGTGTTCAAATATTACCGCCGAGATGTTTGGTTGGGTTAGGTTAGGTTATATTACGTTATAGATGTATATAAAGGTCCCACGGAGACGTAGAGGCCAACAAGCCAGGAATGTGTTCAAATATTACCGCCGAGATGTTAGATTGGGTTAGGTTAGGTTATATTACGTTATTGATGTATATAAAGGTCCCACGGAGACGTAGAGGCCAACAAGCCAGGCATGTGTTCAAATATTACCGCGGAGATGTTAGGTTGGGTTAGGTTAGGTTATATTACGTTATTGATGTATATAAAGGTCCCACGGAGACGTAGAGCCCAACAAGCCAGGAATGTGATCAAATATTACCACCGAGGTGTTAGGTTGGGTTAGGGTAGGTTATATTACGTTATTGATGTATATAAAGCTCCCACGGAGACGTTGAGGCCAACTCGCCAGGAATGTTGTCAAATATTACCGCCGAAATGATAGGTTGGATTATGTTACGTTATATTTCGTTATTGATGCTTATGAAGGTCCCACGGAGACGTAGAGGCCAACTCGCCAGGTATGTTTTCTAATATTACCGCCGAGATGTTAGGTTTGGTTAGGTGAGGTTATATTACGTTATTGATGTATAAAAAGATCCCACGGAGACGGAGAAGCCAACTCGCCAGGAACGTTGTCAAATATTACCGCCGAGATGTTAGGTTGGGTTACGTTAGGTTATATTACGTTATTGATGTATATAAAGGTCCCACGGAGACGTAGAGGCCAACAAGCCAGGAATGTGTTCAAATATTACCGCGGAGATGTTAGGTTGGGTTAGGTTAGGTTATATTACGTTATTGATGTATAAAAAGATCCCACGGAGACGTAGAGGCCAACAAGCAAGGAATGTGTTTAAATATAACCGCCGAGATGTTAGATTGGGTTAAGTTAGGTTATATTACATTATTGATATATATATATATATATATATATATATATATATATATCCCACGGGGACGTGGAGGCCAACAAGCCAGGAATGTGTTCAAATATTACCGCCGAGATGTTTGGTTGGGTTAGGTTAGGTTATATTACGTTATAGATGTATATAAAGGTCCCACGGAGACGTAGAGGCCAACAAGCCAGGAATGTGTTCAAATATTACCGCAGAGATGTTAGATTGGGTTAGATTAGGTTATATTACGTTATTGATGTATATAAAGGTCCCACGGAGACGTAGAGGCCAACAAGCCAGGAATGTGTTCAAATATTACCGCCGAAATGTTAGGTTGGGTTAGGCTAGGTTATATTACGTTATAGATGTATATAAAGATCCCACGGAGACGTAGAGGCCAACTCGCCATGAATGTTTTCAAATATTACCGCCGAGATGTTAGGTTGGGTTAGGTTAGGTTATATTACGTTATAGATGTATATAAAGGTCCCACGGAGACGTAGAGGCCAACAAGCCAGGAATGTGTTCAAATATTACCGCCGAGATGTTAGATTGGGTTAGGTTAGGTTATATTACGTTATTGATGTATATAAAGGTCCCACGGAGACGTAGAGGCCAACAAGCCAGGCATGTGTTCAAATATTACCGCGGAGATGTTAGGTTGGGTTAGGTTAGGTTATATTACGTTATTGATGTATATAAAGGTCCCACGGAGACGTAGAGCCCAACAAGCCAGGAATGTGATCAAATATTACCGCCGAGGTGTTAGGTTGGGTTAGGGTAGGTTATATTACGTTATTGATGTATATAAAGCTCCCACGGAGACGTTGAGGCCAACTCGCCAGGAATGTTGTCAAATATTACCGCCGAAATGATAGGTTGGATTATGTTACGTTATATTTCGTTATTGATGCTTATGAAGGTCCCACGGAGACGTAGAGGCCAACTCGCCAGGTATGTTTTCTAATATTACCGCCGAGATGTTAGGTTTGGTTAGGTTAGGTTATATTACGTTATTGATGTATAAAAAGATCCCACGGAGACGGAGAAGCCAACTCGCCAGGAATGTTGTCAAATATTACCGCCGAGATGTTAGGTTGGGTTACGTTAGGTTATATTACGTTATTGATGTATATAAAGGTCCCACGGAGACGTAGAGGCCAACAAGCCAGGAATGTGTTCAAATATTACCGCGGAGATGTTAGGTTGGGTTAGGTTAGGTTATATTACGATATTGATGTATATAAAGGTCCCACGGAGACGTAGAGGCCAACTCGCCAGGTATGTTTTCAAATATTACTGCCGAGATGTTAGGTTGGGTTAGGTTAGGTTATATTACGTTATTGATGTATAAAAAGATCCCACGGAGACGTAGAGGCCAACAAGCAAGGAATGTGTTCAAATATAACCGCCGAGATGTTAGATTGGGTTAAGTTAGGTTATATTACATTATTGATATATATATATATATATCCCACGGGGACGTGGAGGCCAACAAGCCAGGAATGTGTTCAAATATTACCGCCGAGATGTTTGGTTGGGTTAGGTTAGGTTATATTACGTTATAGATGTATATAAAGGTCCCACGGAGACGTAGAGGCCAACAAGCCAGGAATGTGTTCAAATATTACCGCAGAGATGTTAGATTGGGTTAGGTTAGGTTATATTACGTTATTGATGTATATAAAGGTCCCACGGAGACGTAGAGGCCAACAAGCCAGGAATGTGTTCAAATATTACCGCCGAAATGTTAGGTTGGGTTAGGTTAGGTTATATTACGTTACAGATGTATATAAAGATCCCACGGAGACGTAGAGGCCAACTCGCCATGAATGATTTCAAATATTACCGCCGAGATGTTAGGTTGGGTTAGGTTAGGTTATATTACGTTATAGGTGTATATAAAGGTCCCACGGATACGTAGAGGCCAACAAGCCAGGAATGTGTTCAAATATTACCGCCGAGATGTTAGATTGGGTTAGGTTAGGTTATATTACGTTATTGATGTATATAAAGGTCCCACGGAGACGTAGAGGCCAACAAGCCAGGAATGTGTTCAAATATTACCGCCGAAATGTTAGGTTGGGTTAGGTTAGGTTATATTACGTTATAGATGTATATAAAGATCCCACGGAGACGTAGAGGCCAACTCGCCATGAATGTTTTCAAATATTACCGCCGAGATGTTAGGTTGGGTTAGGTTAGGTTATATTACGTTATAGATGTATATAAAGGTCCCACGGAGACGTAGAGGCCAACAAGCCAGGAATGTGTTCAAATATTACCGCCGAGATGTTAGATTGGGTTAGGTTAGGTTATATTACGTTATTGATGTATATAAAGGTCCCACGGAGACGTAGAGGCCAACATGCCAGGCATGTGTTCAAATATTACCGCGGAGATGTTAGGTTGGGTTAGGTTAGGTTATATTACGTTATTGATGTATATAAAGGTCCCACGGAGACGTAGAGCCCAACAAGCCAGGAATGTGATCAAATATTACCGCCGAAGTGTTATGTTGGGTTAGGGTAGGTTATATTACGTTATTGATGTATATAAAGCTCCCACGGAGACGTTTAGGCCAACTCGCCAGGAATGTTGTCAAATATTACCGCCGAAATGATAGGTTGGATTATGTTACGTTATATTTCGTTATTGATGCTTATGAAGGTCCCACGGAGACGTAGAGGCCAACTCGCCAGGTATGTTTTCTAATATTACCGCCGAGATGTTAGGTTTGGTTAGGTTAGGTTATATTACGTTATTGATGTATAAAAAGATCCCACGGAGACGGAGAAGCCAACTCGCCAGGAATGTTGTCAAATATTACCGCCGAGATGTTCGGTTGGGTTACGTTAGGTTATATTACGTTATTGATGTATATAAAGGTCCCACGGAGACGTAGAGGCCAACAAGCCAGGAATGTGTTCAAATATTACCGCGGAGATGTTAGGTTGGGTTAGGTTAGGTTATATTACGTTATTGATGTATATAAAGGTCCCACGGAGACGTAGAGGCCAACTCGCCAGGTATGTTTTCAAATATTACTGCCGAGATGTTAGGTTGGGTTAGGTTAGGTTATATTACATTATTGATATATATATATATATATATATATATATATATATATATATATATATATATATCCCACGGGGACGTGGAGGCCAACAAGCCAGGAATGTGTTCAAATATTACCGCCGAGATGTTTGGTTGGGTTAGGTTAGGTTATATTACGTTATAGATGTATATAAAGGTCCCACGGAGACGTAGAGGCCAACAAGCCAGGAATGTGTTCAAATATTACGGCCGAGATGTTAGATTGGGTTAGGTTAGGTTATATTACGTTATTGATGTATATAAAGGTCCCACGGAGACGTAGAGGCCAACAAGCCAGGAATGTGTTCAAATATTACCGCCGAGATGTTAGGTTGGGTTAAGTTAGATTATATTACGTTATAGATGTATATAAAGATCCGACGGAGTCGTAGAGGCCAACTCGCCATGAATGTTTTCAAATATTACCGCCGAGATGTTAGGTTGGGTTAGGTTAGGTTATATTACGGTATAGATGTATATAAAGGTCCCACGGAGACGTAGAGGCCAACAAGCCAGGAATGTGTTCAAATATTACCGCCGAGATGTTAGATTGGGTTAGGTTAGGTTATATTACGTTATTGATGTATATAAAGGTCCCACGGAGACGTAGAGGCCAACAAGCCAGGAATGTCTTCAAATATTACCGCCGAGATGATAGGTTGTGTTATGTTAGGTTATATTTCGTTATTGATGTTTATGAAGGTCAAACGGAGACGTAGAGGCCAACTCGCCAGTAATGTTGTAAAATATTACCGCCGAGATGATAGGTTGGGTTAGGTTAGGTTATATTTCGTTCTTGATGTATATGAAGGTCCCACGGAGACGTAGAGGCCAACTCGCCAGGAATGTTGTCAAATATTACCGACGATATGTTAGGTTGGGTTAGGTTAGGTTATATTACGTTATTGATGTATAAAAAGATCCCACGGAGACGGAGAAGCCAACTAGCCAGGAATGTTGTCAAATATTACCGCCGAGATTTTACGTTGGGTTAGGTTAGGTTATATAACGTTATTGATGTATATAAAGGTCCCACGGGTACGTAGAGGCCAACTCGCCAGGAATGTTGTCAAATATTACCGCCGAGATGATAGTTTGTGTTAGGTTAGGTTATATTTCGTTACTGATGTTTATAAAGGTCAAACGGAGACGTAGAGGCCAACAAGCCAGGAATGTGTTCAAATATTACCGCCGAGGTGTTAGGTTGGGTTAGGTTAGGTTATATTACGTTATAGATGTATATAAAGATCCCACGGAGACGTAGATGCCAACTCGCCATGAATGTTTTCAAATATTGCGGCCGAGATGTTAGGTTGGGTTAAGTTAGGTTATATTACGTTATTGATGTATATAAAGGTCCCACGGAGACGTAGAGGCCAACAAGCCAGGAATGTGTTCAAATATTACCGCCAAGATGTTAGATTGGGTTAGGTTAGGTTATATTACGTTATTGATGTATATAAAGGTCCCACGGAGACGTAGAGGCCAACAAGCCAGGAATGTGTTCAAATATTACCGCGGAGATGTTAGGTTGGGTTAGGTTAGGTTATATTACGTTATTGATGTATATAAAGGTCCCACGGAGACGTAGAGCCCAACAAGCCAGGAATGTGATCAAATATTACCGCCGAGGTGTTAGGTTGGGTTAGGGTAGGTTATATTACGTTATTGATGTATATAAAGCTCCCACGGAGACGTTGAGGCCAACTCGCCAGGAATGTTGTCAAATATTACCGCCGAAATGATAGGTTGGATTATGTTACGTTATATTTCGTTATTGATGCTTATGAAGGTCCCACGGAGACGTAGAGGCCAACTCGCCAGGTATGTTTTCTAATATTACCGCCGAGATGTTAGGTTTGGTTAGGTTAGGTTATATTACGTTATTGATGTATAAAAAGATCCCACGGAGACGGAGAAGCCAACTCGCCAGGAATGTTGTCAAATATTACCGCCGAGATGTTAGGTTGGGTTACGTTAGGTTATATTACGTTATTGATGTATATAAAGGTCCCACGGAGACGTAGAGGCCAACTCGCCAGGTATGTTTTCAAATATTACTGCCGAGATGTTAGGTTGGGTTAGGTTAGGTTATATTACGTTATTGATGTATAAAAAGATCCCACGGAGACGTAGAGGCCAACAAGCAAGGAATGTGTTCAAATATAACCGCCGAGATGTTAGATTGGGTTAAGTTAGGTTATATTACATTATTGATATATATATATATATATCCCACGGAGACGTAGAGGCCAACAAGCCAGGAATGTGTTCAAATATTACCGCCGAGATGTTAGATTGGGTTAAGTTAGGTTATATTACATTATTGATATATATATATATATATATATATATATATATATATATATATATATCCCACGGGGACGTGGAGGCCAACAAGCCAGGAATGTGTTCAAATATCACCGCCGAGATGTTTGGTTGGGTTAGGTTAGGTTATATTACGTTATAGATGTATATAAAGGTCCCACGGAGACGTAGAGGCCAACAAGCCAGGAATGTGTTCAAATATTACGGCCGAGATGTTAGATTGGGTTAGGTTAGGTTATATTACGTTATTGATGTATATAAAGGTCCCACGGAGACGTAGAGGCCAACAAGCCAGGAATGTGTTCAAATATTACCGCCGAGATGTTAGGTTGGGTTAAGTTAGATTATATTACGTTATAGATGTATATAAAGATCCGACGGAGTCGTAGAGGCCAACTCGCCATGAATGTTTTCAAATATTACCGCCGAGATGTTAGGTTGGGTTAGGTTAGGTTATATTACGGTATAGATGTATATAAAGGTCCCACGGAGACGTAGAGGCCAACAAGCCAGGAATGTGTTCAAATATTACCGCCGAGATGTTAGATTGGGTTAGGTTAGGTTATATTACGTTATTGATGTATATAAAGGTCCCACGGAGACGTAGAGGCCAACAAGCCAGGAATGTCTTCAAATATTACCGCCGAGATGATAGGTTGTGTTATGTTAGGTTATATTTCGTTATTGATGTTTATGAAGGTCAAACGGAGACGTAGAGGCCAACTCGCCAGTAATGTTGTAAAATATTACCGCCGAGATGATAGGTTGGGTTAGGTTAGGTTATATTTCGTTCTTGATGTATATGAAGGTCCCACGGAGACGTAGAGGCCAACTCGCCAGGAATGTTGTCAAATATTACCGACGATATGTTAGGTTGGGTTAGGTTAGGTTATATTACGTTATTGATGTATAAAAAGATCCCACGAAGACGGAGAAGCCAACTAGCCAGGAATGTTGTCAAATATTACCGCCGAGATTTTACGTTGGGTTAGGTTAGGTTATATAACGTTATTGATGTATATAAAGGTCCCACGGGTACGTAGAGGCCAACTCGCCAGGAATGTGTTCAAATATTACCGCCGAAATGTTAGGTTGGGTTAGGTTAGGTTATATTACGTTATAGATGTATATAAAGATCCCACGGAGACGTAGAGGCCAACTCGCCATGAATGTTTTCAAATATTACCGCCGAGATGTTAGGTTGGGTTAGGTTACGTTATATTTCGTTATTGATGCTTATGAAGGTCCCACGGAGACGTAGAGGCCAACTCGCCAGGTATGTTTTCTAATATTACCGCCGAGATGTTAGGTTTGGTTAGGTTAGGTTATATTACGTTATTGATGTATAAAAAGATCCCACGGAGACGGAGAAGCCAACTCGCCAGGAATGTTGTCAAATATTACCGCCGAGATGTTAGGTTGGGTTACGTTAGGTTATATTACGTTATTGATGTATATAAAGGTCCCACGGAGACGTAGAGGCCAACTCGCCAGGTATGTTTTCAAATATTACTGCCGAGATGTTAGGTTGGGTTAGGTTAGGTTATATTACGTTATTGATGTATAAAAAGATCCCACGGAGACGTAGAGGCCAACAAGCAAGGAATGTGTTCAAATATAACCGCCGAGATGTTAGATTGGGTTAAGTTAGGTTATATTACATTATTGATATATATATATATATATCCCACGGAGACGTAGAGGCCAACAAGCCAGGAATGTGTTCAAATATTACCGCCGAGATGTTAGATTGGGTTAAGTTAGGTTATATTACATTATTGATATATATATATATATATATATATATATATATATATATATATATATATATATCCCACGGGGACGTGGAGGCCAACAAGCCAGGAATGTGTTCAAATATCACCGCCGAGATGTTTGGTTGGGTTAGGTTAGGTTATATTACGTTATAGATGTATATAAAGGTCCCACGGAGACGTAGAGGCCAACAAGCCAGGAATGTGTTCAAATATTACGGCCGAGATGTTAGATTGGGTTAGGTTAGGTTATATTACGTTATTGATGTATATAAAGGTCCCACGGAGACGTAGAGGCCAACAAGCCAGGAATGTGTTCAAATATTACCGCCGAGATGTTAGGTTGGGTTAAGTTAGATTATATTACGTTATAGATGTATATAAAGATCCGACGGAGTCGTAGAGGCCAACTCGCCATGAATGTTTTCAAATATTACCGCCGAGATGTTAGGTTGGGTTAGGTTAGGTTATATTACGGTATAGATGTATATAAAGGTCCCACGGAGACGTAGAGGCCAACAAGCCAGGAATGTGTTCAAATATTACCGCCGAGATGTTAGATTGGGTTAGGTTAGGTTATATTACGTTATTGATGTATATAAAGGTCCCACGGAGACGTAGAGGCCAACAAGCCAGGAATGTCTTCAAATATTACCGCCGAGATGATAGGTTGTGTTATGTTAGGTTATATTTCGTTATTGATGTTTATGAAGGTCAAACGGAGACGTAGAGGCCAACTCGCCAGTAATGTTGTAAAATATTACCGCCGAGATGATAGGTTGGGTTAGGTTAGGTTATATTTCGTTCTTGATGTATATGAAGGTCCCACGGAGACGTAGAGGCCAACTCGCCAGGAATGTTGTCAAATATTACCGACGATATGTTAGGTTGGGTTAGGTTAGGTTATATTACGTTATTGATGTATAAAAAGATCCCACGAAGACGGAGAAGCCAACTAGCCAGGAATGTTGTCAAATATTACCGCCGAGATTTTACGTTGGGTTAGGTTAGGTTATATAACGTTATTGATGTATATAAAGGTCCCACGGGTACGTAGAGGCCAACTCGCCAGGAATGTGTTCAAATATTACCGCCGAAATGTTAGGTTGGGTTAGGTTAGGTTATATTACGTTATAGATGTATATAAAGATCCCACGGAGACGTAGAGGCCAACTCGCCATGAATGTTTTCAAATATTACCGCCGAGATGTTAGGTTGGGTTAGGTTAGGTTATATTACGTTATAGATGTATATAAAGGTCCCACGGAGACGTAGAGGCCAACAAGCCAGGAATGTGTTCAAATATTACCGCCGAAATGTTAGGTTGGGTTAGGTTAGGTTATATTACGTTATAGATGTATATAAAGATCCCACGGAGACGTAGAGGCCAACTCGCCATGAATGATTTCAAATATTACCGCCGAGATGTTAGGTTGGGTTAGGTTAGGTTATATTACGTTATAGGTGTATATAAAGGTCCCACGGATACGTAGAGGCCAACAAGCCAGGAATGTGTTCAAATATTACCGCCGAGATGTTAGATTGGGTTAGGTTAGGTTATATTACGTTATTGATGTATATAAAGGTCCCACGGAGACGTAGAGGCCAACAAGCCAGGAATGTGTTCAAATATTACCGCCGAAATGTTAGGTTGGGTTAGGTTAGGTTATATTACGTTATAGATGTATATAAAGATCCCACGGAGACGTAGAGGCCAACTCGCCATGAATGTTTTCAAATATTACCGCCGAGATGTTAGGTTGGGTTAGGTTAGGTTATATTACGTTATAGATGTATATAAAGGTCCCACGGAGACGTAGAGGCCAACAAGCCAGGAATGTGTTCAAATATTACCGCCGAGATGTTAGATTGGGTTAGGTTAGGTTATATTACGTTATTGATGTATATAAAGGTCCCACGGAGACGTAGAGGCCAACATGCCAGGCATGTGTTCAAATATTACCGCGGAGATGTTAGGTTGGGTTAGGTTAGGTTATATTACGTTATTGATGTATATAAAGGTCCCACGGAGACGTAGAGCCCAACAAGCCAGGAATGTGATCAAATATTACCGCCGAAGTGTTATGTTGGGTTAGGGTAGGTTATATTACGTTATTGATGTATATAAAGCTCCCACGGAGACGTTTAGGCCAACTCGCCAGGAATGTTGTCAAATATTACCGCCGAAATGATAGGTTGGATTATGTTACGTTATATTTCGTTATTGATGCTTATGAAGGTCCCACGGAGACGTAGAGGCCAACTCGCCAGGTATGTTTTCTAATATTACCGCCGAGATGTTAGGTTTGGTTAGGTTAGGTTATATTACGTTATTGATGTATAAAAAGATCCCACGGAGACGGAGAAGCCAACTCGCCAGGAATGTTGTCAAATATTACCGCCGAGATGTTCGGTTGGGTTACGTTAGGTTATATTACGTTATTGATGTATATAAAGGTCCCACGGAGACGTAGAGGCCAACAAGCCAGGAATGTGTTCAAATATTACCGCGGAGATGTTAGGTTGGGTTAGGTTAGGTTATATTACGTTATTGATGTATATAAAGGTCCCACGGAGACGTAGAGGCCAACTCGCCAGGTATGTTTTCAAATATTACTGCCGAGATGTTAGGTTGGGTTAGGTTAGGTTATATTACATTATTGATATATATATATATATATATATATATATATATCCCACGGGGACGTGGAGGCCAACAAGCCAGGAATGTGTTCAAATATTACCGCCGAGATGTTTGGTTGGGTTAGGTTAGGTTATATTACGTTATAGATGTATATAAAGGTCCCACGGAGACGTAGAGGCCAACAAGCCAGGAATGTGTTCAAATATTACGGCCGAGATGTTAGATTGGGTTAGGTTAGGTTATATTACGTTATTGATGTATATAAAGGTCCCACGGAGACGTAGAGGCCAACAAGCCAGGAATGTGTTCAAATATTACCGCCGAGATGTTAGGTTGGGTTAAGTTAGATTATATTACGTTATAGATGTATATAAAGATCCGACGGAGTCGTAGAGGCCAACTCGCCATGAATGTTTTCAAATATTACCGCCGAGATGTTAGGTTGGGTTAGGTTAGGTTATATTACGGTATAGATGTATATAAAGGTCCCACGGAGACGTAGAGGCCAACAAGCCAGGAATGTGTTCAAATATTACCGCCGAGATGTTAGATTGGGTTAGGTTAGGTTATATTACGTTATTGATGTATATAAAGGTCCCACGGAGACGTAGAGGCCAACAAGCCAGGAATGTCTTCAAATATTACCGCCGAGATGATAGGTTGTGTTATGTTAGGTTATATTTCGTTATTGATGTTTATGAAGGTCAAACGGAGACGTAGAGGCCAACTCGCCAGTAATGTTGTAAAATATTACCGCCGAGATGATAGGTTGGGTTAGGTTAGGTTATATTTCGTTCTTGATGTATATGAAGGTCCCACGGAGACGTAGAGGCCAACTCGCCAGGAATGTTGTCAAATATTACCGACGATATGTTAGGTTGGGTTAGGTTAGGTTATATTACGTTATTGATGTATAAAAAGATCCCACGGAGACGGAGAAGCCAACTAGCCAGGAATGTTGTCAAATATTACCGCCGAGATTTTACGTTGGGTTAGGTTAGGTTATATAACGTTATTGATGTATATAAAGGTCCCACGGGTACGTAGAGGCCAACTCGCCAGGAATGTTGTCAAATATTACCGCCGAGATGATAGTTTGTGTTAGGTTAGGTTATATTTCGTTACTGATGTTTATAAAGGTCAAACGGAGACGTAGAGGCCAACAAGCCAGGAATGTGTTCAAATATTACCGCCGAGGTGTTAGGTTGGGTTAGGTTAGGTTATATTACGTTATAGATGTATATAAAGATCCCACGGGGACGTAGATGCCAACTCGCCATGAATGTTTTCAAATATTGCGGCCGAGATGTTAGGTTGGGTTAAGTTAGGTTATATTACGTTATTGATGTATATAAAGGTCCCACGGAGACGTAGAGGCCAACAAGCCAGGAATGTGTTCAAATATTACCGCCAAGATGTTAGATTGGGTTAGGTTAGGTTATATTACGTTATTGATGTATATAAAGGTCCCACGGAGACGTAGAGGCCAACAAGCCAGGAATGTGTTCAAATATTACCGCGGAGATGTTAGGTTGGGTTAGGTTAGGTTATATTACGTTATTGATGTATATAAAGGTCCCACGGAGACGTAGAGCCCAACAAGCCAGGAATGTGATCAAATATTACCGCCGAGGTGTTAGGTTGGGTTAGGGTAGGTTATATTACGTTATTGATGTATATAAAGCTCCCACGGAGACGTTGAGGCCAACTCGCCAGGAATGTTGTCAAATATTACCGCCGAAATGATAGGTTGGATTATGTTACGTTATATTTCGTTATTGATGCATATGAAGGTCCCACGGAGACGTAGAGGCCAACTCGCCAGGTATGTTTTCTAATATTACCGCCGAGATGTTAGGTTTGGTTAGGTTAGGTTATATTACGTTATTGATGTATAAAAAGATCCCACGGAGACGGAGAAGCCAACTCGCCAGGAATGTTGTCAAATATTACCGCCGAGATGTTAGGTTGGGTTACGTTAGGTTATATTACGTTATTGATGTATATAAAGGTCCCACGGAGACGTAGAGGCCAACTCGCCAGGTATGTTTTCAAATATTACTGCCGAGATGTTAGGTTGGGTTAGGTTAGGTTATATTACGTTATTGATGTATAAAAAGATCCCACGGAGACGTAGAGGCCAACAAGCAAGGAATGTGTTCAAATATAACCGCCGAGATGTTAGATTGGGTTAAGTTAGGTTATATTACATTATTGATATATATATATATATATATCCCACGGAGACGTAGAGGCCAACAAGCCAGGAATGTGTTCAAATATTACCGCCGAGATGTTAGATTGGGTTAAGTTAGGTTATATTACATTATTGATATATATATATATATATATATATATATATATATATATATATATATATATATATATATATATCCCACGGGGACGTGGAGGCCAACAAGCCAGGAATGTGTTCAAATATTACCGCCGAGATGTTTGGTTGGGTTAGGTTAGGTTATATTACGTTATAGATGTATATAAAGGTCCCACGGAGACGTAGAGGCCAACAAGCCAGGAATGTGTTCAAATATTACGGCCGAGATGTTAGATTGGGTTAGGTTAGGTTATATTACGTTATTGATGTATATAAAGGTCCCACGGAGACGTAGAGGCCAACAAGCCAGGAATGTGTTCAAATATTACCGCCGAGATGTTAGGTTGGGTTAAGTTAGATTATATTACGTTATAGATGTATATAAAGATCCGACGGAGTCGTAGAGGCCAACTCGCCATGAATGTTTTCAAATATTACCGCCGAGATGTTAGGTTGGGTTAGGTTAGGTTATATTACGGTATAGATGTATATAAAGGTCCCACGGAGACGTAGAGGCCAACAAGCCAGGAATGTGTTCAAATATTACCGCCGAGATGTTAGATTGGGTTAGGTTAGGTTATATTACGTTATTGATGTATATAAAGGTCCCACGGAGACGTAGAGGCCAACAAGCCAGGAATGTCTTCAAATATTACCGCCGAGATGATAGGTTGTGTTATGTTAGGTTATATTTCGTTATTGATGTTTATGAAGGTCAAACGGAGACGTAGAGGCCAACTCGCCAGTAATGTTGTAAAATATTACCGCCGAGATGATAGGTTGGGTTAGGTTAGGTTATATTTCGTTCTTGATGTATATGAAGGTCCCACGGAGACGTAGAGGCCAACTCGCCAGGAATGTTGTCAAATATTACCGACGATATGTTAGGTTGGGTTAGGTTAGGTTATATTACGTTATTGATGTATAAAAAGATCCCACGAAGACGGAGAAGCCAACTAGCCAGGAATGTTGTCAAATATTACCGCCGAGATTTTACGTTGGGTTAGGTTAGGTTATATAACGTTATTGATGTATATAAAGGTCCCACGGGTACGTAGAGGCCAACTCGCCAGGAATGTTGTCAAATATTACCGCCGAGATGATAGTTTGTGTTAGGTTAGGTTATATTTCGTTACTGATGTTTATAAAGGTCAAACGGAGACGTAGAGGCCAACAAGCCAGGAATGTGTTCAAATATTACCGCCGAGGTGTTAGGTTGGGTTAGGTTAGGTTATATTACGTTATAGATGTATATAAAGATCCCACGGAGACGTAGATGCCAACTCGCCATGAATGTTTTCAAATATTGCCGCCGAGATGTTAGGTTGGGTTAAGTTAGGTTATATTACGTTATTGATGTATACAAAGGTCCCACGGAGACGTAGAGGCCAACAAGCCAGGAATGTGTTCAAATATTACCGCCAAGATGTTAGATTGGGTTAGGTTAGGTTATATTACGTTATTGATGTATATAAAGGTCCCACGGAGACGTAGAGGCCAACAAGCCAGGAATGTGTTCAAATATTACCGCGGAGATGTTAGGTTGGGTTAGGTTAGGTTATATTACGTTATTGATGTATATAAAGGTCCCACGGAGACGTAGAGCCCAACAAGCCAGGAATGTGATCAAATATTACCGCCGAGGTGTTAGGTTGGGTTAGGGTAGGTTATATTACGTTATTGATGTATATAAAGCTCCCACGGAGACGTTGAGGCCAACTCGCCAGGAATGTTGTCAAATATTACCGCCGAAATGATAGGTTGGATTATGTTACGTTATATTTCGTTATTGATGCTTATGAAGGTCCCACGGAGACGTAGATGCCAACTCGCCAGGTATGTTTTCTAATATTACCGCCGAGATGTTAGGTTTGGTTAGGTTAGGTTATATTACGTTATTGATGTATAAAAAGATCCCACGGAGACGGAGAAGCCAACTCGCCAGGAATGTTGTCAAATATTACCGCCGAGATGTTAGGTTGGGTTACGTTAGGTTATATTACGTTATTGATGTATATAAAGGTCCCACGGAGACGTAGAGGCCAACAAGCCAGGAATGTGTTCAAATATTACCGCAGAGATGTTAGATTGGGTTAGGTTAGGTTATATTACGTTATTGATGTATATAAAGGTCCCACGGAGACGTAGAGGCCAACAAGCCAGGAATGTGTTCAAATATTACCGCCGAAATGTTAGGTTGGGTTAGGTTAGGTTATATTACGTTATAGATGTATATAAAGATCCCACGGAGACGTAGAGGCCAACTCGCCATGAATGATTTCAAATATTACCGCCGAGATGTTATGTTGGGTTAGGTTAGGTTATATTACGTTATAGATGTATATAAAGGTCCCACGGATACGTAGAGGCCAACAAGCCAGGAATGTGTTCAAATATTACCGCCGAGATGTTAGATTGGGTTAGGTTAGGTTATATTACGTTATTGATGTATATAAAGGTCCCACGGAGACGTAGAGGCCAACAAGCCAGGAATGTGTTCAAATATTACCGCCGAAATGTTAGGTTGGGTTAGGTTAGGTTATATTACGTTATAGATGTATATAAAGATCCCACGGAGACGTAGAGGCCAACTCGCCATGAATGTTTTCAAATATTACCGCCGAGATGTTAGGTTGGGTTAGGTTAGGTTATATTACGTTATAGATGTATATAAAGGTCCCACGGAGACGTAGAGGCCAACAAGCCAGGAATGTGTTCAAATATTACCGCCGAGATGTTAGATTGGGTTAGGTTAGGTTATATTACGTTATTGATGTATATAAAGGTCCCACGGAGACGTAGAGGCCAACAAGCCAGGAATGTGTTCAAATATTAGCGCCGAGATATTAGGTTGGGATAGGTTAGGTTATATTACGTTATAGATGTATATAAAGATCCCACGGAGACGTAGAGGCCAACTCGCCACGAATGTTTTCAAGTATTACCGCCGAGATGTTAGGTTGGGTTAGGTTAGGTTATATTACGTTATAGATGTATATAAAGTTCGCACGTAGACGTAGAGGCCAACAAGCCAGGAATGTGTTGAAGTATTACCGCCGAGATGTTAGATTGGGTTAGGTTAGGTTATATTACGTTATAGATGTATATAAAGGTCCCACGGAGACGTAGAGGCCAACAAGCCAGGAATGTGTTCAAATATTACCGCCGAGATGTTAGGTTGGGTTAGGTTAGGATATATTACGTTATTGATGTATGTAAATATCCCACGGAGACGTAGAGGCCAACAAGCCAGGAATGTGATCAAATATTACCGCCGAGGTGTTAGATTGGGTTAAGTTAGGTTATATTACATTATTGATATATATATATATATATATCCCACGGGGACGTGGAGGCCAACAAGCCAGGAATGTGTTCAAATATTACCGCCGAGATGTTTGGTTGGGTTAGGTTAGGTTATATTACGTTATAGATGTATATAAAGGTCCCACGGAGACGTAGAGGCCAACAAGCCAGGAATGTGTTCAAATATTACCGCCGAGATGTTAGATTGGGTTAGGTTAGGTTATATTACGTTATTGATGTATATAAAGGTCCCACGGAGACGTAGAGGCCAACAAGCCAGGCATGTTGTCAAATATTACCGCCGAAATGATAGGTTGGATTATGTTACGTTATATTTCGTTATTGATGCTTATGAAGGTCCCACGGAGACGTAGAGGCCAACTCGCCAGGTATGTTTTCTAATATTACCGCCGAGATGTTAGGTTTGGTTAGGTGAGGTTATATTACGTTATTGATGTATAAAAAGATCCCACGGAGACGGAGAAGCCAACTCGCCAGGAACGTTGTCAAATATTACCGCCGAGATGTTAGGTTGGGTTACGTTAGGTTATATTACGTTATTGATGTATATAAAGGTCCCACGGAGACGTAGAGGCCAACAAGCCAGGAATGTGTTCAAATATTACCGCGGAGATGTTAGGTTGGGTTAGGTTAGGTTATATTACGTTATTGATGTATAAAAAGATCCCACGGAGACGTAGAGGCCAACAAGCAAGGAATGTGTTCAAATATAACCGCCGAGATGTTAGATTGGGTTAAGTTAGGTTATATTACATTATTGATATATATATATATATATATATCCCACGGGGACGTGGAGGCCAACAAGCCAGGAATGTGTTCAAATATTACCGCCGAGATGTTTGGTTGGGTTAGGTTAGGTTATATTACGTTATAGATGTATATAAAGGTCCCACGGAGACGTAGAGGCCAACAAGCCAGGAATGTGTTCAAATATTACCGCAGAGATGTTAGATTCGGTTAGATTAGGTTATATTACGTTATTGATGTATATAAAGGTCCCACGGAGACGTAGAGGCCAACAAGCCAGGAATGTGTTCAAATATTACCGCCGAAATGTTAGGTTGGGTTAGGTTAGGTTATATTACGTTATAGATGTATATAAAGATCCCACGGAGACGTAGAGGCCAACTCGCCATGAATGTTTTCAAATATTACCGCCGAGATGTTAGGTTGGGTTAGGTTAGGTTATATTACGTTATAGATGTATATAAAGGTCCCACGGAGACGTAGAGGCCAACAAGCCAGGAATGTGTTCAAATATTACCGCCGAG
The DNA here is from genome assembly GCA_963969225.1 of Xylocopa violacea. Taxonomy (NCBI): domain Eukaryota; kingdom Metazoa; phylum Arthropoda; class Insecta; order Hymenoptera; family Apidae; genus Xylocopa; species Xylocopa violacea. The sequence continues at coordinate 408,133 of CAXAJV010000671.1, forward strand.
ATGTTAGATTGGGTTAGGTTAGGTTATATTACGTTATTGATGTATATAAAGGTCCCACGGAGACGTAGAGGCCAACAAGCCAGGCATGTGTTCAAATATTACCGCCGAGATGTTAGATTGGGTTAGGTTAGGTTATATTACGTTATAGCTGTACATAAAGATCCCACGGAGACGTAGAGGCCAACTCGCCATGAATGTTTTCAAATATTGCCGCCGAGATGTTAGGTTGGGTTAGGTTAGGTTATATTACGTTATAGATGTATATAAAGGTCCCACGGAGACGTAGAGGCCAACAAGCCAGGAATGTGTTCAAATATTACCGCCGAGATGTTAGATTGGGTTAGGTTATGTTATATTACGTTATTGATGTATATAAAGGTCCCACGGAGACGTAGAGGCCAACAAGCCAGGAATGTGTTCAAATATTACAGCGGGCGTGTTAGGTTGGGTTAGGTTAGGTTATATTACGTTATTGATGTATAAAAAGATCCCACGGAGACGTAGAGGCCAACAAGCCAGGAATGTGTTCAAATATTACCGCCGAGATGTTAGATTGGGTTAGGTTAGGTTGTATTACGTTATTGATGTATATAAAGGTCCCACGGAGACGTAGAGGCCAACAAGCCAGGAATGTGTTCAAATATTACCGCGGAGATGTTAGGTTGGGTTAGGTTAGGTTATATTACGTTATTGATGTATATAAAGGTCCCACGGAGACGTAGAGGCCAACAAGCCAGGAATGTGTTCAAATATTACCGCCAAGATGTTAGATTGGGTTAGGTTAGGTTATATTACGTTATTGATGTATATAAAGGTCCCACGGAGACGTAGAGGCCAACAAGCCAGGAATGTGTTCAAATATTACCGCGGAGATGTTAGGTTGGGTTAGGTTAGGTTATACTACGTTATTGATATACATATATATATCCCACGGGGACGTGGAAGCCAACAAGCCAGGAATGTGTTCAAATATTAGCGCCGAGATATTAGGTTGGGATAGGTTAGGTTATATTACGTTATAGATGTATATAAAGATCCCACGGAGACGTAGAGGCCAACTCGCCACGAATGTTTTCAAGTATTACCGCCGAGATGTTAGGTTGGGTTAGGTTAGGTTAAATTACGTTATAGATGTATATAAAGTTCGCACGTAGACGTAGAGGCCAACAAGCCAGGAATGTGTTGAAGTATTACCGCCGAGATGTTAGATTGGGTTAGGTTAGGTTATATTACGTTATAGATGTATATAAAGGTCCCACGGAGACGTAGAGGCCAACAAGCCAGGAATGTGTTCAAATATTACCGCCGAGATGTTAGGTTGGGTTAGGTTAGGATATATTACGTTATTGATGTATGTAAATATCCCACGGAGACGTAGAGGCCAACAAGCCAGGAATGTGATCAAATATTACCGCCGAGGTGTTAGATTGGGTTAAGTTAGGTTATATTACATTATTGATATATATATATATATATATATATATATATATATATATATATATATATCCCACGGGGACGTGGAGGCCAACAAGCCAGGAATGTGTTCAAATATTACCGCCGAGATGTTTGGTTGGGTTAGGTTAGGTTATATTACGTTATAGATGTATATAAAGGTCCCACGGAGACGTAGAGGCCAACAAGCCAGGAATGTGTTCAAATATTACCGCCGAGATGTTAGATTGGGTTAGGTTAGGTTATATTACGTTATTGATGTATATAAAGGTCCCACGGAGACGTAGAGGCCAACAAGCCAGGCATGTGTTCAAATATTACCGCGGAGATGTTAGGTTGGGTTAGGTTAGGTTATATTACGTTATTGATGTATATAAAGGTCCCACGGAGACGTAGAGCCCAACAAGCCAGGAATATGATCAAATATTACCACCGAGGTGTTAGGTTGGGTTAGGGTAGGTTATATTACGTTATTGATGTATATAAAGCTCCCACGGAGACGTTGAGGCCAACTCGCCAGGAATGTTGTCAAATATTACCGCCGAAATGATAGGTTGGATTATGTTACGTTATATTTCGTTATTGATGCTTATGAAGGTCCCACGGAGACGTAGAGGCCAACTCGCCAGGTATGTTTTCTAATATTACCGCCGAGATGTTAGGTTCGGTTAGGTGAGGTTATATTACGTTATTGATGTATAAAAAGATCCCACGGAGACGGAGAAGCCAACTCGCCAGGAACGTTGTCAAATATTACCGCCGAGATGTTAGGTTGGGTTACGTTAGGTTATATTACGTTATTGATGTATATAAAGGTCCCACGGAGACGTAGAGGCCAACAAGCCAGGAATGTGTTCAAATATTACCGCGGAGATGTTAGGTTGGGTTAGGTTAGGTTATATTACGTTATTGATGTATAAAAAGATCCCACGGAGACGTAGAGGCCAACAAGCAAGGAATGTGTTCAAATATAACCGCCGAGATGTTAGATTGGGTTAAGTTAGGTTATATTACATTATTGATATATATATATATATATCCCACGGGGACGTGGAGGCCAACAAGCCAGGAATGTGTTCAAATATTACCGCCGAGATGTTTGGTTGGGTTAGGTTAGGTTATATTACGTTATAGATGTATATAAAGGTCCCACGGAGACGTAGAGGCCAACAAGCCAGGAATGTGTTCAAATATTACCGCAGAGATGTTAGTTTGGGTTAGATTAGGTTATATTACGTTATTGATGTATATAAAGGTCCCACGGAGACGTAGAGGCCAACAAGCCAGGAATGTGTTCAAATATTACCGCCGAAATGTTAGGTTGGGTTAGGTTAGGTTATATTACGTTATAGATGTATATAAAGATCCCACGGAGACGTAGAGGCCAACTCGCCATGAATGTTTTCAAATATTACCGCCGAGATGTTAGGTTGGGTTAGGTTAGGTTATATTACGTTATAGATGTATATAAAGGTCCCACGGAGACGTAGAGGCCAACAAGCCAGGAATGTGTTCAAATATTACCGCCGAGATGTTAGATTGGGTTAGGTTAGGTTATATTACGTTATTGATGTATATAAAGGTCCCACGGAGACGTAGAGGCCAACAAGCCAGGCATGTGTTCAAATATTACCGCGGAGATGTTAGGTTGGGTTAGGTTAGGTTATATTACGTTATTGATGTATATAAAGGTCCCACGGAGACGTAGAGCCCAACAAGCCAGGAATGTGATCAAATATTACCGCCGAGGTGTTAGGTTGGGTTAGGGTAGGTTATATTACGTTATTGATGTATATAAAGCTCCCACGGAGACGTTGAGGCCAACTCGCCAGGAATGTTGTCAAATATTACCGCCGAAATGATAGGTTGGATTATGTTACGTTATATTTCGTTATTGATGCTTATGAAGGTCCCACGGAGACGTAGAGGCCAACTCGCCAGGTATGTTTTCTAATATTACCGCCGAGATGTTAGGTTTGGTTAGGTTAGGTTATATTACGTTATTGATGTATAAAAAGATCCCACGGAGACGGAGAAGCCAACTCGCCAGGAATGTTGTCAAATATTACCGCCGAGATGTTAGGTTGGGTTACGTTAGGTTATATTACGTTATTGATGTATATAAAGGTCCCACGGAGACGTAGAGGCCAACAAGCCAGGAATGTGTTCAAATATTACCGCGGAGATGTTAGGTTGGGTTAGGTTAGGTTATATTACGTTATTGATGTATATAAAGGTCCCACGGAGACGTAGAGGCCAACTCGCCAGGTATGTTTTCAAATATTACTGCCGAGATGTTAGGTTGGGTTAGGTTAGGTTATATTACGTTATTGATGTATAAAAAGATCCCACGGAGACGTAGAGGCCAACAAGCAAGGAATGTTGTCAAATATTACCGCCGAAATGATAGGTTGGATTATGTTACGTTATATTTCGTTATTGATGCTTATGAAGGTCCCACGGAGACGTAGAGGCCAACTCGCCAGGTATGTTTTCTAATATTACCGCCGAGATGTTAGGTTTGGTTAGGTTAGGTTATATTACGTTATTGATGTATAAAAAGATCCCACGGAGACGGAGAAGCCAACTCGCCAGGAATGTTGTCAAATATTACCGCCGAGATGTTAGGTTGGGTTACGTTAGGTTATATTACGTTATTGATGTATATAAAGGTCCCACGGAGACGTAGAGGCCAACAAGCCAGGAATGTCTTCAAATATTACCGCCGAGATGATAGGTTGGGTTAGGTTAGGTTATATTACGTTATAGATGTATATAAAGGTCCCACGGAGACGTAGAGGCCAACTCGCCAGGAATGTTTTCAAATATTACCGCCGAGATGTTACGTTGGGTTAGGTTAGGTTATATTACGTTATAGATGTATTTAAAGGTCCCACGGAGACGTAGAGGCCAACAAGCCAGGAATGTGTTCAAATATTACCGCGGAGATGTTAGGTTGGGTTAGGTTAGGTTATATTACGTTATTGATGTATATAAAGGTCCCACGGAGACGTAGAGGCCAACAAGCCAGGAATGTGTTCAAATATTACCGCCGAGATGTTAGATTGGGTTAGGTTAGGTTATATTACGTTATTGATGTATATAAAGGTCCCACGGAGACGTAGAGGCCAACAAGCCAGGAATGTGTTCAAATATTACCGCCGAGATGTTAGGTTGGGTTAGGTTAGATTATATTACGTTATAGATGTATATAAAGATCCCACGGAGTCGTAGAGGCCAACTCGCCATGAATGTTTTCAAATATTACCGCCGAGATGTTAGGTTGGGTTAGGTTAGGTTATATTACGGTATAGATGTATATAAAGGTCCCACGGAGACGTAGAGGCCAACAAGCCAGGAATGTGTTCAAATATTACCGCCGAGATGATAGGTTGTGTTATGTTAGGTTATATTTCGTTATTGATGTTTATGAAGGTCAAACGGAGACGTAGAGGCCAACTCGCCAGTAATGTTGTAAAATATTACCGCCGAAATGATAGGTTGGGTTAGGTTAGGTTATATTTCGTTCTTGATGTATATGAAGGTCCCACGGAGACGTAGAGGCCAACAAGCCAGGAATGTGTTCAAATATTACCGCGGAGATGTTAGGTTGGGTTAGGTTAGTTTATATTACGTTATTGATGTATATAAAGGTCCCACGGAGACGTAGAGGCCAACTCGCAAGGTATGTTTTCAAATATTACCGCCGAGATGTTAGGTTGGTTTATGTTAGGTTATATTACGTTATTGATGTATAAAAAGATCCCACGGAGACGTAGAAGCCAACAAGCCAGGAATGTGTTCAAATATTACCGCCGAGATGTTAGATTGGGTTAGGTTAGGTTATACTACGTTATTGATATACATATATATATCCCACGGGGACGTGGAAGCCAACAAGCCAGGAATGTGTTCAAATATTAGCGCCGAGATATTAGGTTGGGATAGGTTAGGTTATATTACGTTATAGATGTATATAAAGATCCCACGGAGACGTAGAGGCCAACTCGCCACGAATGTTTTCAAGCATTACCGCCGAGATGTTAGGTTGGGTTAGGTTAGGTTATATTACGTTATAGATGTATATAAAGTTCGCACGGAGACGTAGAGGCCAACAAGCCAGGAATGTGTTGAAGTATTACCGCCAAGATGTTAGATTGGGTTAGGTTAGGTTATATTACGTTATAGATGTATATAAAGGTCCCACGGAGACGTAGAGGCCAACAAGCCAGGAATGTGTTCAAATATTACCGCCGAGATGTTAGGTTGGGTTAGGTTAGGATATATTACGTTATTGATGTATGTAAATATCCCACGGAGACGTAGAGGCCAACAAGCCAGGAATGTGATCAAATATTACCGCCGAGGTGTTAGATTGGGTTAAGTTAGGTTATATTACATTATTGATATATATATATATATATATCCCACGGGGACGTGGAGGCCAACAAGCCAGGAATGTGTTCAAATATTACCGCCGAGATGTTTGGTTGGGTTAGGTTAGGTTATATTACGTTATAGATGTATATAAAGGTCCCACGGAGACGTAGAGGCCAACAAGCCAGGAATGTGTTCAAATATTACCGCAGAGATGTTAGATTGGATTGGGTTAGGTTATATTACGTTATTGATGTATATAAAGGTCCCACGGAGACGTAGAGGCCAACAAGCCAGGAATGTGTTCAAATATTACCGCCGAAATGTTAGGTTGGGTTAGGTTAGGTTATATTACGTTATAGATGTATATAAAGATCCCACGGAGACGTAGAGGCCAACTCGCCATGAATGTTTTCAAATATTACCGCCGAGATGTTAGGTTGGGTTAGGTTAGGTTATATTACGTTATAGATGTATATAAAGGTCCCACGGAGACGTAGAGGCCAACAAGCCAGGAATGTGTTCAAATATTACCGCCGAGATGTTAGATTGGGTTAGGTTAGGTTATATTACGTTATTGATGTATATAAAGGTCCCACGGAGACGTAGAGGCCAACAAGCCAGGCATGTGTTCAAATATTACCGCGGAGATGTTAGGTTGGGTTAGGTTAGGTTATATTACGTTATTGATGTATATAAAGGTCCCACGGAGACGTAGAGCCCAACAAGCCAGGAATGTGATCAAATATTACCACCGATGTGTTAGGTTGGGTTAGGTTAGGTTATATTACGTTATAGATGTATATAAAGGTCCCACGGAGACGTAGAGGCCAACAAGCCAGGAATGTGTTCAAATATTACCGCCGAGATGTTAGATTGGGTTAGGTTAGGTTATATTACGTTATTGATGTATATAAAGGTCCCACGGAGACGTAGAGGCCAACAAGCCAGGCATGTGTTCAAATATTACCGCGGAGATGTTAGGTTGGGTTAGGTTAGGTTATATTACGTTATTGATGTATATAAAGGTCCCACGGAGACGTAGAGCCCAACAAGCCAGGAATGTGATCAAATATTACCGCCGAGGTGTTAGGTTGGGTTAGGGTAGGTTATATTACGTTATTGATGTATATAAAGCTCCCACGGAGACGTTGAGGCCAACTCGCCAGGAATGTTGTCAAATATTACCGCCGAAATGATAGGTTGGATTATGTTACGTTATATTTCGTTATTGATGCTTATGAAGGTCCCACGGAGACGTAGAGGCCAACTCGCCAGGTATGTTTTCTAATATTACCGCCGAGATGTTAGGTTGGGTTAGGTTAGGTTATATTACGTTACTGATGTATAAAAAGATCCCACGGAGACGTAGAGGCCAACAAGCCAGGAATGTGTTCAAATATTACCGCAGAGATGTTAGATTGGGTTAGGTTAGGTTATATTACATTATTGATATATATATATATATATATATATATATATATATATATATATATATATATATATATATCCCACGGGGACGTGGAGGCCAACAAGCCAGGAATGTGTTCAAATATTACCGCCGAGATGTTTGGTTGGGTTAGGTTAGGTTATATTACGTTATAGATGTATATAAAGGTCCCACGGAGACGTAGAGGCCAACAAGCCAGGAATGTGTTCAAATATTACCGCCGAGATGTTAGATTGGGTTAGGTTAGGTTATATTACGTTATTGATGTATATAAAGGTCCCACGGAGACGTAGAGGCCAACAAGCCAGGAATGTGTTCAAATATTACCGCCGAGATGTTAGGTTGGGTTAGGTTAGATTATATTACGTTATAGATGTATATAAAGATCCCACGGAGTCGTAGAGGCCAACTCGCCATGAATGTTTTCAAATATTACCGCCGAGATGTTAGGTTGGGTTAGGTTAGGTTATATTACGGTATAGATGTATATAAAGGTCCCACGGAGACGTAGAGGCCAACAAGCCAGGAATGTGTTCAAATATTACCGCCGAGATGTTAGATTGGGTTAGGTTAGGTTATATTACGTTATTGATGTATATAAAGGTCCCACGGAGACGTAGAGGCCAACAAGCCAGGAATGTCTTCAAATATTACCGCCGAGATGATAGGTTGTGTTATGTTAGGTTATATTTCGTTATTGATGTTTATGAAGGTCAAACGGAGACGTAGAGGCCAACTCGCCAGTAATGTTGTAAAATATTACCGCCGAAATGATAGGTTGGGTTAGGTTAGGTTATATTTCGTTCTTGATGTATATGAAGGTCCCACGGAGACGTAGAGGCCAACTCGCCAGGAATGTTGTCAAATATTACCGACGATATGTTAGGTTGGGTTAGGTTAGGTTATATTACGTTATTGATGTATAAAAAGATCCCACGGAGACGGAGAAGCCAACTCGCCAGGAATGTTGTCAAATATTACCGCCGAGATTTTACGTTGGGTTAGGTTAGGTTATATAACGTTATTGATGTATATAAAGGTCCCACGGGTACGTAGAGGCCAACTCGCCAGGAATGTTGTCAAATATTACCGCCGAGATGATAGTTTGTGTTAGGTTAGGTTATATTTCGTTACTGATGTTTATAAAGGTCAAACGGAGACGTAGAGGCCAACAAGCCAGGAATGTGTTCAAATATTACCGCCGAAATGTTAGGTTGGGTTAGGTTAGGTTATATTACGTTATAGATGTATATAAAGATCCCACGGAGACGTAGAGGCCAACTCGCCATGAATGTTTTCAAATATTACCGCCGAGATGTTAGGTTGGGTTAGGTTAGGTTATATTACGTTATAGATGTATATAAAGGTCCCACGGAGGCGTAGAGGCCAACTCGCCAGGTATGTTTTCAAATATTACCGCCGAGATGTTAGGTTGGGTTAGGTTAGGTTATATTACGTTATTGATGTATAAAAAGATCCCACGGAGACGTAGAGGCCAACATGCCAGGAATGTGTTGAAATATTACCGCCGAGATGTTAGATTGGGTTAAGATAGGGTTTTTTACGTTATTGATGTATATAAAGCTCCCACGGAGACGTAGAGGCCAACTCGCCAGGAATGTTGTCAAATATTACCGCCGAGATGATAGAGTGTGTTAGGTTAGGTTATATTTCGTTACTGATGTTTATGAAGGTCAAACGGAGACGTAGGGGGCAACTCGCCAGTAATGTTGTCAAATATTACTGCCGAGATGATAGGTTGGGTTAGGTTAGGTTATATTTCGTTATTGATGTTTATGAAGATCAAACGGAGACGTAGAGCCCAACTCGCCAGGAATGATGTCAAATATTACCGCCGAGATGTTAGTTTGGGTTAGGTTAGGTTATATTACGTTATAGATGTATATAAAGGTCCCACGGAGTCGTAGAGGCCAACAAGCCAGGAATGTGTTCAAATATTCCCGCCGAGATGTTAGGTTGGGTTAGGTTAGGTTATATTACGTTATTGATGTATGTAAATATCCCACGGAGACGTGGAGGCCAACAAGCCAGGAATGTGTTCAAATATTACCGCCGAGATGTTAGGTTGGGTTAGGTTAGGTTATATTACGTTATAGCTGTACATAAAGATCCCACGGAGACGTAGAGGCCAACTCGCCATGAATGTTTTCAAATATTGCCGCCGAGATGTTAGGTTGGGTTAGGTTAGGTTATATTACGTTATAGATGTATATAAAGGTCCCACGGAGACGTAGAGGCCAACAAGCCAGGAATGTGTTCAAATATTACCGCCGAGATGTTAGATTGGGTTAGGTTATGTTATATTACGTTATTGATGTATATAAACGTCCCACGGAGACGTAGAGGCCAACAAGCCAGGAATGTGTTCAAATATTACAGCGGAGATGTTAGGTTGGGTTAGGTTAGGTTATATTACGTTATTGATGTATAAAAAGATCCCACGGAGACGTAGAGGCCAACAAGCCAGGAATGTGTTCAAATATTACCGCCGAGATGTTAGATTGGGTTAGGTTAGGTTGTATTACGTTATTGATGTATATAAAGGTCCCACGGAGACGTAGAGGCCAACAAGCCAGGAATGTGTTCAAATATTACCGCGGAGATGTTAGGTTGGGTTAGGTTAGTTTATATTACGTTATTGATGTATATAAAGGTCCCACGGAGACGTAGAGGCCAACTCGCAAGGTATGTTTTCAAATATTACCGCCGAGATGTTAGGTTGGTTTATGTTAGGTTATATTACGTTATTGATGTATAAAAAGATCCCACGGAGACGTAGAAGCCAACAAGCCAGGAATGTGTTCAAATATTACCGCCGAGATGTTAGATTGGGTTAGGTTAGGTTATACTACGTTATTGATATACATATATATATCCCACGGGGACGTGGAAGCCAACAAGCCAGGAATGTGTTCAAATATTAGCGCCGAGATATTAGGTTGGGATAGGTTAGGTTATATTACGTTATAGATGTATATAAAGATCCCACGGAGAGGTAGAGGCCAACTCGCCACGAATGTTTTCAAGCATTACCGCCGAGATGTTAGGTTGGGTTAGGTTAGGTTATATTACGTTATAGATGTATATAAAGTTCGCGCGGAGACGTAGAGGCCAACAAGCCAGGAATGTGTTGAAGTATTACCGCCAAGATGTTAGATTGGGTTAGGTTAGGTTATATTACGTTATAGATGTATATAAAGGTCCCACGGAGACGTAGAGGCCAACAAGCCAGGAATGTGTTCAAATATTACCGCCGAGATGTTAGGTTGGGTTAGGTTAGGATATATTACGTTATTGATGTATGTAAATATCCCACGGAGACGTAGAGGCCAACAAGCCAGGAATGTGATCAAATATTACCGCCGAGGTGTTAGATTGGGTTAAGTTAGGTTATATTACATTATTGATATATATATATATATATATATATATATATATATATATATATATATATATCCCACGGGGACGTGGAGGCCAACAAGCCAGGAATGTGTTCAAATATTACCGCCGAGATGTTTGGTTGGGTTAGGTTAGGTTATATTACGTTATAGATGTATATAAAGGTCCCACGGAGACGTAGAGGCCAACAAGCCAGGAATGTGTTCAAATATTACCGCAGAGATGTTAGATTGGATTGGGTTAGGTTATATTACGTTATTGATGTATATAAAGGTCCCACGGAGACGTAGAGGCCAACAAGCCAGGAATGTGTTCAAATATTACCGCCGAAATGTTAGGTTGGGTTAGGTTAGGTTATATTACGTTATAGATGTATATAAAGATCCCACGGAGACGTAGAGGCCAACTCGCCATGAATGTTTTCAAATATTACCGCCGAGATGTTAGGTTGGGTTAGGTTAGGTTATATTACGTTATAGATGTATATAAAGGTCCCACGGAGACGTAGAGGCCAACAAGCCAGGAATGTGTTCAAATATTACCGCCGAGATGTTAGATTGGGTTAGGTTAGGTTATATTACGTTATTGATGTATATAAAGGTCCCACGGAGACGTAGAGGCCAACAAGCCAGGCATGTGTTCAAATATTACCGCGGAGATGTTAGGTTGGGTTAGGTTAGGTTATATTACGTTATTGATGTATATAAAGGTCCCACGGAGACGTAGAGCCCAACAAGCCAGGAATGTGATCAAATATTACCACCGAGGTGTTAGGTTGGGTTAGGGTAGGTTATATTACGTTATTGATGTATATAAAGCTCCCACGGAGACGTTGAGGCCAACTCGCCAGGAATGTTGTCAAATATTACCGCCGAAATGATAGGTTGGATTATGTTACGTTATATTTCGTTATTGATGCTTATGAAGGTCCCACGGAGACGTAGAGGCCAACTCGCCAGGTATGTTTTCTAATATTACCGCCGAGATGTTAGGTTTGGTTAGGTGAGGTTATATTACGTTATTGATGTATAAAAAGATCCCACGGAGACGGAGAAGCCAACTCGCCAGGAATGTTGTCAAATATTACCGCCGAGATGTTAGGTTGGGTTACGTTAGGTTATATTACGTTATTGATGTATATAAAGGTCCCACGGAGACGTAGAGGCCAACAAGCCAGGAATGTGTTCAAATATTACCGCGGAGATGTTAGGTTGGGTTAGGTTAGGTTATATTACGTTATTGATGTATATAAAGGTCCCACGGAGACGTAGAGGCCAACTCGCCAGGTATGTTTTCAAACATTACTGCCGAGATGTTAGGTTGGGTTAGGTTAGGTTATATTACGTTATTGATGTATAAAAAGATCCCACGGAGACGTAGAGGCCAACAAGCAAGGAATGTGTTCAAATATAACCGCCGAGATGTTAGATTGGGTTAAGTTAGGTTATATTACATTATTGATATATATATACATATATCCCACGGGCACGTGGAGGCCAACAAGCCAGGAATGTGTTCAAATATTACCGCCGAGATGTTTGGTTGGGTTAGGTTAGGTTATATTACGTTATAGATGTATATAAAGGTCCCACGGAGACGTAGAGGCCAACAAGCCAGGAATGTGTTCAAATATTACCGCAGAGATGTTAGATTGGGTTAGATTAGGTTATATTACGTCATTGATGTATATAAAGGTCCCACGGAGACGTAGAGGCCAACAAGCCAGGAATGTGTTCAAATATTACCGCCGAAATGTTAGGTTGGGTTAGGTTAGGTTATATTACGTTATAGATGTATATAAAGATCCCACGGAGACGTAGAGGCCAACTCGCCATGAATGTTTTCAAATATTACCGCCGAGATGTTAGGTTGGGTTAGGTTAGGTTATATTACGTTATAGATGTATATAAAGGTCCCACGGAGACGTAGAGGCCAACAAGCCAGGAATGTGTTCAAATATTACCGCCGAGATGTTAGATTGGGTTAGGTTAGGTTATATTACGTTATTGATGTATATAAAGGTCCCACGGAGACGTAGAGGCCAACAAGCCAGGCATGTGTTCAAATATTACCGCGGAGATGTTAGGTTGGGTTAGGTTAGGTTATATTACGTTATTGATGTATATAAAGGTCCCACGGAGACGTAGAGCCCAACAAGCCAGAAATGTGATCAAATATTACCGCCGAGGTGTTAGGTTGGGTTAGGGTAGGTTATATTACGTTATTGATGTATATAAAGCTCCCACGGAGACGTTGAGGCCAACTCGCCAGGAATGTTGTCAAATATTACCGCCGAAATGATAGGTTGGATTATGTTACGTTATATTTCGTTATTGATGCTTATGAAGGTCCCACGGAGACGTAGAGGCCAACTCGCCAGGTATGTTTTCTAATATTACCGCCGAGATGTTAGGTTTGGTTAGGTTAGGTTATATTACGTTATTGATGTATAAAAAGATCCCACGGAGACGGAGAAGCCAACTCGCCAGGAATGTTGTCACATATTACCGCCGAGATGTTAGGTTGGGTTACGTTAGGTTATATTACGTTATTGATGTATATAAAGGTCCCACGGAGACGTAGAGGCCAACAAGCCAGGAATGTCTTCAAATATTACCGCCGAGATGATAGGTAGGGTTAGGTTAGGTTATATTACGTTATAGATGTATATAAAGGTCCCACGGAGACGTAGAGGCCAACTCGCCAGGAATGTTTTCAAATATTACCGCCGAGATGTTAGGTTGGGTTAGGTTAGGTTATATTACGTTATAGTTGTATTTAAAGGTCCCACGGAGACGTAGAGGCCAACAAGCCAGGAATGTGTTCAAATATTACCGCGGAGATGTTAGGTTGGGTTAGGTTAGGTTATATTACGTTATTGATGTATATAAAGGTCCCACGGAGACGTAGAGGCCAACTCGCCAGGTATGTTTTCAAATATTACTGCCGAGATGTTAGGTTGGGTTAGGTTAGGTTATATTACGTTATTGATGTATAAAAAGATCCCACGGAGACGTAGAGGCCAACAAGCCAGGAATGTGTTCAAATATTACCGCCGAGATGTTAGATTGGGTTAAGTTAGGTTATATTACATTATTGATATATATATATATATATATATATATATATATATATATATATATATATATATATATATATATATCCCACGGGGACGTGGAGGCCAACAATCCAGGAATGTGTTCAAATATTACCGCCGAGATGTTTGGTTGGGTTAGGTTAGGTTATATTACGTTATAGATGTATATAAAGGTCCCACGGAGACGTAGAGGCCAACAAGCCAGGAATGTGTTCAAATATTACCGCCGAGATGTTAGATTGGGTTAGGTTAGGTTATATTACGTTATTGATGTATATAAAGGTCCCACGGAGACGTAGAGGCCAACAAGCCAGGAATGTGTTCAAATATTACCGCCGAGATGTTAGGTTGGGTTAGGTTAGATTATGTTACGTTATAGATGTATATAAAGATCCCACGGAGTCGTAGAGGCCAACTCGCCATGAATGTTTTCAAATATTACCGCCGAGATGTTAGGTTGGGTTAGGTTAGGTTATATTACGGTATAGATGTATATAAATGTCCCACGGAGACGTAGAGGCCAACAAGCCAGGAATGTGTTCAAATATTACCGCCGAGATGTTAGATTGGGTTAGGTTAGGTTATATTACGTTATAGATGTATATAAAGGTCCCACGGAGACGTAGAGGCCAACAAGCCAGGAATGTGTTCAAATATTACCGCCGAGATGTTAGATTGGGTTAGGTTAGGTTATATTACGTTATTGATGTATATAAAGGTCCCACGGAGACGTAGAGGCCAACTCGCCAGTAATGTTGTAAAATATTACCGCCGAGATGATAGGTTGGGTTAGGTTAGGTTATATTTCGTTCCTGATGTATATGAAGGTCCCACGGAGACGTAGAGGCCAACTCGCCAGGAATGTTGTCAAATATTACCGACGATATGTTAGGTTGGGTTAGGTTAGGTTATATTACGTTATTGATGTATAAAAAGATCCCACGGAGACGGAGAAGCCAACTCGCCAGGAATGTTGTCAAATATTACCGCCGAGATTTTACGTTGGGTTAGGTTAGGTTATATAACGTTATTGCTGTATATAAAGGTCCCACGGGTACGTAGAGGCCAACTCGCCAGGAATGTTGTCAAATATTACCGCCGAGATGATAGTTTGTGTTAGGTTAGGTTATATTTCGTTACTGATGTTTATAAAGGTCAAACGGAGACGTAGAGGCCAACAAGCCAGGAATGTGTTCAAATATTACCGCGGAGATGTTAGGTTGGGTTAGGTTAGGTTATATTACGTTATTGATGTATATAAAGGTCCCACGGAGACGTAGAGGCCAACAAGCCAGGAATGTGATCAAATATTACCGCCGAGGTGTTAGGTTGGGTTAGGGTAGGTTATATTACGTTATTGATGTAAATAAAGCTCCCACGGAGACGGAGAATCCAACTCGCCAGGAATGTTGTCAAATATTACCGCCGAGAGGTTAGGTTGGGTTAGGTTAGGTTATATTACGTTATTGATGTACATAAAGGGCCCACGGAGACGTAGAGGCCAACTCGCCAGGTATGTTTTCTAATATTACCGCCGAGATGTTAGGTTGGGTTAGGTTAGGTTATATTACGTTATTGATGTATAAAAAGATCCCACGGAGACGGAGAAGCCAACTCGCCAGGAATGTTGTCAAATATTACTGCCGAGATGTTAGGTTGGGTTAGGTTAGGTTATATTACGTTATTGATGTATATAAAGGTCCCACGGAGACGTAGAGGCCAACTCGCCAGGTATGTTTTCAAATATTACCGCCGAGATGTTAGGTTGGGTTAGGTTAGGTTATATTACGTTATTGATGTATAAAACATCCCACGGAGACGTAGAGGCCAACAAGCCAGGAATGTGTTCAAATATTACCGCCGAGATGTTAGATTGGGTTAGGTTAGGTTATATTACGTTATTGATGTATATAAAGGTCCCACGGAGACGTAGAGGCCAACAAGCCAGGAATGTGTTCAAATATTACCGCGGAGATGTTAGGTTGGGTTAGGTTAGGTTATATTACGTTATTGATGTATATAAAGGTACCACGGAGACGTAGAGGCCAACAAGCAAGGAATGTGTTCAAATATAACCGCCGAGATGTTAGATTGGGTTAAGTTAGGTTATATTACATTATTGATATATATATACATATATCCCACGGGGACGTGGAGGCCAACAAGCCAGGAATGTGTTCAAATATTACCGCCGAGATGTTTGGTTGGGTTAGGTTAGGTTATATTACGTTATAGATGTATATAAAGGTCCCACGGAGACGTAGAGGCCAACAAGCCAGGAATGTGTTCAAATATTACCGCAGAGATGTTAGATTGGGTTAGATTAGGTTATATTACGTTATTGATGTATATAAAGGTCCCACGGAGACGTAGAGGCCAACAAGCCAGGAATGTGTTCAAATATTACCGCCGAAATGTTAGGTTGGGTTAGGTTAGGTTATATTACGTTATAGATGTATATAAAGATCCCACGGAGACGTAGAGGCCAACTCGCCATGAATGTTTTCAAATATTACCGCCGAGATGTTAGGTTGGGTTAGGTTAGGTTATATTACGTTATAGATGTATATAAAGGTCCCACGGAGACGTAGAGGCCAACAAGCCAGGAATGTGTTCAAATATTACCGCCGAGATGTTAGATTGGGTTAGGTTAGGTTATATTACGTTATTGATGTATATAAAGGTCCCACGGAGACGTAGAGGCCAACAAGCCAGGCATGTGTTCAAATATTACCGCGGAGATGTTAGGTTGGGTTAGGTTAGGTTATATTACGTTATTGATGTATATAAAGGTCCCACGGAGACGTAGAGCCCAACAAGCCAGGAATGTGATCAAATATTACCGCCGAGGTGTTAGGTTGGGTTAGGGTAGGTTATATTACGTTATTGATGTATATAAAGCTCCCACGGAGACGTTGAGGCCAACTCGCCAGGAATGTTGTCAAATATTACCGCCGAAATGATAGGTTGGATTATGTTACGTTATATTTCGTTATTGATGCTTATGAAGGTCCCACGGAGACGTAGAGGCCAACTCGCCAGGTATGTTTTCTAATATTACCGCCGAGATGTTAGGTTTGGTTAGGTTAGGTTATATTACGTTATTGATGTATAAAAAGATCCCACGGAGACGGAGAAGCCAACTCGCCAGGAATGTTGTCACATATTACCGCCGAGATGTTAGGTTGGGTTACGTTAGGTTATATTACGTTATTGATGTATATAAAGGTCCCACGGAGACGTAGAGGCCAACAAGCCAGGAATGTCTTCAAATATTACCGCCGAGATGATAGGTAGGGTTAGGTTAGGTTATATTACGTTATAGATGTATATAAAGGTCCCACGGAGACGTAGAGGCCAACTCGCCAGGAATGTTTTCAAATATTACCGCCGAGATGTTAGATTGGGTTAGGTTAGGTTATATTACGTTATTGATGTATATAAAGGTCCCACGGAGACGTAGAGGCCAACTCGCCAGTAATGTTGTAAAATATTACCGCCGAGATGATAGGTTGGGTTAGGTTAGGTTATATTTCGTTCTTGATGTATATGAAGGTCCCACGGAGACGTAGAGGCCAACTCGCCAGGAATGTTGTCAAATATTACCGACGATATGTTAGGTTGGGTTAGGTTAGGTTATATTACGTTATTGATGTATAAAAAGATCCCACGGAGACGGAGAAGCCAACTCGCCAGGAATGTTGTCAAATATTACCGCCGAGATTTTACGTTGGGTTAGGTTAGGTTATATAACGTTATTGCTGTATATAAAGGTCCCACGGGTACGTAGAGGCCAACTCGCCAGGAATGTTGTCAAATATTACCGCCGAGATGATAGTTTGTGTTAGGTTAGGTTATATTTCGTTACTGATGTTTATAAAGGTCAAACGGAGACGTAGAGGCCAACAAGCCAGGAATGTGTTCAAATATTACCGCGGAGATGTTAGGTTGGGTTAGGTTAGGTTATATTAGGTTATTGATGTATATAAAGGTCCCACGGAGACGTAGAGGCCAACAAGCCAGGAATGTGATCAAATATTACCGCCGAGGTGTTAGGTTGGGTTAGGGTAGGTTATATTACGTTATTGATGTAAATAAAGCTCCCACGGAGACGGAGAAGCCAACTCGCCAGGAATGTTGTCAAATATTACCGCCGAGAGGTTAGGTTGGGTTAGGTTAGGTTATATTACGTTATTGATGTACATAAAGGGCCCACGGAGACGTAGAGGCCAACTCGCCAGGTATGTTTTCTAATATTACCGCCGAGATGTTAGGTTGGGTTAGGTTAGGTTATATTACGTTATTGATGTATAAAAAGATCCCACGGAGACGGAGAAGCCAACTCGCCAGGAATGTTGTCAAATATTACTGCCGAGATGTTAGGTTGGGTTAGGTTAGGTTATATTACGTTATTGATGTATATAAAGGTCCCACGGAGACGTAGAGGCCAACTCGCCAGGTATGTTTTCAAATATTACCGCCGAGATGTTAGGTTGGGTTAGGTTAGGTTATATTACGTTATTGATGTATAAAACATCCCACGGAGACGTAGAGGCCAACAAGCCAGGAATGTGTTCAAATATTACCGCCGAGATGTTAGATTGGGTTAGGTTAGGTTATATTACGTTATTGATGTATATAAAGGTCCCACGGAGACGTAGAGGCCAACAAGCCAGGAATGTGTTCAAATATTACCGCGGAGATGTTAGGTTGGGTTAGGTTAGGTTATATTACGTTATTGATGTATATAAAGGTACCACGGAGACGTAGAGGCCAACAAGCCAGGAATGTGATCAAATATTACCGCCGAGGTGTTAGGTTGGGTTAGGTTAGGTTATATTACGTTATTGATGTATAAAAAGATCCCACGGAGACGTAGAAGCCAACTCGCCAGTAATGTTGTCAAATATTACCGCCGATATGATAGGATGGGTTAGGTTAGGTTATATTACGTTATAGATGTATATAAAGGTCCCACGGAGACGTAGAGGCCAACAAGCCTGGAATGTGTTCAAATATTACCGCCGAGATGTTAGGTTGGGTTAGGTTAGGTTATATTACGTTATAGATGTATATAAAGTTCCCACGGAGGCGTAGAGGCCAACAAGCCAGGAATGTGTTCAAATATTACCGCGGAGATGTTAGGTTGGGTTAGGTTAGGTTGTATTACGTTATTGATGTATATAAAGGTCCCACGGAGGCGTAGAGGCCAACTCGCCAGGTATGTTTTCAAATATTACCGCCGAGATGTTAGGTTGGGTTAGGTTAGGTTATATTACGTTATTGATGTATAAAAAGATCCCACGGAGACGTAGAGGCCAACATGCCAGGAATGTGTTGAAATATTACCGCCGAGATGTTAGATTGGGTTAAGATAGGTTATATTACATTATTGATATATATATATCCCACGGGGACGTGGAGGCCAACAAGCCAGGAATGTGTTCAAATATTACCGCCGAGATGTTTGGTTGGGTTAGGTTAGATTATATTACGTTATAGATGTATATAAAGGTCCCACGGAGACGTAGAGGCCAACAAGCCAGGAATGTGTTCAAATATTACCGCCGAGATGTTAGATTGGGTTAAGTTAGGTTATATTACGTTATTGATGTATATAAAGCTCCCACGGAGACGTAGAGGCCAACTTGCCAGGAATGTTGTCAAATATTACCGCCGAGATGATAGAGTGTGTTATGTTAGGTTATATTTCGTTATTGATGTTTATGAAGGTCAAACGGAGACGTAGAGGCCAACTCGCCAGTAATGTTGTAAAATATTACCGCCGAGATGATAGGTTGGGTTAGGTTAGGTTATATTTCGTTCTTGATGTATATGAAGGTCCCACGGAGACGTAGAGGCCAACTCGCCAGGAATGTTGTCAAATATTACCGCCGAGATGTTAGATTGGGTTAGGTTAGGTTATATTACGTTATTGATGTATATAAAGGTCCCACGGAGACGTAGAGGCCAACAAGCCAGGAATGTGTTCAAATATTACCGCCGAGATGTTAGGTTGGGTTAGGTTAGATTATGTTACGTTATAGATGTATATAAAGATCCCACGGAGTCGTAGAGGCCAACTCGCCATGAATGTTTTCAAATATTACCGCCGAGATGTTAGGTTGGGTTAGGTTAGGTTATATTACGGTATAGATGTATATAAAGGTCCCACGGAGACGTAGAGGCCAACAAGCCAGGAATGTGTTCAAATATTACCGCCGAGATGTTAGATTGGGTTAGGTTAGGTTATATTACGTTATAGATGTATATAAAGGTCCCACGGAGACGTAGAGGCCAACAAGCCAGGAATGTGTTCAAATATTACCGCCGAGATGTTAGATTGGGTTAGGTTAGGTTATATTACGTTATTGATGTATATAAAGGTCCCACGGAGACGTAGAGGCCAACTCGCCAGTAATGTTGTAAAATATTACCGCCGAGATGATAGGTTGGGTTAGGTTAGGTTATATTTCGTTCTTGATGTATATGAAGGTCCCACGGAGACGTAGAGGCCAACTCGCCAGGAATGTTGTCAAATATTACCGACGATATGTTAGGTTGGGTTAGGTTAGGTTATATTACGTTATTGATGTATAAAAAGATCCCACGGAGACGGAGAAGCCAACTCGCCAGGAATGTTGTCAAATATTACCGCCGAGATTTTACGTTGGGTTAGGTTAGGTTATATAACGTTATTGCTGTATATAAAGGTCCCACGGGTACGTAGAGGCCAACTCGCCAGGAATGTTGTCAAATATTACCGCCGAGATGATAGTTTGTGTTAGGTTAGGTTATATTTCGTTACTGATGTTTATAAAGGTCAAACGGAGACGTAGAGGCCAACAAGCCAGGAATGTGTTCAAATATTACCGCGGAGATGTTAGGTTGGGTTAGGTTAGGTTATATTACGTTATTGATGTATATAAAGGTCCCACGGAGACGTAGAGGCCAACAAGCCAGGAATGTGATCAAATATTACCGCCGAGGTGTTAGGTTGGGTTAGGGTAGGTTATATTACGTTATTGATGTAAATAAAGCTCCCACGGAGACGGAGAAGCCAACTCGCCAGGAATGTTGTCAAATATTACCGCCGAGAGGTTAGGTTGGGTTAGGTTAGGTTATATTACGTTATTGATGTACATAAAGGGCCCACGGAGACGTAGAGGCCAACTCGCCAGGTATGTTTTCTAATATTACCGCCGAGATGTTAGGTTGGGTTAGGTTAGGTTATATTACGTTATTGATGTATAAAAAGATCCCACGGAGACGGAGAAGCCAACTCGCCAGGAATGTTGTCAAATATTACTGCCGAGATGTTAGGTTGGGTTAGGTTAGGTTATATTACGTTATTGATGTATATAAAGGTCCCACGGAGACGTAGAGGCCAACTCGCCAGGTATGTTTTCAAATATTACCGCCGAGATGTTAGGTTGGGTTAGGTTAGGTTATATTACGTTATTGATGTATAAAACATCCCACGGAGACGTAGAGGCCAACAAGCCAGGAATGTGTTCAAATATTACCGCCGAGATGTTAGATTGGGTTAGGTTAGGTTATATTACGTTATTGATGTATATAAAGGTCCCACGGAGACGTAGAGGCCAACAAGCCAGGAATGTGTTCAAATATTACCGCGGAGATGTTAGGTTGGGTTAGGTTAGGTTATATTACGTTATTGATGTATATAAAGGTACCACGGAGACGTAGAGGCCAACAAGCCAGGAATGTGATCAAATATTACCGCCGAGGTGTTAGGTTGGGTTAGGTTAGGTTATATTACGTTATTGATGTATAAAAAGATCCCACGGAGACGGAGAAGCCAACTCGCCAGGAATGTTGTCAAATATTACCGCCGAGATTTTACGTTGGGTTAGGTTAGGTTATATAACGTTATTGATGTATATAAAGGTCCCACGGAGACGTAGAGGCCAACTCGCCAGGAATGTTGTCAAATATTACCGCCGAGATGATAGTTTGTGTTAGGTTAGGTTATATTTCGTTACTGATGTTTATGAAGGTCCCACGGAGACGTAGAGGCCAACAAGCCAGGAATGTGATCAAATATTACCGCCGAGGTGTTAGGTTGGGTTAGGTTAGGTTATATTACGTTATTGATGTATAAAAAGATCCCACGGAGACGGAGAAGCCAACTCGCCAGGAATGTTGTCAAATATTACCGCCGAGATTTTTCGTTGGGTTAGGTTAGGTTATATAACGTTATTGATGTATATAAAGGTCCCACGGAGACGTAGAGGCCAACTCGCCAGGAATGTTGTCAAATATTACCGCCGAGATGATAGTTTGTGTTAGGTTAGGTTATATTTCGTTACTGATGTTTATGAAGGTCAAACGGAGACGTAGAAGCCAACTCGCCAGTAATGTTGTCAAATATTACCGCCGATATGATAGGTTGGGTTATGTTAGGTTATATTACGTTATAGATGTATATAAAGGTCCCACGGAGACGTAGAGGCCAACAAGCCTGGAATGTGTTCAAATATTACCGCCGAGATGTTAGGTTGGGTTAGGTTAGGCTATATTACGTTATAGATGTATATAAAGGTCCCACGGAGACGTAGAGGCCAACAAGCCAGGAATGTGTTCAAATATTACCGCCGAGATGTTAGATTGGGTTAGGTTAGGTTATATTACGTTATTGATGTATATAAAGGTCCCACGGAGACGTAGAGGCCAACAAGCCAGGAATGTGTTCAAATATTACCGCGGAGATGTTAGGTTGGGTTAGGTTAGGTTATATTACGTTATTGATGTATAAAAAGATCCCACGGAGACGGAGAAGCCAACTCGCCAGGAATGTTGTCAAATATTACCGCCGAGATGTTAGGTTGGGTTAGGTTAGGTTATATTACGTTATAGATGTATATAAAGATCCCACGGAGACGTAGTGGCCAACTCGCCATGAATGTTTTCAAATATTACCGCCGAGATGTTAGGTTGGGTTATGTTAGGCTATATTACGTTATAGATGTATATAAAGGTCCCACGGAGACGTAGAGGCCAACAAGCCAGGAATGTGTTCAAATATTACCGCCGGGATGTTAGATTGGGTTAGGTTAGGTTATATTACGTTATTGATGTATATAAAGGTCCCACGGAGACGTAGAGGCCAACTCGCAAGGTATGTTTTCAAATATTACCGCCGAGATGTTAGTTTGGGTTAGGTTAGGTTATATTACGTTATAGATGTATAGAAAGGTCCCACGGAGTCGTAGAGGCCAACAAGCCAGGAATGTGTTCAAATATTACCGCCGAGATGTTAGGTTGGGTTAGGTTAGATTATACTACGTTATTGATGTATGTAAATATCCCACGGAGACGTGGAGGCCAACAAGCCAGGAATGTGTTCAAATATTACCGCCGAGATGTTAGATTGGGTTAAGTTAGGTTATATTACGTTATTGATGTATATAAAGCTCCCACGGAGACGTAGAGGCCAACTCGCCATGAATGTTGTCAAATATTACCGCCGAGATGATAGAGTGTGTTAGGTTAGGTTATATTTCGTTACTGATGTTTATGAAGGTCAAACGGAAACGTAGAGCCCAACTCGCCAGGAATGATGTCAAATATTACCGCCGAGATGTTAGTTTGGGTTAGGTTAGGTTATATTACGTTATAGATGTATATAAAGGTCCCACGGAGACGTGGAGGCCAACAAGCCAGGAATGTGTTCAAATATTACCGCCGAGATGTTAGGTTGGGTTAGGTTAGGTTATATTACGTTATAGATGTACATAAAGATCCCACGGAGACGTAGAGGCCAACTCGCCATGAATGTTTTCAAATATTGCCGCCGAGATGTTAGGTTGGGTTAGGTTAGGTTATATTACGTTATAGATGTATATAAAGGTCCCACGGAGACGTAGAGGCCAACAAGCCAGGAATGTGTTCAAATATTACCGCCGAGATGTTAGATTGGGTTAGGTTATGTTATATTACGTTATTGATGTATATAAAGGTCCCACGGAGACGTAGAGGCCAACAAGCCAGGAATGTGTTCAAATATTACAGCGGAGATGTTAGGTTGGGTTAGGTTAGGTTATATTACGTTATTGATGTATATAAAGGTCCCACGGAGACGTAGAGGCCAACAAGCCAGGAATGTGATCAAATATTACCGCCGAGGTGTTAGGTTGGGTTAGGTTAGGTTATATTACGTTATTGATGTATAAAAAGATCCCACGAAGACGGAGAAGCCAACTCGCCAGGAATGTTGTCAAATATTACCGCCGAGATTTTTCGTTGGGTTAGGTTAGGTTATATAACGTTATTGATGTATATAAAGGTCCCACGGAGACGTAGAGGCCAACTCGCCAGGAATGTTGTCAAATATTACCGCCGAGATGATAGTTTGTGTTAGGTTAGGTTATATTTCGTTACTGATGTTTATGAAGGTCAAACGGAGACGCAGAAGCCAACTCGCCAGTAATGTTGTCAAATATTACCGCCGATATGATAGGTTGGGTTATGTTAGGTTATATTACGTTATAGATGTATATAAAGGTCCCACGGAGACGTAGAGGCCAACAAGCCTGGAATGTGTTCAAATATTACCGCCGAGATGTTAGGTTGGGTTAGGTTAGGCTATATTACGTTATAGATGTATATAAAGGTCCCACGGAGACGTAGAGGCCAACAAGCCAGGAATGTGTTCAAATATTACCGCCGAGATGTTAGATTGGGTTAGGTTAGGTTATATTACGTTATTGATGTATATAAAGGTCCCACGGAGACGTAGAGGCCAACAAGCCAGGAATGTGTTCAAATATTACCGCGGAGATGTTAGGTTGGGTTAGGTTAGGTTATATTACGTTATTGATGTATAAAAAGATCCCACGGAGACGGAGAAGCCAACTCGCCAGGAATGTTGTCAAATATTACCGCCGAGATGTTAGGTTGGGTTAGGTTAGGTTATATTACGTTATAGATGCATATAAAGATCCCACGGAGACGTAGTGGCCAACTCGCCATGAATGTTTTCAAATATTACCGCCGAGATGTTAGGTTGGGTTATGTTAGGCTATATTACGTTATAGATGTATATAAAGGTCCCACGGAGACGTAGAGGCCAACAAGCCAGGAATGTGTTCAAATATTACCGCCGGGATGTTAGATTGGGTTAGGTTAGGTTATATTACGTTATTGATGTATATAAAGGTCCCACGGAGACGTAGAGGCCAACTCGCAAGGTATGTTTTCAAATATTACCGCCGAGATGTTAGTTTGGGTTAGGTTAGGTTATATTACGTTATAGATGTATAGAAAGGTCCCACGGAGTCGTAGAGGCCAACAAGCCAGGAATGTGTTCAAATATTACCGCCGAGATGTTAGGTTGGGTTAGGTTAGATTATACTACGTTATTGATGTATGTAAATATCCCACGGAGACGTGGAGGCCAACAAGCCAGGAATGTGTTCAAATATTACCGCCGAGGTGTTAGGTTGGGTTAGGTTAGGTTATATTACGTTATAGATGTATATAAAGATCCCACGGAGACGTAGAGGCCAACTCGCCATGAATGTTTTCAAATATTGCCGCCGAGATGTTAGGTTGGGTTAGGTTAGGTTATATTACGTTATAGATGTATATAAAGGTCCCACGGAGACGTAGAGGCCAACAAGCCAGGAATGTGTTCAAATATTACCGCCAAGATGTTAGATTGGGTTAGGTTAGGTTATATTACGTTATTGATGTATATAAAGGTCCCACGGGGACGTAGAGGCCAACAAGCCAGGAATGTGTTCAAATATTACCGCGGAGATGTTAGGTTGGGTTAGGTTAGGTTATATTACGTTATTGATGTATATAAAGGTCCCACGGAGACGTAGAGGCCAACAAGCCAGGAATGTGTTCAAATATTAGCGCCGAGATGTTAGGTTGGGTTAGGTTAGGTTATATTACGTTATTGATGTATATAAAGGTCCCACGGAGACGTAGAGGCCAACAAGCGAGGAATGTGTTCAAATATTACCGCGGAGATGTTAGGTTGGGTTAGGTTAGGTTATATTACGTTATTGATGTATAAAAAGATCCCACGGAGACGGAGAAGCCAACTCGCCAGGAATGTTGTCAAATATTACCGCCGAGATGTTAGGTTGGGTTAGGTTAGGTTATATTACGTTATAGATGTATATAAAGATCCCACGGAGACGTAGAGGCCAACTCGCCATGAATGTTTTCAAATATTACGGCCGAGATGTTAGGTTGGGTTAGGTTAGGTTATATTACGTTATAGATGTATATAAAGGTCCCACGGAGACGTAGAGGCCAACTCGCCATGAATGTTTTCAAATATTACCGCCGAGATGTTAGGTTGGGTTATGTTAGGCTATATTACGTTATAGATGTATATAAAGGTCCCACGGAGACGTAGAGGCCAACAAGCCAGGAATGTGTTCAAATATTACCGCCGAGATGTTAGATTGGGTTAGGTTAGGTTATATTACGTTATTGATGTATATAAAGGTCCCACGGAGACGTAGAGGCCAACAAGCCAGGAATGTGTTCAAATATTACAGCGGAGATGTTAGGTTGGGTTAGGTTAGGTTATATTACGTTATTGATGTATAAAAAGATCCCACGGAGACGTAGAGGCCAACAAGCCAGGAATGTGTTCAAATATTACCGCCGAGATGTTAGATTGGGTTAGGTTAGGTTGTATTACGTTATTGATGTATATAAAGGTCCCACGGAGACGGAGAAGCCAACTCGCCAGGAATGTTGTCAAATATTACCGCCGAGATGTTAGGTTGGGTTAGGTTAGGTTATATTACGTTATAGATGTATATAAAGATCCCACGGAGACGTAGTGGCCAACTCGCCATGAATGTTTTCAAATATTACCGCCGAGATGTTAGGTTGGGTTATGTTAGGCTATATTACGTTATAGATGTATATAAAGGTCCCACGGAGACGTAGAGGCCAACAAGCCAGGAATGTGTTCAAATATTACCGCCGGGATGTTAGATTGGGTTAGGTTAGGTTATATTACGTTATTGATGTATATAAAGGTCCCACGGAGACGTAGAGGCCAACTCGCAAGGTATGTTTTCAAATATTACCGCCGAGATGTTAGTTTGGGTTAGGTTAGGTTATATTACGTTATAGATGTATAGAAAGGTCCCACGGAGTCGTAGAGGCCAACAAGCCAGGAATGTGTTCAAATATTACCGCCGAGATGTTAGGTTGGGTTAGGTTAGATTATACTACGTTATTGATGTATGTAAATATCCCACGGAGACGTGGAGGCCAACAAGCCAGGAATGTGTTCAAATATTACCGCCGAGATGTTAGATTGGGTTAAGTTAGGTTATATTACGTTATTGATGTATATAAAGCTCCCACGGAGACGTAGAGGCCAACTCGCCATGAATGTTGTCAAATATTACCGCCGAGATGATAGAGTGTGTTAGGTTAGGTTATATTTCGTTACTGATGTTTATGAAGGTCAAACGGAAACGTAGAGCCCAACTCGCCAGGAATGATGTCAAATATTACCGCCGAGATGTTAGTTTGGGTTAGGTTAGGTTATATTACGTTATAGATGTATATAAAGGTCCCACGGAGACGTGGAGGCCAACAAGCCAGGAATGTGTTCAAATATTACCGCCGAGATGTTAGGTTGGGTTAGGTTAGGTTATATTACGTTATAGATGTACATAAAGATCCCACGGAGACGTAGAGGCCAACTCGCCATGAATGTTTTCAAATATTGCCGCCGAGATGTTAGGTTGGGTTAGGTTAGGTTATATTACGTTATAGATGTATATAAAGGTCCCACGGAGACGTAGAGGCCAACAAGCCAGGAATGTGTTCAAATATTACCGCCGAGATGTTAGATTGGGTTAGGTTATGTTATATTACGTTATTGATGTATATAAAGGTCCCACGGAGACGTAGAGGCCAACAAGCCAGGAATGTGTTCAAATATTACAGCGGAGATGTTAGGTTGGGTTAGGTTAGGTTATATTACGTTATTGATGTATATAAAGGTCCCACGGAGACGTAGAGGCCAACAAGCCAGGAATGTGATCAAATATTACCGCCGAGGTGTTAGGTTGGGTTAGGTTAGGTTATATTACGTTATTGATGTATAAAAAGATCCCACGGAGACGGAGAAGCCAACTCGCCAGGAATGTTGTCAAATATTACCGCCGAGATTTTTCGTTGGGTTAGGTTAGGTTTTATAACGTTATTGATGTATATAAAGGTCCCACGGAGACGTAGAGGCCAACTCGCCAGGAATGTTGTCAAATATTACCGCCGAGATGATAGTTTGTGTTAGGTTAGGTTATATTTCGTTACTGATGTTTATGAAGGTCAAACGGAGACGCAGAAGCCAACTCGCCAGTAATGTTGTCAAATATTACCGCCGATATGATAGGTTGGGTTATGTTAGGTTATATTACGTTATAGATGTATATAAAGGTCCCACGGAGACGTAGAGGCCAACAAGCCTGGAATGGGTTCAAATATTACCGCCGAGATGTTAGGTTGGGTTAGGTTAGGCTATATTACGTTATAGATGTATATAAAGGTCCCACGGAGACGTAGAGGCCAACAAGCCAGGAATGTGTTCAAATATTACCGCCGAGATGTTAGATTGGGTTAGGTTAGGTTATATTACGTTATTGATGTATATAAAGGTCCCACGGAGACGTAGAGGCCAACAAGCCAGGAATGTGTTCAAATATTACCGCGGAGATGTTAGGTTGGGTTAGGTTAGGTTATATTACGTTATTGATGTATAAAAAGATCCCACGGAGACGGAGAAGCCAACTCGCCAGGAATGTTGTCAAATATTACCGCCGAGATGTTAGGTTGGGTTAGGTTAGGTTATATTACGTTATAGATGCATATAAAGATCCCACGGAGACGTAGTGGCCAACTCGCCATGAATGTTTTCAAATATTACCGCCGAGATGTTAGGTTGGGTTATGTTAGGCTATATTACGTTATAGATGTATATAAAGGTCCCACGGAGACGTAGAGGCCAACAAGCCAGGAATGTGTTCAAATATTACCGCCGGGATGTTAGATTGGGTTAGGTTAGGTTATATTACGTTATTGATGTATATAAAGGTCCCACGGAGACGTAGAGGCCAACTCGCAAGGTATGTTTTCAAATATTACCGCCGAGATGTTAGTTTGGGTTAGGTTAGGTTATATTACGTTATAGATGTATAGAAAGGTCCCACGGAGTCGTAGAGGCCAACAAGCCAGGAATGTGTTCAAATATTACCGCCGAGATGTTAGGTTGGGTTAGGTTAGATTATACTACGTTATTGATGTATGTAAATATCCCACGGAGACGTGGAGGCCAACAAGCCAGGAATGTGTTCAAATATTACCGCCGAGGTGTTAGGTTGGGTTAGGTTAGGTTATATTACGTTATAGATGTATATAAAGATCCCACGGAGACGTAGAGGCCAACTCGCCATGAATGTTTTCAAATATTGCCGCCGAGATGTTAGGTTGGGTTAGGTTAGGTTATATTACGTTATAGATGTATATAAAGGTCCCACGGAGACGTAGAGGCCAACAAGCCAGGAATGTGTTCAAATATTACCGCCAAGATGTTAGATTGGGTTAGGTTAGGTTATATTACGTTATTGATGTATATAAAGGTCCCACGGGGACGTAGAGGCCAACAAGCCAGGAATGTGTTCAAATATTACCGCGGAGATGTTAGGTTGGGTTAGGTTAGGTTATATTACGTTATTGATGTATATAAAGGTCCCACGGAGACGTAGAGGCCAACAAGCCAGGAATGTGTTCAAATATTAGCGCCGAGATGTTAGGTTGGGTTAGGTTAGGTTATATTACGTTATTGATGTATATAAAGGTCCCACGGAGACGTAGAGGCCAACAAGCGAGGAATGTGTTCAAATATTACCGCGGAGATGTTAGGTTGGGTTAGGTTAGGTTATATTACGTTATTGATGTATAAAAAGATCCCACGGAGACGGAGAAGCCAACTCGCCAGGAATGTTGTCAAATATTACCGCCGAGATGTTAGGTTGGGTTAGGTTAGATTATACTACGTTATTGATGTATGTAAATATCCCACGGAGACGTGGAGGCCAACAAGCCAGGAATGTGTTCAAATATTACCGCCGAGGTGTTAGGTTGGGTTAGGTTAGGTTATATTACGTTATAGATGTATATAAAGATCCCACGGAGACGTAGAGGCCAACTCGCCATGAATGTTTTCAAATATTGCCGCCGAGATGTTAGGTTGGGTTAGGTTAGGTTATATTACGTTATAGATGTATATAAAGGTCCCACGGAGACGTAGAGGCCAACAAGCCAGGAATGTGTTCAAATATTACCGCCAAGATGTTAGATTGGGTTAGGTTAGGTTATATTACGTTATTGATGTATATAAAGGTCCCACGGGGACGTAGAGGCCAACAAGCCAGGAATGTGTTCAAATATTACCGCGGAGATGTTAGGTTGGGTTAGGTTAGGTTATATTACGTTATTGATGTATATAAAGGTCCCACGGAGACGTAGAGGCCAACAAGCCAGGAATGTGTTCAAATATTAGCGCCGAGATGTTAGGTTGGGTTAGGTTAGGTTATATTACGTTATTGATGTATATAAAGGTCCCACGGAGACGTAGAGGCCAACAAGCGAGGAATGTGTTCAAATATTACCGCGGAGATGTTAGGTTGGGTTAGGTTAGGTTATATTACGTTATTGATGTATAAAAAGATCCCACGGAGACGGAGAAGCCAACTCGCCAGGAATGTTGTCAAATATTACCGCCGAGATGTTAGGTTGGGTTAGGTTAGGTTATATTACGTTATAGATGTATATAAAGATCCCACGGAGACGTAGAGGCCAACTCGCCATGAATGTTTTCAAATATTACGGCCGAGATGTTAGGTTGGGTTAGGTTAGGTTATATTACGTTATAGATGTATATAAAGGTCCCACGGAGACGTAGAGGCCAACTCGCCATGAATGTTTTCAAATATTACCGCCGAGATGTTAGGTTGGGTTATGTTAGGCTATATTACGTTATAGATGTATATAAAGGTCCCACGGAGACGTAGAGGCCAACAAGCCAGGAATGTGTTCAAATATTACCGCCGAGATGTTAGATTGGGTTAGGTTAGGTTATATTACGTTATTGATGTATATAAAGGTCCCACGGAGACGTAGAGGCCAACAAGCCAGGAATGTGTTCAAATATTACAGCGGAGATGTTAGGTTGGGTTAGGTTAGGTTATATTACGTTATTGATGTATAAAAAGATCCCACGGAGACGTAGAGGCCAACAAGCCAGGAATGTGTTCAAATATTACCGCCGAGATGTTAGATTGGGTTAGGTTAGGTTGTATTACGTTATTGATGTATATAAAGGTCCCACGGAGACGGAGAAGCCAACTCGCCAGGAATGTTGTCAAATATTACCGCCGAGATGTTAGGTTGGGTTAGGTTAGGTTATATTACGTTATAGATGTATATAAAGATCCCACGGAGACGTAGTGGCCAACTCGCCATGAATGTTTTCAAATATTACCGCCGAGATGTTAGGTTGGGTTATGTTAGGCTATATTACGTTATAGATGTATATAAAGGTCCCACGGAGACGTAGAGGCCAACAAGCCAGGAATGTGTTCAAATATTACCGCCGGGATGTTAGATTGGGTTAGGTTAGGTTATATTACGTTATTGATGTATATAAAGGTCCCACGGAGACGTAGAGGCCAACTCGCAAGGTATGTTTTCAAATATTACCGCCGAGATGTTAGTTTGGGTTAGGTTAGGTTATATTACGTTATAGATGTATAGAAAGGTCCCACGGAGTCGTAGAGGCCAACAAGCCAGGAATGTGTTCAAATATTACCGCCGAGATGTTAGGTTGGGTTAGGTTAGGTTATATTACGTTATAGATGTATATAAAGGTCCCACGGAGACGTAGAGGCCAACAAGCCAGGAATGTGTTCAAATATTACCGCCAAGATGTTAGATTGGGTTAGGTTAGGTTATATTACGTTATTGATGTATATAAAGGTCCCACGGGGACGTAGAGGCCAACAAGCCAGGAATGTGTTCAAATATTACCGCGGAGATGTTAGGTTGGGTTAGGTTAGGTTATATTACGTTATTGATGTATATAAAGGTCCCACGGAGACGTAGAGGCCAACAAGCCAGGAATGTGTTCAAATATTAGCGCCGAGATGTTAGGTTGGGTTAGGTTAGGTTATATTACGTTATTGATGTATATAAAGGTCCCACGGAGACGTAGAGGCCAACAAGCGAGGAATGTGTTCAAATATTACCGCGGAGATGTTAGGTTGGGTTAGGTTAGGTTATATTACGTTATTGATGTATAAAAAGATCCCACGGAGACGGAGAAGCCAACTCGCCAGGAATGTTGTCAAATATTACCGCCGAGATGTTAGGTTGGGTTAGGTTAGGTTATATTACGTTATAGATGTATATAAAGATCCCACGGAGACGTAGAGGCCAACTCGCCATGAATGTTTTCAAATATTACGGCCGAGATGTTAGGTTGGGTTAGGTTAGGTTATATTACGTTATAGATGTATATAAAGGTCCCACGGAGACGTAGAGGCCAACTCGCCATGAATGTTTTCAAATATTACCGCCGAGATGTTAGGTTGGGTTATGTTAGGCTATATTACGTTATAGATGTATATAAAGGTCCCACGGAGACGTAGAGGCCAACAAGCCAGGAATGTGTTCAAATATTACCGCCGAGATGTTAGATTGGGTTAGGTTAGGTTATATTACGTTATTGATGTATATAAAGGTCCCACGGAGACGTAGAGGCCAACTCGCAAGGTATGTTTTCAAATATTACCGCCGAGATGTTAGGTTGGTTTATGTTAGGTTATATTACGTTATTGGTGTATAAAAAGATCCCACGGAGACGTAGAAGCCAACAAGCCAGGAATGTGTTCAAATATTACCGCCGAGATGTTAGATTCTTTTAGGTTAGGTTATATTACGTTATTGATATACATATATATATCCCAAGGGGACGCGGAGGCCAACAAGCCAGGAATGTGTTCAAATATTAGCGCCGAGATGTTAGGTTGGGTTAGGTTAGGTTATATTACGTTATAGATGTATATAAAGGTCCCACGGAGACGTAGAGGCCAACTCGCCATGAATGTTTTCAAATATTACCGCCGAGATGTTAGGTTGGGTTATGTTAGGCTATATTACGTTATAGATGTATATAAAGGTCCCACGGAGACGTAGAGGCCAACAAGCCAGGAATGTATTCAAATATTACCGCCGAGATGTTAGATTGGGTTAGGTTAGGTTATATTACGTTATTGATGTATATAAAGGTCCCACGGAGACGTAGAGGCCAACTCGCAAGGTATGTTTTCAAATATTACCGCCGAGATGTTAGGTTGGTTTATGTTAGGTTATATTACGTTATTGGTGTATAAAAAGATCCCACGGAGACGTAGAAGCCAACAAGCCAGGAATGTGTTCAAATATTACCGCCGAGATGTTAGATTCTTTTAGGTTAGGTTATATTACGTTATTGATATACATATATATATCCCAAGGGGACGCGGAGGCCAACAAGCCAGGAATGTGTTCAAATATTAGCGCCGAGATGTTAGGTTGGGTTAGGTTAGGTTATATTACGTTATAGATGTATATAAAGATCCCACGGAGACGTAGAGGCCAACTCGCCACGAATGTTTTCAAGTATTACCGCCGAGATGTTAGGTTGGGTTAGGTTAGGTTATATTACGTTATAGATGTATATAGAGGTCCCACGGAGACGTAGAGGCCAACAAGCCAGGAATGTGTTCAAATATTACCGCCGAGATGTTAGGTTGGGTTAGGTTAGGTTATATTACGTTATTGATGTATGTAAATATCCCACGGAGACGTGGAGGCCAACAAGCCAGGAATGTGTTCAAATATTACCGCCGAGATGTTAGATTGGGTTAAGTTAGGTTATATTACATTATTGATATATATATATATATATCCCACGGGGACCTGGAGGCCAACAAGCCAGGAATGTGTTCAAATATTACCGCCGAGATGTTAGGTTGGGTTAGGTTAGGTTATATTACGTTATAGATGTATATAAAGGTCCCACGGAGACGTAGAGGCCAACAAGCCAGGAATGTGTTCAAATATTAGCGCCGAGATGTTAGGTTGGGTTAGGTTAGGTTATATTACGTTATAGATGTATATAAAGATCCCACGGAGACGTAGAGGCCAACTCGCCACGAATGTTTTCAAGTATTACCGCCGAGATGCTAGGTTGGGTTAGGTTAGGTTATATTACGTTATTGATGTATAAAAAGATCCCACGGAGACGTAGAGGCCAACAAGCCAGGAATGTGTTCAAATATTACCGCCGAGATGTTAGATTGGGTTAAGTTAGGTTATATTACATTATTGATATATATATATATCCCACGGGGACGTAGAGGCCAACAAGCTAGGAGTGTGTTCAAATATTACCGCCGAGATGTTAGGTTGGGTTAGGTTAGGTTATATTACGTTATAGATGTATATAAAGGTCCCACGGAGACGTAGAGGCCAACTCGCCAGGAATGTTGTCAAATATTACCGCCGAGATGTTAGGTTGGGTTAGGTTAGGTTATATTACGTTATAGATGTATATAAAGGTCCCACGGAGACGTAGAGGCCAACAAGCCAGGAATGTGTTCAAATATTACCGCCGAGATGTTAGATTGGGTTAAGTTAGGTTATATTACATTATTGATATATATATATATCCCACGGGGACGTAGAGGCCAACAAGCTAGGAGTGTGTTCAAATATTACCGCCGAGATGTTAGGTTGAGTTAGGTTAGGTTATATTACGTTATTGATGTATATAAAGATCGCACAGAGACGTAGAGGCCAACTCGCCAGGTATGTTGTCACATATTACCGCCGAGATGTTCAGTTGGGTTAGGTAAGGTTATATTACGTTACTGATGTATATAAAGGTCCCACGGAGACGTAGAGGCCAACAAGCCAGGAATGTGTTCAAATATTACCGCCGAGATGTTAGATTGGGTTAGGTTATGTTATATTACGTTATTGATGTATATAAAGGTCCCACGGAGACGTAGAGCCCAACTCGCCAGGAATGATGTCAAATATTACCGCCGAGATGTTAGTTTGGGTTAGGTTAGGTTATATTACGTTATAGATGTATATAAAGGTCCCACGGAGACGTGGAGGCCAACAAGCCAGGAATGTGTTCAAATATTACCGCCGAGATGTTAGGTTGGGTTAGGTTAGGTTATA
The DNA here is from genome assembly GCA_963969225.1 of Xylocopa violacea. Lineage (NCBI taxonomy): Eukaryota > Metazoa > Arthropoda > Insecta > Hymenoptera > Apidae > Xylocopa > Xylocopa violacea. The sequence continues at coordinate 443,232 of CAXAJV010000671.1, forward strand.
TTACGTTATAGATGTACATAAAGATCCCACGGAGACGTAGAGGCCAACTCGCCATGAATGTTTTCAAATATTGCCGCCGAGATGTTAGGTTGGGTTAGGTTAGGTTATATTACGTTATAGATGTATATAAAGGTCCCACGGAGACGTAGAGGCCAACAAGCCAGGAATGTGTTCAAATATTACCGCCGAGATGTTAGATTGGGTTAGGTTATGTTATATTACGTTATTGATGTATATAAAGGTCCCACGGAGACGTAGAGGCCAACAAGCCAGGAATGTGTTCAAATATTACAGCGGAGATGTTAGGTTGGGTTAGGTTAGGTTATATTACGTTATTGATGTATATAAAGGTCCCACGGAGACGTAGAGGCCAACAAGCCAGGAATGTGATCAAATATTACCGCCGAGGTGTTAGGTTGGGTTAGGTTAGGTTATATTACGTTATTGATGTATAAAAAGATCCCACGGAGACGGAGAAGCCAACTCGCCAGGAATGTTGTCAAATATTACCGCCGAGATTTTTCGTTGGGTTAGGTTAGGTTATATAACGTTATTGATGTATATAAAGGTCCCACGGAGACGTAGAGGCCAACTCGCCAGGAATGTTGTCAAATATTACCGCCGAGATGTTAGGTTGGGTTAGGTTAGGTTATATTACGTTATAGATGTATATAAAGGTCCCACGGAGACGTAGAGGCCAACAAGCCTGGAATGGGTTCAAATATTACCGCCGAGATGTTAGGTTGGGTTAGGTTAGGCTATATTACGTTATAGATGTATATAAAGGTCCCACGGAGACGTAGAGGCCAACAAGCCAGGAATGTGTTCAAATATTACCGCCGAGATGTTAGATTGGGTTAGGTTAGGTTATATTACGTTATTGATGTATATAAAGGTCCCACGGAGACGTAGAGGCCAACAAGCCAGGAATGTGTTCAAATATTACCGCGGAGATGTTAGGTTGGGTTAGGTTAGGTTATATTACGTTATTGATGTATAAAAAGATCCCACGGAGACGGAGAAGCCAACTCGCCAGGAATGTTGTCAAATATTACCGCCGAGATGTTAGGTTGGGTTAGGTTAGGTTATATTACGTTATAGATGCATATAAAGATCCCACGGAGACGTAGTGGCCAACTCGCCATGAATGTTTTCAAATATTACCGCCGAGATGTTAGGTTGGGTTATGTTAGGCTATATTACGTTATAGATGTATATAAAGGTCCCACGGAGACGTAGAGGCCAACAAGCCAGGAATGTGTTCAAATATTACCGCCGGGATGTTAGATTGGGTTAGGTTAGGTTATATTACGTTATTGATGTATATAAAGGTCCCACGGAGACGTAGAGGCCAACTCGCAAGGTATGTTTTCAAATATTACCGCCGAGATGTTAGTTTGGGTTAGGTTAGGTTATATTACGTTATAGATGTATAGAAAGGTCCCACGGAGTCGTAGAGGCCAACAAGCCAGGAATGTGTTCAAATATTACCGCCGAGATGTTAGGTTGGGTTAGGTTAGATTATACTACGTTATTGATGTATGTAAATATCCCACGGAGACGTGGAGGCCAACAAGCCAGGAATGTGTTCAAATATTACCGCCGAGGTGTTAGGTTGGGTTAGGTTAGGTTATATTACGTTATAGATGTATATAAAGATCCCACGGAGACGTAGAGGCCAACTCGCCATGAATGTTTTCAAATATTGCCGCCGAGATGTTAGGTTGGGTTAGGTTAGGTTATATTACGTTATAGATGTATATAAAGGTCCCACGGAGACGTAGAGGCCAACAAGCCAGGAATGTGTTCAAATATTACCGCCAAGATGTTAGATTGGGTTAGGTTAGGTTATATTACGTTATTGATGTATATAAAGGTCCCACGGGGACGTAGAGGCCAACAAGCCAGGAATGTGTTCAAATATTACCGCGGAGATGTTAGGTTGGGTTAGGTTAGGTTATATTACGTTATTGATGTATATAAAGGTCCCACGGAGACGTAGAGGCCAACAAGCCAGGAATGTGTTCAAATATTAGCGCCGAGATGTTAGGTTGGGTTAGGTTAGGTTATATTACGTTATTGATGTATATAAAGGTCCCACGGAGACGTAGAGGCCAACAAGCGAGGAATGTGTTCAAATATTACCGCGGAGATGTTAGGTTGGGTTAGGTTAGGTTATATTACGTTATTGATGTATAAAAAGATCCCACGGAGACGGAGAAGCCAACTCGCCAGGAATGTTGTCAAATATTACCGCCGAGATGTTAGGTTGGGTTAGGTTAGATTATACTACGTTATTGATGTATGTAAATATCCCACGGAGACGTGGAGGCCAACAAGCCAGGAATGTGTTCAAATATTACCGCCGAGGTGTTAGGTTGGGTTAGGTTAGGTTATATTACGTTATAGATGTATATAAAGATCCCACGGAGACGTAGAGGCCAACTCGCCATGAATGTTTTCAAATATTGCCGCCGAGATGTTAGGTTGGGTTAGGTTAGGTTATATTACGTTATAGATGTATATAAAGGTCCCACGGAGACGTAGAGGCCAACAAGCCAGGAATGTGTTCAAATATTACCGCCAAGATGTTAGATTGGGTTAGGTTAGGTTATATTACGTTATTGATGTATATAAAGGTCCCACGGGGACGTAGAGGCCAACAAGCCAGGAATGTGTTCAAATATTACCGCGGAGATGTTAGGTTGGGTTAGGTTAGGTTATATTACGTTATTGATGTATATAAAGGTCCCACGGAGACGTAGAGGCCAACAAGCCAGGAATGTGTTCAAATATTAGCGCCGAGATGTTAGGTTGGGTTAGGTTAGGTTATATTACGTTATTGATGTATATAAAGGTCCCACGGAGACGTAGAGGCCAACAAGCGAGGAATGTGTTCAAATATTACCGCGGAGATGTTAGGTTGGGTTAGGTTAGGTTATATTACGTTATTGATGTATAAAAAGATCCCACGGAGACGGAGAAGCCAACTCGCCAGGAATGTTGTCAAATATTACCGCCGAGATGTTAGGTTGGGTTAGGTTAGGTTATATTACGTTATAGATGTATATAAAGATCCCACGGAGACGTAGAGGCCAACTCGCCATGAATGTTTTCAAATATTACGGCCGAGATGTTAGGTTGGGTTAGGTTAGGTTATATTACGTTATAGATGTATATAAAGGTCCCACGGAGACGTAGAGGCCAACTCGCCATGAATGTTTTCAAATATTACCGCCGAGATGTTAGGTTGGGTTATGTTAGGCTATATTACGTTATAGATGTATATAAAGGTCCCACGGAGACGTAGAGGCCAACAAGCCAGGAATGTGTTCAAATATTACCGCCGAGATGTTAGATTGGGTTAGGTTAGGTTATATTACGTTATTGATGTATATAAAGGTCCCACGGAGACGTAGAGGCCAACAAGCCAGGAATGTGTTCAAATATTACAGCGGAGATGTTAGGTTGGGTTAGGTTAGGTTATATTACGTTATTGATGTATAAAAAGATCCCACGGAGACGTAGAGGCCAACAAGCCAGGAATGTGTTCAAATATTACCGCCGAGATGTTAGATTGGGTTAGGTTAGGTTGTATTACGTTATTGATGTATATAAAGGTCCCACGGAGACGGAGAAGCCAACTCGCCAGGAATGTTGTCAAATATTACCGCCGAGATGTTAGGTTGGGTTAGGTTAGGTTATATTACGTTATAGATGTATATAAAGATCCACGGAGACGTAGTGGCCAACTCGCCATGAATGTTTTCAAATATTACCGCCGAGATGTTAGGTATGGGTTATGTTAGGCTATATTACGTTATAGATGTATATAAAGGTCCCACGGAGACGTAGAGGCCAACAAGCCAGGAATGTGTTCAAATATTACCGCCGGGATGTTAGATTGGGTTAGGTTAGGTTATATTACGTTATTGATGTATATAAAGGTCCCACGGAGACGTAGAGGCCAACTCGCAAGGTATGTTTTCAAATTATTACCGCCGAGATGTTAGTTTGGGTTAGGTTAGGTTATATTACGTTATAGATGTATAGAAAGGTCCCACGGAGTCGTAGAGGCCAACAAGCCAGGAATGTGTTCAAATATTACCGCCGAGATGTTAGGTTGGGTTAGGTTAGGTTATATTACGTTATAGATGTATATAAAGGTCCCACGGAGACGTAGAGGCCAACAAGCCAGGAATGTGTTCAAATATTACCGCCAAGATGTTAGATTGGGTTAGGTTAGGTTATATTACGTTATTGATGTATATAAAGGTCCCACGGGGACGTAGAGGCCAACAAGCCAGGAATGTGTTCAAATATTACCGCGGAGATGTTAGGTTGGGTTAGGTTAGGTTATATTACGTTATTGATGTATATAAAGGTCCCACGGAGACGTAGAGGCCAACAAAGCCAGGAATGTGTTCAAATATTAGCGCCGAGATGTTAGGTTGGGTTAGGTTAGGTTATATTACGTTATTGATGTATATAAAGGTCCCACGGAGACGTAGAGGCCAACAAGCGAGGAATGTGTTCAAATATTACCGCGGAGATGTTAGGTTGGGTTAGGTTAGGTTATATTACGTTATTGATGTATAAAAAGATCCCACGGAGACGGAGAAGCCAACTCGCCAGGAATGTTGTCAAATATTACCGCCGAGATGTTAGGTTGGGTTAGGTTAGGTTATATTACGTTATAGATGTATATAAAGATCCCACGGAGACGTAGAGGCCAACTCGCCATGAATGTTTTCAAATATTACGGCCGAGATGTTAGGTTGGGTTAGGTTAGGTTATATTACGTTATAGATGTATATAAAGGTCCCACGGAGACGTAGAGGCCAACTCGCCATGAATGTTTTCAAATATTACCGCCGAGATGTTAGGTTGGGTTATGTTAGGCTATATTACGTTATAGATGTATATAAAGGTCCCACGGAGACGTAGAGGCCAACAAGCCAGGAATGTGTTCAAATATTACCGCCGAGATGTTAGATTGGGTTAGGTTAGGTTATATTACGTTATTGATGTATATAAAGGTCCCACGGAGACGTAGAGGCCAACTCGCAAGGTATGTTTTCAAATATTACCGCCGAGATGTTAGGTTGGTTTATGTTAGGTTATATTACGTTATTGGTGTATAAAAAGATCCCACGGAGACGTAGAAGCCAACAAGCCAGGAATGTGTTCAAATATTACCGCCGAGATGTTAGATTCTTTTAGGTTAGGTTATATTACGTTATTGATATACATATATATATCCCAAGGGGACGCGGAGGCCAACAAGCCAGGAATGTGTTCAAATATTAGCGCCGAGATGTTAGGTTGGGTTAGGTTAGGTTATATTACGTTATAGATGTATATAAAGGTCCCACGGAGACGTAGAGGCCAACTCGCCATGAATGTTTTCAAATATTACCGCCGAGATGTTAGGTTGGGTTATGTTAGGCTATATTACGTTATAGATGTATATAAAGGTCCCACGGAGACGTAGAGGCCAACAAGCCAGGAATGTATTCAAATATTACCGCCGAGATGTTAGATTGGGTTAGGTTAGGTTATATTACGTTATTGATGTATATAAAGGTCCCACGGAGACGTAGAGGCCAACTCGCAAGGTATGTTTTCAAATATTACCGCCGAGATGTTAGGTTGGTTTATGTTAGGTTATATTACGTTATTGGTGTATAAAAAGATCCCACGGAGACGTAGAAGCCAACAAGCCAGGAATGTGTTCAAATATTACCGCCGAGATGTTAGATTCTTTTAGGTTAGGTTATATTACGTTATTGATATACATATATATATCCCAAGGGGACGCGGAGGCCAACAAGCCAGGAATGTGTTTCAAATATTAGCGCCGAGATGTTAGGTTGGGTTAGGTTAGGTTATATTACGTTATAGATGTATATAAAGATCCCACGGAGACGTAGAGGCCAACTCGCCACGAATGTTTTCAAGTATTACCGCCGAGATGTTAGGTTGGGTTAGGTTAGGTTATATTACGTTATAGATGTATATAGAGGTCCCACGGAGACGTAGAGGCCAACAAGCCAGGAATGTGTTCAAATATTACCGCCGAGATGTTAGGTTGGGTTAGGTTAGGTTATATTACGTTATTGATGTATGTAAATATCCCACGGAGACGTGGAGGCCAACAAGCCAGGAATGTGTTCAAATATTACCGCCGAGATGTTAGATTGGGTTAAGTTAGGTTATATTACATTATTGATATATATATATATATATCCCACGGGGACCTGGAGGCCAACAAGCCAGGAATGTGTTCAAATATTACCGCCGAGATGTTAGGTTGGGTTAGGTTAGGTTATATTACGTTATAGATGTATATAAAGGTCCCACGGAGACGTAGAGGCCAACAAGCCAGGAATGTGTTCAAATATTAGCGCCGAGATGTTAGGTTGGGTTAGGACTCTGAGATAGCGCGT